>CM029565.1:35411094-35940810 GCA_017309665.1 Coelopa frigida
TTAAAAAATGGTTGGGAGCATACAACTTTATTTAATGTGCATTTTTCTTCGTTTATCTTTATAATAACTTCCGCTAGTCAATAGTTTAGAACGGTATTCTTCGATCTTTGCCTGAGTATTTTGTTATTTTTAAATAATTTCACTATTTTTTTGCAATACTTTGACCTTTAGCAACTAAATCCATCCCTTGGACTTTTAAATCTCTTTAGTCCTAGATTTCATGCTCTTTCTCCATCTTTTTCTACCTTTCCCTTCTTAGCCTTTTTCTCTTCTCATTCTCATACGTCGCCCTTTGTTACTTTCTCTGCTGAGCCCAGCAAAAGTTCATTAAAATTTATCACCGCACCTCACATTAAATAAATTTTTAACCCATCGTCGACGACGTCCTGCCGTCAGCCGTCGACCGACCTCGTCCACAGCTTTTATGCAGAGAGTTACAATACACACACACACACTTACTTAAAAATGGCTGAAGACTTACATACACATACATGTCTGAAGAATAACACACACATGGAAGACTCACACACACATGTATCCATATACACATATGTCTGGTTGATAATAAAAATTAAGTAAGAGTTACACTTATGAAAATTAAAAATTTCCCACTCGCCGCTCAGCGAAATAAAAGTAAAAAAAAAAATACCACACAGGAGGTAAAATCCTCACAAACACAGAAACTCACACATTCATGGAGTTTTTCTTCATCCACGTAAGGGAGAAGCCATTATTGTAAACAGTTGTTGTAAAAAATAATAACAAAAAAATATATTGTTGTTGTAAGGAGTTATTACAATGGTGGTAACTGTTGTTTTTGTTGTTGTTGCGACCTGATGTCGTGAACGTAAACCCAAGAAACTTCGCAGCCGGAAGCGGACGAAAGTAGCAACGTAATTGATAATTAAAAAAGAAAAGTTGTGAAATAAAACAAAAAGAATTAAAAACTTAAAAACTTGTAGGTGAACAACAATATAACATTTAAAGGTCGAAAGCGAAGAAAACACAGGAAAATTGTAAAAATTAGAATGGCAAAAATTATAAAATGAACGGAACATTTTATATCAAAAAATTGTTTTTCCAATAAAAAAGATGAAAATATAAAAGAATGTGGAAGAAAAATTAAATTAAAAATAAAGGAAAATACAAAAAAAAAAAGAATTTTAAAAAATATATTGGATTTAGTAATAATAAATACGATTATTTTATATAGGAAATATTTCAGATATGAATATTTTTTATATGTTAATTATTTGATATAAGAAATATTATATGTGAATATATTTCATAACAGAATATATTGTAGAGAATTTAAAAAAAAATCATAAGCAAATATAATGAAAAAAATGTATATTTTAAATTTATTAAATGAGAAATTAAAATATAAAATAAAATTACATATACAATAAAAGAAAACAAAATAAAAGAAAGCAAATGAAATAAACAGAGCGGAATTGTCCAAAATGACAAAGACACAGAGGAAAGTGATGTGAAAAAAAAGCAAAGAAAACACGTTAATGCTCTCAGCATAAAAGAGACAGAAATGTCATCAACCAAAAAGGAAAGAAAAGAAAACAGAAACAGAAGAAAAGAAAAGAAAAACGAGAAAATAAAAGAATAATGAAGGAAAGGATAAAGAAAAGAGGAAGAAAGGATGAAGAAAAGAGGAAGAAATGATGAAGAAAATGGAATGAAAGGGAAAAGGAGATTATTGTAAGTAGATTCGAATGTGAAAATAAGAGACGGCATCAGATGAGGATGAGTCGTCGTAACGGAAGAGAGAACGAGTTGTAAAAACGGTATCGTAAAAATTATGAAAAATATTGAGCGTGGGATGTCGCCGTCTGTCTGTCCGTCCGTCCGTTCGTCGCGTTGCCAACGACATCGGCGAGAATTTTAGACTTGCACAGTAGGCGCGATTTCTGGAAGGAGGAGGCGTCATGGTGAGAGGAGAGGAGAGAGAGAGAGAGACGGTGAGAGAGACGCAGGGAGAGAGTGACGACCGGATTCATGGTTTCCTGGGAGATATTTTATAGTCCGCTTGTTATGACAGACACGTGTCTGTAAAGGATTCTCTTCCTCTCTTCTTCTCTTTCACACCTTCATCTCTTCAACTCCTCTTCCTTCCTCCTCTTCCCACCTCCTTCTCCTCCTCTTTCCCTCCATCATTCCATCCCACTCACACTTGTTCCTGTCTCTTTCGATGCTCGCCTTTGACGAGTCAAAATTATGGCTACGACCCCGACAAACAGCGAACGGCGAAAGCTTTTCCAGTTAATAAAAGGCGGAAAATACTTTCGAAATTTAATATCTTTCCTGCTCCTCAAAGAAAATCAATGGGAGACGAAGGAGGGATACAGGGATATAAGGTGAAAGACGAGACAATACCAACAGCTTCTTGAACCTCTTCGAAGCAGTTGAAGACTCTGAGCTCCCTGAAACTTTCAGAGAAGAAATCTTCAGAGCTCCCTGAAACCCATTGAAAATAATTGAAAAACGTAAAATAAAAAATATTAATTTAAAAAATATATTTTAGAGGAAATTAATATTTAAAATATAATAAAACATTTGCCAAATAAATATTTATCAAAAAAATATAAACCAAAAATACTATTCAATACTATTCTTTTTTTTTTGCTTTATCCTTGCTGATTTTTTTCTTTATTTTCCCAATCTCCTCTCCTTCAAATCCCCTGCTTTTAAAGTCGTTTCTCTTCTTGCCGAAAGCTTTAAAGCTCCTTTCTCAACATTGTAAGGCGAACAGTCACCAATACACGCACACATTCACACGCAAACACACCCACATATATGAACTCTACTGGAAAATGTGTAAAAAAAAATAATAATCCCTACAGCATCCTGTCCTTTCCACCATTTGCTTCCTTCTACCTCATTCTCTTTTCATCCTCCTTCTCTTTTCATCCTCCTTCTCATCCCTTCTTTGAAATCCTCAAGTCAACTACGCGAAGGCCACATTTTTAATTATTTCACGAGCAATGAGAGGTGGAGGCCGGAGAGTGTGAGCGAGAAAGAATGAAGTGGCTTATTGCAGAGAGAGAGAGAAAGGAAGGGAGCGCGAGTCGGCGAAGACAATCGTGACCACGGAAGCGGACGGATGCGGCGACGAAAGGCCATGTGGTCGACGTTCGAAGGCTTCCGGCAATGGAGGGAGTGAGAAAGAAGGGAAAGAGTGAGAAAGAGAGAAAGAGTGGGATGAAGAGCGAGAAGGGTGGAAGAGAAGAGAAGGAGAAGAATCAGCAGGAGGCCGACTGCTGGAGTGTTTTCGAGTGCCGGGTCCAGTGGGGCGTGGGAAATGGGATTATTAATTTAATTATTCCTTAATTAAAGTAGATGCGACCCTCAGCGACCGACGCGACCAACCGGCCAACGATGGTTGCACCAGCCACGCCCACCAACGCCCACCTTGAATGCCCACTTCAGTTAAAGCTTTTATGAATTTTCACGCAGCTCATAACAGAAGCGGGAGTAGAGAGAGAGGGAGAAAGAATGAGTGCGACAAAAACAAAGAGGGAGAAAGAGAGAGAGAGAAAAAGTGGGTAAGCGCACTTTTCGGCAACAATGGCTCGACAACAATTGCAATGGCGTCGCCTTCCGTTTCCGGGTGCATTTTAAAATTTTCGCTTGTTCGCAGTCTTTGTTCAACCGTCCTCGTTCCCTCTCTCTCTCTCTCTCTCTTCGTTCCTCCTTCATCCCCTGATCCTTCGGTTCTCCACCTTCCTCCTTTCACCACTCATCCTTTCAACCATCGTCAATTCTCCCTTTGTCCTGTGGAGAGAGAGGAAGAGTTCGCACCACGGCGCGTGACATTTTTAACTTAAAGCTTACATCCGGGACATGACCGAGACTGGAGAGTGGGGTGAAGAGACAAAACAGAAAAAAAGAAAAGAGTTCAAACAGAGGAAGATAGCAAGAATATAGAAAGACATATAGTCAAAAACCGAAAGGTAGAACAGAAAGAAGAAAGTCTAAGTATCGAACAAACTCAAAAAAGTATTTCTCTTGGAGCTTGATTTTGTGGCGCCAAGGATGACTAAAAGAATAGGAAAGAAAATTAAACATATGCGAAATAAACATCAAAATAAGAAATAAGACATAGAATAAAGACTAAGAAAAAAATAGAATGGCGTATAAAGTAGACGAAGGATGATTGATGTAAAATATTATATAGAAATTAGACTTTAGTCAGTCAGGTCCCTTAATTTACTTTTAAAAAGATAATTAATTATGTATATAATTTTAAATAAAGAAATACTAAAGGTTAATATTCAAGCTTTAATGAAGGAAACAAATAAGTTATTCGATTGAGACGTTCAATGAAAAAATTCTCCTTACCATAACTTTAATGTGTCGCTTTAGGTAGAATGTTGAAAAGAGAGATGATGAGAGAAATAGAGAGAGATAGAGAAGGAGAGGGAGAAGGAGAGTAAGAGTAGAAGAAGAGAGGAGGAAAGAGGCTTCACCTATTTGCATGCCATCAGAAACCGACGACACCGCAGCCGGACGGAACAGGCCGAGCCAGACAAGGAAGGGAGAGAAAGACAGAGAGAGTGAGAGAAGAGGAAGAACAAGCGTCAGTTCGAAGGACGAGGAAGTCCGATGGACGCTTGGTTGACAGCCGCCGACGAGGACGATAAAGCGTGGTAAAGGACAATAGTCAGGAAGAGGAGTGAGAGGTGAAGGACAAAGAGAGATGTGGGGCAAAGGAACAAAAGAAGGGCGAGGTGAAGGAACGAACGAAGGACGAGGCCTGAAGGACGAGGAACGAACAACGAGAGACGACGGCCAACAGGACGATGGTGGCCAAAGGACATCGAACGAACAAAGCAACGTCATTAGCGCTGATAAACATCGCGGATCGTGGAATAATCATTAAAAACACAAATATTTGACACATGAAAGAGAAACACATCACGAGCCAACGAGCCAGGAGGTAGAGATAGAGACAGCAGATAAACACAGCCAGGAGAAAGAGAGAGGGAGAGAGAACGAGACAGGTTGAGGTCGGTGAAGAGGATAATGCGACGGTAGATGGCATGTCATGCTTGTTGACATCATAATGATGGTCAAAATAAACATTTCAATTGCGGGCCGAGAGGCTTTGAGCCAACAACGAGGTGGGTGGAAGGAGGAGGAGGCGAGAGTGGAAGCCAGGAAGGAGAAGAACAAAGGGAAGGTGGATGAGGGAGGATGAGAAGAGTGAGAATGAGGAGAAGATAAACGAGGAGGAGTAGATGGAGGAGGATGAGGAGAAAACCCTCGAACCCATTAATTGACAAATATCCGCGCGGGAAGCCACGGAAATGAGATATTTCAGGAATGAAGTGGCCAGAGGAGGGGAGAGGGAGGAGTGGTAAGAGGAGTAGATGGAGGGGGAGGCGTGAATGCTGGAGGCGTGGCGTATGAAGGCGTGGCTAAAAGAGGGGGATGCGGGTCTGGGTCTATTGACGCTTGAAGGGTCATTAGACGACCGACCCTGGAGGCTCAAGTGGTGGGGAAGAAAACTACAATCAATGCGGCACAATGACCTGGGTTTGGACATTGGAAGAGAAAGAGATACAAGAGAGAGAGGGTGAGAAGTTAGAGGGACAGAAGAGAGACAGAGAGAGTAGGAGATGAGAGGCTAAGAGTAAGAGAACGGGAAGAACAATGAAAAGGTTTGTTATGATTCATAATAGCCAATTGCTGTTGTTGAAGCAAATGAAAAGCAAAATAATAGAACTATGTCTTAAAGGTTTACTTAAAAATTATTGATTTAATTTGTAGATTGAGAAATTTTAATGTTGAGAAAACCATAAAAAAAAAATAAAAATAGATTAATATGAAAAATAGATTAATATTAAAGCATATCATCGAATTGTGAGAGATATAGATATAAAGAAATTTACAAGTTTGAAATATTTTTTTTTTTCATACTTCACTTTTCTTTTGTATTCACTCCTACTTTCTTTTCACATGAATTCCATTTTTCATCACTCCTCTTTCCTAACTTTTTTCCTTCAATCCTCATTTCTATACTCCTTCTTACTTCACATTTATTTTACTACACATTTATTTTACTACTCTCTTCCTTTCATTTCTTCACTCAACTTTGTCAAAACACTTTTCAATGGCCCTGGATTTGTCATTAATTGCACTTAAGAGCTCGCCAGCAACATAATAACAATAACCATAATAAAAAATAAAATTAAAAAGTATAGTAAAAAAGTGGTAGTAAAAAAATACATTAAAAAAAAAACTACTAGAAAAAAAAAGAAATAAACAAAAAAAAAAAAAACACTAATCAAAATCCAAACCAGCGACCAAGGAAGTTTTTTTTTATGCCTTTTAAAGGACACTCAGAGCAATATTAATAATTACCAAATGGTGCAAGCGAGACGGAGATTGACTGAGGATGAGTAGAGAGGAAAGATAGAGAGGGAAGGGCGATTGAGAGTGAGAGAAGGCAAATAGAGAAGTGAAAAAAAGAGATAGAGTAATGAGTGAGATAGGTTAAAATGAGAGAGAGAGGGGGAATGAAAATATATAAATTACGAAGTTTAGCCGTCTGGAGAGCTTTTAAGTGGCGTTCTAAGCGCTTCATCAAAGCGACAACGACGATGGCGACGGGGACGAAAACGATGACGAGAAAAATGACGACAAGAAGAACGACGATGTTGATGGTTGATGGCGACGACGACAGACACGCCCTAACAATGAGATGATGACCATGGTGATCATGGTTGTGTTGATTATTATGATGATGTTGGTTGAGACGACGGCGGCGGCTGGTTTTACGACAGTTTGAGAGTTGCCGGAGTGACTCATTAAAATGTGTTGCAAAAAGCTTCTACTTTTTTTATTATAACTCCAACATAACCCTCGTCTTCTCTCCCTCCCTCACTCTCTCTCTTTCTCTGATCCCAACTGGTCTCTTGGGAAGTGAAAATTGGCAAAAGATGAGTGGATTTTTTTGAACTTCAAAATAGTTGTAAACAGTTTTTAATAGTTTTAACAATTTTTAAAAAAACTTAAAAAAAAATATTTTTTTATTTATTTCTTTAAAAAAATCCAATTATTCCAAGAATTATTTGTTAAAAAATTTCATCTCGAGGACTTTTTTCAAGAAACTGAACAATTTCCATATATCTGAAATCTTAACATTTAGTATTTTAACATTCTTTTATACATTTTATTTTAATTAGTTTACTTTTTCTTTAACTCTTAAAAATTTCAATACAAGGATCACTTTTTCCACCTTTCTCCAATGCCCCTGAGTTAAGAGTTAATCCGCTTCAAGAGAAGTGGGAAAAAATGGAGAAAAAAAAGGTCTCCAAAGGATATTGACAGAAATACTTATTTCCGCTTGTTGTTCGAGTCCCAGAGTCCCCAGAGTCACCTCGTCCTTTGAAACGCTTTCTCTCGTTTTTCCGTCACGATTTTTTGTAGACCACAATTTATTGTTTGTTTCCTTTTCCGGTCACTTTTTCACCTCGTCCAATGACTTTTTTCTCGCTCGTTTCTTTTCTTGTAAAATTTCCCTTTATCGTTCGCTTTCTTTTCTCATTATTAACATGATTATTTTCCTTTTCCTTCTTCATTTCCTCCTTCACCTTCTTCAACCTATCCCTCACTCCTCGATAAATATTTTACAAAATTACCTCAGAGCCTATAGTCGTCGAATCCCTTTTTACGCCCACCCAACCCTCGTCCACGCCCACAAGTTTCCTTCGTCCTTTGGAGCCTGTTGTGGGAATTGTTTTTTGTCCGAGTATTTTTTGCAAGTTTGTTCCAAGGGACCCGAAGTCCTTCGTTCTCGTTCTCCTCCTCAATATCCTCTTCATTCTCATCGTAAGGCTTCTCCACCTTCTTCATTTTCCTTTACCTCGTTCTCCTTCTTCTTGTCATCGTCCTCAAGTGGCTTTTCGTCCTTTAGTGATTATCGTCCCTTTCCTAGACTGAGGTCCCTCTTTTACTTCCTTCGTTTGAAACTTTCGTTCTTATACTTCAGTCTTCCTCTTGCATCTTCCATCTTTAGGCTTCCTACATTTTTCTAAGGCTTCGACCTTCTATTGAGATTCTCTGTCTTCTTTCATCACCTATATTTTGGATCTATCTATCTATAGTTCATCTCCTATATTCCATTCATCTACTATATTTGATCTCCTATATTTCATTAATCTATTCTTTCATCTCCAATATTTCTGTACAATTTTCTCCTATTCCTTCTCCATTTTCTTTTCTCTCTCTTACCCTCATCATCTCTAGTACCATGTCTTTTTTTCCCCTATCTATCTTCCTTAACTCCTTTTCTTGTTTCTTTTCTTTTCAATTCTCACTTGTCCTACTCTCGTTACCGACCATCGACTGGTCCCTGGTTGCTGAACCCGTGACCCAAGACCAAAGGATTCGCTTGGCCTACCCCAGGTTCTGCTCCAAAGTCTCCAATGGCCTTCTTCGACCTCTCTCTAACCTGTCTCAACCTCTCTTTTACCCCTCTCCCAACTCGTTTTTACCCCTTACCATATTTTCCCCATCCTCTCAAGGGCATGGTTGGGTTATTTTTATTGCGGTTCGTGTTGTTTTTACATGAAATTAACATCAGTACAATTTTTTTTTATTTTTCCTTCCTACAGTTGTAGTAGTTGTTATTGTTGTTGTTACATAGTACCCTTTTCATTTGTAATAGTCCATGATGTTGTTGTTGTTGTAATTGTTGAGAAGCTTTTTCGATTATATTGGACCTCAGGGTATTGTTCAATAAAATTGGTTAACCTATTTTTCATGCGTAGGTAAAAAGCTAAAAAGGCCCCAAATCCCATGATGCTCTCTCTCACTTCAACTCAATCTATCTCACTCCCACCATCTCTCTCTTCTCCAACGCTTTCTCTCTCTACCTCTCTCTCTCTCCCTCTCATGCTCCCTCTCTATATTACTATTATTTTTTTTCATTTACGGTTTCTAGTTTCCTTCTGGCATATTGATGAATTAAAAAACATAAAGAGTTCGTACGAGGGTCGGATGTGGAAATAAAATTCTGAAATTTTTGCAATTTTTCTTTCGGCAGAACCTCGAGGGAGAATAAGAAAAAACAATTATGGCTACAAGGAGTGAAAGGGACAGAGGAATCTCTCGGGATTGAGAAACAAATTATTATATAGAGTTTTTGGAAATTTCAATAAGAATCTTTGATAAGGCTTTCATTTATTAAAGGATCGATATAGCTATATATCTATTTTATATTGAATTATATTGAAAATCCAATACTGAATTATAGTGAAAGTAAAATTTATATCAGCAATAAACATTTCAGCAATTCAAACCATAGACATATATGAAAGGATATCGGATATCAATATTAAACATATTCAATTAAAAATTTCAATTCATAACTTAATTTGTCTAAGAAAAATTGAGGTTCAATAGTAGTTAGTAGTTTCAGTTAGGATTTCAGAAGAATCGGTAATGAATAGGTATCAAAAATATATGAAAAGGATTTCACGGAAGAAGGATATAAATAACAATAACCCGTTCCTTCATATCATCATCATCTGAGACATTCTTCGACTCCCATAAGGATTCTCAGATAAAGTCTTCGCTCCTATCTATCCTTAACGCCTACCACAACAAACACTTTTTTCTTTACCCATATCTCTTTCCTTTTAGTATCCCTACTTCCTAGAGAGAAATCAGAGACACACGGAGGACTTAAAATCAAAGTTCATGAGGAGACAATTCTCAGAAGAAGAAGAAGCGCACGAGGCAATTTATTATATCAAGGAGGGAGAGAGAGCGACAACAAGAAGAAGAGTGATACAAGAATAAGTGAGAGAAAGGGAGAGAGATTGAGGGAGAGAGACAGAGAGTGAGAGAGATGATACTATAAGAGTGACTGAGTGGATATGGAGAACCTTTTCCGTAGGAGGGAAATCTAATATTTTTCCAAATGCAAATATTATCCTTTTGAGTATTTTTTTTTCTATCCTTTTCGTAACCAAATAGCGAAAGCTCATTCGCACGAAGACTGAAGGAGGAGAAGGAGAAAAAGTCAGAGGGTGAAAAAGTCAGAGGTAGCCAAAGTAGTTGGAGAAAAGTGGAGACAGATCGAGTAGGCGACCGGAAGGAAGAAAGTCAAGAAGATGGGTTGTGAATTGAAATTTATATATCTCAGACTCGTAGACACATTTACACTCACCTAATCTTACACACACATACACAGACAGACAGACAGACAGAGAGACAACTGCAACGACCGCATGTGGGAAGTTAAGAGAAAGGAGGATGAGAGGGAGATGGAGATAGACCAGAAGGAGAAGGTGGAAGAGTTCTATGTAGCCATCTTGTCCTTCATTGAAATAATATTTATTATGTTAAACAAAAGCCATGGAGAAGACGAAGGAGAGGCTGAGAGAAATGAGGAGACGATAAAGGAGAAAACCAAAAACAGAAGGAAAGAGCCAGAGACAGAGGGAGAGGGAGAAAAAGTTAGACGATAGACGACAGAAGTACAAACATGCCTAGACATATAGATAAAAGGATGGATAGGGCCAGATTAAGGGCCAAAGGTTGAGATAGACGAGGAATCGGATGAAGGGACATATGGAGAGATAGATGGCAGTAGACTGAAGACTGTGGTATCTCTCTGTCCTTCTAACTGTCCGTCCATCTCTGAGCCAAGAAATAGTAACCGAAAAGACCTAAGGGGGCGGTAAAGGTGGCGACACCACATGGTGTGTGTTAAGACAAAAGAACAGCAGGTGAGAGTGAGGATGGAAAGAAAGAGAATAAGGAATATAGGGAAAGGTAGAATTATCTTAAGAGGAAGAGAGATGATGATGATGGAGAGAGACAGAGGAATAGAAAGACTAAGATATATAGAGGGTGATAGAGTGGAAGATAGTAATAGGGAGGGAGAGAAAAAGCGATGGATAGAAAGAGGGATTGAAAGAAAGAGGTGAAGATAGACCAACATCTAAATATTACCGGTTCAATTGCAGACACAACGTGCGACATGTTGACCACCTTTGGTCTTCTTGTTTTACAACTCTAACTGTCTCTATCACAACCTGTCTTTATTTCCTTCAGCCATCATATGTCTTCTGCTTCTACCATTGTCTTCTCTTAGACAGAGGGTCTTCTTGTATCCACAGTCTTCTATTAACCTCTACTATTTTCTGTGTCTTATGGTTACCTTCGACTCTGTTCTTCTCTTCTCTTTCCTCTATCTTTTGTTCTCCTATGTTTTCAGTCTCTTTGGCTTCCTCACTCCGTCTCCTTCTGTCTCAATCTCTCTCTCTCTCTCTTTTGTCTCGGTGTATGTAAATAACGGCAACATTATCTTAGCATTCAAAGGAAGGGTCTCTGAGAAGATGTGTGGATAAATGTGAAGATAGATGTGTGTTTCTATGAAAATGTTTGTTTCAATGTGTTTGATTGTGTTTGTTCAAATACATATATTTGTCTGACTCTGTATGTGTTTTTGTCTGTGTGTTTGCGTCCCTGTCTGCGGTAGTAAATCCTTGAGATTTACTATTGGAAACCTCGCTGCCAGACATGAAGACAAATTTCTTGAGAAACAACATCTAGGGTTAAGATGACGGCCAAAGGGAGACAGAGACACAATCCAGATGAAGACAGTGAGAGGAGGCAAAGGAAGAGGAGGAGGACTAAAAAAGATGGTGGGAGAGGGAGAGAGAAGAAAGAGTGGGCGAGACAAAGCTAGGCAACGAGAACGAAAGAAAGAGATAGGGAGAGAATGACAGCTGAGACTTAGGCGGTAAATCTCTTTGTAAGTTGAGCTCAGGTTGAAGGTGAAAAATCGCATTGAGGGATGGCGGCGAAGAAGACGCGGAGAAGAAAGAGAAGGGGGGAAAAGAAGTAGAAGTGTGAGAGAGCGACACAACAAAGGTGAGAGAAAATAAAAAGAAGCAGACATAGACATTGAGAAGAATGGGAATGAAAGATGAGCAAAAGGAGGAGACAGAAATTGCAGATTTAGTAGGAAATTCATAGGCCAGAGGTTAAAGGCTAGAGAAAACACAGGTTGAAAGATCTTTGAAGTGGTTTTCATTGGATGAAAGGTTAAATGAGATAGAGAGAGAAGGAGGAGATGTAGAGAGATTGAAGTTAATAATAGGAAGTTAAAAGAAGGATGTTGAATGAAGCAAATTGACAGAAGGAAGTTCAAGGAAGAAAGTTGATAAAAGGAAATTTCAAGAAGGATGTTATAAGAAGAAAGTTATGAGAAGGAAACTTGGTTGAAGGATATTGATAGAAGGATTTGGTAAAAAATATAACAGAGAAGTTTTTAAAAGAGAAGAAAAGAAAAATGTAGCTCTTCACCAAAGTATATCAAGGAAAATCCATAGAAAGGAATTAATTTCTGAATGGACTGGAACATTTCTTTATGTAATTGTGTTAAAACCTTCTTAAAATATATAAATCCCAAAACAACAAAAGACAAAAAACCTCGTACAACAATGATAAAAATTATGATACGCGAATGTTAAAAATCCATTTAGAGAGATAGATACAGAATGGAGATTCCAATAAAAACCTCTTAGTAAAACAGTTTACAGAAAGTGGATTTTTTTCTTCTGAAAGAAAATTTCCCCGGTAAAAATATTTCTTCAGGAAACCAACAGTAGACATGATAAAATTATGCAATAAAAAATAATTCTTCGTTAATATATTTCATTCTAATTATGTAGAGACAAATTCATAGAAATTCCTAAACAAAGTCTTTTTTTGAAGACTTTTAAATCTTTAAATCTACCAACAATAAATGGACAAAAATCTTCCAAATAAACCTCTCCCAAACACCATCTCCTATCCCTATACTCCATCGACCCATCCCACCTTCCAGAACCCTAACTTTAGGGCCCCATCAAGAACCGACTTCCGGCCCGGAAGCGACGACGTGTCCGAGTCACAAAAATCTCCCAGCGGCGATTTCGACGCCTTCTGTTGTCATCGTTTAGACGAAGTCGAGTGAATTTCGTGCAAATTTTATGATTTCCCTGCATACTTCTAGGCGTCTTAGATATAGATGAAGGAGAAGAGAAAAAGAAGAAAAGCAAAAGAAGGACTTTTTCCTCTGATTGTCTACGCTTGATGAAACAAGAACTTATTAATGAAATGAAGCAACAACAAAAAGAAAATTATGTTAAGAATTTATTATTATTTTTTTCTTTTTTGTTATTAAGGACTCCTTTTGACTGCATTCGGTTGGCAACTAAAATGTTAAACGAGTCGTAAAAATATTTCCAAAGCTCAAATCCTTTGGGATATTTTCCATAACTTCCACCAAGGACCACCAGGGACGAACTTGGAATACCAGGATAAAGAGGAGTGAAAGGGGAGATCCTTGCAAAATTATGCTCAAGCCTGAAGCTTTTCCGTGCTCTTGGCGTGCACGTTCTTCGCCCATCTGAAGGTGGTGCCGACACCTCGAGCCGTGAGCGCGTTGTAAATCATCATCGAAAGCACCGGCATCCTTTCGGCATCTGGATGAGCTGGAATTTCGGACGCCATCCCTTTCTGGTCGACATCGTCCTTCTTCCTCACACCTTCTCATCTCTCTCATCTTCCCTCTTCTTCACTCTCAACTCCTCCTCCTTCTTCTCCCTAGTGAGTCCAACAGTGGACAGCGTAAAAATTTCATTAAGAATTCAGCTCGTGCTTTCATTCAATTAGCCGCTTGACGGTCGGTAGCTGTCGGCGTTGCCAACCGTTGGGAAAGATATGGAAAAGATGCTAGAGCGAGACGAGGAACGAGTCATAGATTGGAAGAGTGTGACAGAGAGAGAAAGATTGGGAGGAAGAGAACAAGGGTGTAGGAGGAAGAGACCAAGAGTGTAGGCGGAAGAGAGAGAGAGAGAAGAAGTAGGAGTGAGAAAATTGAGGGCATGCATAAAATTTACGATTTCTGCGAGAGGCTAATGTTTGGAATAATTACTGGGTGTGGAATTTTCGGGGATCCCGAAAGGTGATACAGAGTGAATGCCTGCGGGCAGAAGCTTAATTAGAGAGAGAGAGGAGTTCATAAAGAACTTTGGATAACTTTGGTATCATGTTTAAGGAGATGAATGTCATTAAATAGAAGGCATTAAGATCGATGCTATAAGAATGAATTATTGACAAGACATGATTGTCAATTTAAAGAAATATTTAATAGAAGACAATTTTTTATTAACAAAATAGTTAAAAAACTAAAAAAATCCGGTATTCTCATTATTTTCTTCTTGGTTAAGAGCTCTTAACGCAGCTTAAACGCTTTACACAAGTGACTTAAGTCTTTGGAATGCTGATAGCGAGAGATTTAAAACCCTGTTCACCGAAAGAAGCTTAAAATAATAGTAAAGTTCAACTTGTTTGTGGATTTTAATCCAAAGGAACAAGATTTTAATCCTAAAGGAACAGCGACAACAAAAATGAGAAAAACAACAAACATTTTAGCAACAACAATTTTAACAACAAAAACTCATACAAGAAATATTGCAACAACAGTTGATAACAACAAAAATAACTGCAGCTCATCTCGAAAAATATTTACGAGAGAAGAAGAGTTGAAGTTTCGTTGGAGTTCTTGTCAAGGGGATTTGTTGTTTTTGTAATAAATGTTGATATTTTTGTTGTTGTTTTTATTCTTCTTCTTCTTGTTATTTTACTCCAAAGAAAATGCATCATAAAATGAAGAAGTTCATGATTGAAAACTCCCATCGGAACGCGTTCGGAAACGCCTGACATTTTGCAGACGTCAGCCAGATGAGTCGAGGAAGGAAAGAATAATGAGAGGAAGGACGGAATGAAGAGAGGAAGGAAAGAATGAAGAGAGGAAGAAAATATGGAGGAAGGAGGGAAAAAAAGAACCAATAAAATAAGGGAGGAAGGAAAAAGGAGAAGGACAAATAATGATGACGATCATAAAAACGATAAATAAAGTACGCATCAGGGGACCATGTTGAAGTCGGGAGCTAGAGCAGAAGTACGAGCTAATAAAGTTAATATACTATATCTACTTAAGAGCTGAGAAGAAGCTTTCTTGTGTCTTTCTCTTTCTACCACCACATTTTACTCAGTTCATCCTCTCCTTAATTTTAACTTTATATCACTTTTTCTTTTTTTACTCTTTCTATGATTCTGTTTATTATCGGTTTAAAATATGCATCAATTATATAAATTTAAAAAAATTATTGCATATATCTTAGGGCAGAATTTTTGATTTGTTTTAATTAATTTTTAAATATTTCTCGATACATTAATACAATAAGAAGAAGAATTTTCTTTGAGAATCCTAATGAAAAAAAATGTCTTGCATTTCTTTGAACTGAAATAATTAAAAATAAATTTAAGTAAAGAAAACCCATTTAAACCCACTCCTAAAAGTATGTCTTTTTTGCCAATTAAATAAAGAAAAACTTCGTATATCTCAGAAAAATAATGACCATAAAACCCCAACCTTCTTCCATTATTTCACTCACAAATAAATCCTCCCACGGCCCACTCACCTAAAAGTATGCAATCGTAGATAAAACCAAACATTCATATGCAACCCCATAAAAATGAGAATAATTCATATATTTTATTAAAAGACCAAGCACACACGTAGCATGACACAGAGGTGGATAATAATAAAAAAAGACAAAAGAAAACCTCCGTGTGGAAGAATAAAATGTAAAAATCATTTTTTGCGAACATACGTGAGCTCAAAAAAAGTATGCAATGGAGAGTGGGAGATTACAAATAAAAAGGAAAAAATAAGAAAAAGGTGAAAAATAAAGGAAAAATGAAAGAATTAAAGACAAATGAAAGAATAAAAGAAAAATGAAAAAATAAAACAAAAATGAAAAAATTAAATAAAAACTAAAGAATAAAAGAAAAATGCAAAAATTAAATAAAAAGTAAAGAATACAATAATAAAAATAAAAATATACAATACAAAGGAAACATATAAAAACCAAAACAAAAACATTAAAAAACAAGAGAAAAAATAAAAATAATCAAAAAAAAAACAAGTGAAAACATATAAAACAAATAAAAAAATTACAGAACAAACCAAATGAAAAGATAAAAAAACAAAAGAAAAAATTTAAAAACAATGGAAAAATAAAGAACAAAGAAAAAAATGTGCAAAACAAAAAATCGTCGAAACGGCGCATTCAATTAAATGAATTCCTTTGTTTCTACAGCCAGGTTTTTCGCTCAACGGTCTCCATGTGAGGTAATCGTTTTTGTTGTTCACTCACTCTTTCCCCTCAATTCTCTCTTTCTCCCTCACACTTCTCTTCTCCTCTTCTCTTCTCCCTCACAATTTCCTCCTTTTCTTTCACTCTTTAGTGAAACGTGTCCGCGACACGAAACAACGGATCGGAGTCGAAGCTCGCGGAGGTCGGAGCTGAAAACGAAACGACACGCCGCAAATCCCATTGTCATGGCGACTCCGGGCCACATCCCACTCATCCTCCAAGGATGGATCCACCATCTGCCCAACTGTTGGATCAACCATCGTTGGATCCTCCAACAACCCACCCATTGTTAACTCCACCCCTGTGCCCATCCTGTACTTACCGTCCTTGAGGGAGTAGCGCGGATTGCTCATGTCGACTTTCGTCTGATTCTTGATCCAATATATGGTCGGCGTCGGATTCCCGATGGCTTTGCATTGCATCACCGCCGTGTGACTCACTTCGATGACGCGTGTGCTGGGGCCTTGTGTTATCACCGGAAATCCGGCTGGGGTTTTGTCACCTGAAACAAAGAAAAAAAGAACAATTAAAATTTGAATAAATACACGCACATCAATATTTGGAATAAATTCACGTACACACATATTTTGAAAATACATATATAAAAAACTAAAAGAATAAAAAATAATTTGAATAAATAAAAAAAATATTAAATAAATAAATCTAAAAAAATTGAATATATAAAAAATATATAATTTGAATAAATACAAAAAATATCATTTGAAAAAAAATCAAAAAAGAATAATATGAATAAACACAAAAAATATAATATTGAATTAATACCAACAATATAATTTAAATAAATAAATAAAGATAAAAAATATAATTGGAGAAATATAAAAAATATCATTTGAATAAATACAAGCGATATAATTTAAAGAAAAATGGATAAAACAAAAAAAAAAATGAAGTAAAACATATCACAATCGTAAGAACAATGATGAAATATGGTAAAAAGTACAAAAGACCTCAGAGATAAATACAATGGCTGGGACAAATAACAAATGGAAAGAGAAAGATTTAAGTAGTAGAAAGGGAAACAGAAGGCACATGTTGATTTACATTAGAGTGAGAGAGAGAGACGTTGTAGAAAACAATTACAAGGCGTGGAATACAAATATTTCACACGTTGTAACAACACATGTGAAGAGAGCAAAACAAACCCAGAAAGATCAGAATAATATACAAAAGAACAACTATCATTATTATTATTATTATCGTCGTTGGTTTTCTATAAAACAAGAAGAACAAGGAGAATAATAACAATAACAAGGACAAACATAACAATAACAACTACAATGACAATAAAATCACACGCGGATTCTGCCATTTTACATGTTCGCCATTTTGTTACTTTTGTCGCCATATTGTTCTTTCACTTGCTATTGTTTTATTTTATTCTCCCATTTGCATTTTTTTCACACTCATTTTTGTTGTTGATTTTATTATTGTTGTGTTGTTTTTATTGTTGTGTTGTTTTTGTTATTGTTGTTGTTTAACGTTCCCCGATGCTTTCGAGCCTCACGTTTACCGTTATGACGCTGCATTGTTTTCCCGTGGAAAATGGCGGAAACAATGACGCCCGAAGAGACAATGGCGATTGTTACAATAACAGGACAACAACAGATACCACAACAAAAACAGAGACAACAGTTACCATAACAACAACAACAACAATAATAGACACCACAACAACAACAATAGACACCACAACAACAATTACTACAATAATAGAAAAAAACCTTCACACAAATATGTGAATGAATGAAATGAATGTGAATTCACAAATATGTGAATTGTGAGCTTTGATACGATTGAAGATGAATTGCTCATAAAAAGAGAATCAGAGCGAGGAAAATAGAATGGGATAGAATAACCAAATGAATGAGTGAGGTAGAAAGAGAAAGAAGATAAAAAACAGTAAAGTACGAACTCTAGATTGAGCGAAAGTTTGCATGAATGAGATAGCAACATAATAGTGACAAATTACAATAATCTGACAGAAAAGTGGGGGAAAATTACTAGAAAGAGTTCGTGGAAATCAAGGGACGAGCGATATTAAATGAATGGAGTGAGGAAAAAATAGGTTGAACAATAGAATGTGAGCGCAATAGAAGTGTGAAAGAGGAAACCGAGGTTAGCGAGAGTTTGAATAGATAACAAAAAGGTAACTCAAAGGTTAATTGTTGGTCAAATGCCCGGAGATAATTGAGAGAGAAAGAAAGGATTGTGTTACAAAGGGGTTGAAGGGTGGGGAAGAATTTCAATAGAATGTATGTGGAGATTTTAAAGGTATTAAATTAATAATATTTACATAAAGACACATTTACTTTTAAAGAATGAATTTAAAAATCAACAAATAATTTAAAAATTGTACAAATTAAACAAAAATTTCATTAAATTAAATACAGATTCAAAAATTAAATTTAAAAAAATTACAAAGTTTTATTAAATTTCAGAAAATTTATTTAATTTATAGAATTTTTAAAATTAAAATAAAAATACAAATTTAATTGAATGAAAAAATATAAATTAAGCAAATATTGAGTTTGATATCTTATCAATTCATTTTAATTCTCACAAAATTATCGAATTCCCTCAATAATCAAATTCGATGTCCTTCACCAAACTTAATTTATTCAACAGTTGCAAACACTTGTTCGTGTTGACCAAAGAAATCCCATCATCCATAACAACAACAACCAAAATAACAACCACAATCCATCGAAATTGACCCTCAGATCAAATGGAAAAATTTCACATTATTCCCTTCTTTCTGACCTCAATATCTTTACTATCAAACTCTTTTCTCTCCATATATTTTCTGTCCATCTCATTTCAATTCATCTCTTTTCTCCGCATCTCTTCTCTTTCCCTCTCTCCTTGATCCACCTCCCATGGACGATGCCCCAAATTAACAAACTTGTAATGCCAATAAAAACCCTATTAAGGACCCTTCACACTAACGCACACAAATGCAGATGACAATCACACACACATGCAACTGAAACTCTCAAACAAACACCCATGACACACACACAGGGACACGACACACACATGACACACACACTCAAATAAACTCTCGACATCAGGACTCGAGTTCTTGTTGCGAAACTAAATGAAACGAATCGAAGCGAAGAGCAAACAAAACGAGAGATGGAGGAAAGAAGAGGAGGAGAGAGCGAGAGAGAGTGTGTGTGAAAGAACCCAAGGGAGAGAAGGGACCAATAAAAAAAGAGCGAGAAAGAACGGGTGAGAAAATGAAAATGAGAAAAGCAGTTTGTTGCATTTTTCGGACAAAGTTCGAATTCCCATAAACATTGTTAACGACCGCATTGTGATCCAGTGTCCACCAGGAACAACAAAGAAGCGAGAGATATACAACAACAACAAAACGGATATATAACAACAATAAAGGGAGGATATATAACAACAAAGGAGATGATATAGAACAACAACAAATGAGCACGAACATCAACAATAGGCGAATACAATACCAAACAATGACAATGACAATGACAATAACAAGAACAACAATAATGACAACAAAAATGATAACAACAATGCCAACAACAACAACAATGCCAACAACGTTGACAAGGACAGCAAAAATTCCCTTCAACTTTTTCTTGCAAGTGGATCAAAATATAAATAAATCTATTTTTCTGTACATGAACAGAAGAACCACAATAACAAGAAGGGTCGCTACAACTAACAACATCGGACAACAACCAACAGAAGGAGCAACAACAATATCAACAACTACTTGCACAAGAATAATATTGTAGAGCGGAAGAAGAACATCAATAGAGAGAGAAACACTTGATGTTGGTGTCATTGTCCCCGTAGGACATCAAAAAGAAACCACAACAACAACAACTAGAACAACAACAACAACATTAGCAACAAGAAAAAAACAACAACAACAATGAATGATAAAACCCTACAACAACAAGAATGACAACATCACCAACAACAACAACAACGAATCAACAGCAAACACAATATATCTTCGTTTTGTTTGCATGGGATTCGTGTACAAGTGGACAAAGCGAGAATCACGAGAATTTGAAGGATAGAGAGAGAGAGAGGGAGAAGAAGAGAGAGAGGGAGAGGAAGAAAGAGAAGAGGAGAGGAAGACCAAAGAGGAAGACCAAAGGGAGTCAAGGACGTGGTGGAAACGAGTGTATGAATTGAGTTTATTGTATTTTGGGAGCCTACAAAAATAGATAACAACAACTACAACAATTATAACAAACAGCTACAAATACAACAACAATAGCTACCATTATAACAGCAAACTATCGCTTCAATAACACCAACAATAAACAACAATTACAATAGCGATAATGATTGTAATAACAGCAACAAAAATCGGAACAACAACAACAATTCTAACAACAACAAAAACACAAAAACAACAACAATACAACCGTGACAAAAATACAAGCGACAGCGGAACAACAAATCGCAGAAAAATAGAAAGACGAACGATACACCGAGGACCAAAAGAACTAGAAGAAGGAGAAGCAAAAGCAGAAGAGACCGAAGGGAAAAGTGAGAAGGATAGATAGAGGAGGAATAGACAAGTGATAGAGAGGTGGATAGACTGAGATAGAAGAGGAGAAGAGGAACTGTGGGAAGGAAGCTTTGCTTCCTGATTTACGATTCGAGTGCGACGTTCGGTGGAAACGAAAACCGGAAACAGGAAACAGCGGACAAAATTCACAGCGAGGCGAAATAACGAGCGTGTAACAAGGAAGATGGAGGGAGAGAGAGAAGGGAGATGGAGACAGAGAGAGAGGGAGAAGGTAGGGAGAGAGAGAGAGCGAAAGTGAGGTAGAACGATGCGGCATCGACTGAAATTGACAATGGAAGCGCATGCAATAAATAAGTGGGCAACATTTGGGCGACAGTTATTGGCAGCAGGCGCTTGAATTATGGTCCTTCAAATGAACCATCAAGCGACAGGACCTCCAAAGAGAGGAAGGGAGAATAAAGGGGCTGACAGAGAAGGACTGAAAGAGAGGGAGACATGGAGCTAAGTGTAGTAAAGTGGTTCCTCAAACCTCGAAGAATAGTAGACATGAGATGGAAGCTTATCTAGGATGATTGCGTTTCCTTCGATGCGATGCGATGATGAAAACTCAGCCTCGTCTTTAGCAGACGACGGCGAGTCATTAAAGGATCATCGATGGTGATGAAGAGCAGAGAGAGAGAAGGATTTATGAATGGATGAGGGGAAGGATGAAAAGACAGAATAGACGGAAGTAGGATGAAAGAAGGAAGGATGAATAAATGATTAAAAAGAAAAAGAAGAACATTATTTTAAAAAACCCAAGAAGAGTCATGAGAGAAAAACTAGGAGAGAAGATGATGATTTGAAGATTATAATGAAAAATAGAATAAGATGAGAATGAAGCTAATAATAGAAACAAAAATTAGGATGAAAATGAGGATGAGGATGAAGATTGGGATGATGTAATGAAAAAGAACGAAGGGATAAAGATCGAAAGTTCAAGTAAGGATGGCCAATCAAGGATTCAATTTAAAACTATGACAATCAATTAAGTGGATCCTTGAAAGAAGACGAGGTGGAGAGCGAAAGAATTATTGAAGGATGAGAACGATAGAAATAGATTACGAAAACGATTGAGAGATTAGAATGAATCAAAAGAGAGAATGGGAAAAAAGAGAGTGGAGAAAGTGGAGCGGAATGAAAAAGAAAGAGTGATTTAGAGATCGAAGGATAGGGATTGCCTACCAGGAGATTATCTAAAGTGAAGGTGATGACGAAGTGGAGGAGATGTAGTGGATGAAAAAGAAATGGAAAAAATACAATATATCTTTAAAAAAAGCTGATGAAATAACAGCGAGTCAGAGAGAGGAATGAGAGAGAGAGAGAGAGAGAGTGAGAAAAGAAAATGAGAGAGGAAAGAAAGAGAGGATGAGAACGGCGCAGAGTGAGACAGCATCTGGATGTGAAGTGAGCTCAAGGAGCTCATTTAAATTTTCCAATTAAATCCTTGAGTGTTGTGGTTGTTTGTGATATTGTTGTTGTTGTTATTGTGGGTTATATTAATGCTGTTGTAGATTAAGTTATTGTTGTTGTTACTGTTATTGTTGCTACTTTTATTATCATTGTTACTGCAATTGTTGTTGTTGCTCCTGTTATTATTTTTATAGCAAACTTTTATTTGTTTGTTGGCGTGAAAGCTGCTGTCAAATATCTCTTTCTCGCTCGCCTCATTGCAGTTCTCTCTTTCTCTTTCTCTCTCTCCCTTTCTCTCTACCTATTCATTACACTTTTTCTGTCACTCTTTCCCATTACTCATTTACACCTTTATCTTTCGTCTGTTTCTTTCTAGAGAGAAAGAGGCCGAGCGACTGGCGTTAAATTAAAAATTCTCGCATTTTACAAGCGACAAAAAATAAATTAAAATTCGGCAACAACAAGAACAAGAGGAAATACAACAACAATAAGAAAAAGCAATTAAAACAAAAACAAAAAACGATATGAAGAACAACATGAAAATCAACAACAACAAAAGGCTAACCATGATGACGTTGACAGGTGGCAGGTGTCGTTGGCAACGCCAGCCAACGACAATGCATCTTCTTATGTTGTTGTAATTTTTATGTTTTTGTTGACATTTTTATGTTTTTGTTGCTTCATTAAAGCAGTTTGTGTTTTTAATTATATATGTTGTTTTTGTAAATTATGTTATTTTGTTGTTGGTTGTAAATGTAACTGTTGCAATTCAATTTTTAAAATTTAAATTAAATATGAAAAATGCTGAAAAATATATGAAAAGTTAAGACAAGAAAAGTAAAATAAATATACAACAACAATAAAAAGTTAAAAAAAAATTATATATAAAAAATGTACAGAAATTACAACAAACACAAAATATTAATTTAATAACTTTGATCTTCTTTTTGTTATTATTTTTTATAGTTTTTGTTATTTTTTAATTTACACATTGTTTTTTTGTTGTCGTTTTTAATGTTTTTTATGAATATCTTTATTGTTTTTTTTTTCTTATTTTTGTTGTTGTTTTTGTTTTTGTTTCTGTTATTATTGTTGTTGATAACAACGCCAACTTCGACCATGGAGTGGGGCGAAGAAAAGGAGAGATGAAGGAAGGGAACGAGTCACAAAAGGAGGAAAAAGACACAGAATGAGATCATGAAGAGCAGACAGAAGAAAATCATATAGAGGACCGAAAGAGAGAGAAATGGAGATAACACACGACACAGAAAATGGACAAAAGGCTTATCATAAGAATTATTGGAAGCAGGAAGAGGAGAAGCTTGAAGGATGAAGAATATGAGAAGGAAGAGAAAGAGGATGAGGAAGTGGAGGTTGAAGGAAGAAGATCAGAAAATTGGAGGATGAACAACAGGAGGTTATCGGATGAAGCTGAAGAGGAAAGGATGAAAAGGATGGTTGAAACAAATTACGTGAAATCAATTCGTAATGGGAAACGGTCGGCGGAGAATATTATTTTATGACTTGCCATAAAAAAGGAAGTTAATTAACTTTTTCCCACAAGGACATCACCGAGGGAGTCATAGAGAGAAAGGGAGATATAGAGAGAGGAAGGGAGAGAGGGAAAAAGACGGGGAGGAGTTAAAAAGTGAGAGAGAGAGAAGAGATTGGGAGAAGGAGAGAAAGAGATAGCGGAAGAGTGAGTAATAAAAAGAGAGGAGTGAAGTGGAGAAATTAATTAAAAATAAGCGTCAGGATTTAATGGGGACGTCTGTCAAGGAAAAAAGAACCTTTTCAGTTGAAACGAATAAAGAGTATAACAATAAAAATAACTTAAGAATAAAAAATATATTTTTTAATGTAAATGTAAAATGAAAACAATTTCCTTTAATTTGTTCAAAATTTGTTTTTTTTATCTTATTTTATATTGCTTTGTTTCAATTTTTTGTATTCATCTTCAACTGTTTTATTTTATATAATTTTTCTCCTCATTTTATTGTTTTATTTAACATTATTTTGCTTTCATCATTTACTATGTATTGTTTTATTTTTGTATTATTTCATTTTCCTTCTCTCGCTGTCTCAAATGTGATTCCAAATTCCCATCATTCCTACAACTTTAATTTCCATCACAATGCAACTTCAGAAGAACAAATTCTACTTCTTGTTATGTCTTGATATCTCTTTTTCTTAGGTATTGTCTCGTCTTCTGTCTTTCTCTCTCTCAACAACTCCTACCTTCCCCTCTCTCTCTCTCTTCTTTTCTTTCTGCACTTTTCTTCCCTTCCAGTCAATTCCAATTCTATTCAATTTCTTCGACTTCTTTCTATGCTCCATGTCCATGTCCATGTTAAGACTTTTCTATTTTTGTTAATATTTCTCAATTACTACTTCGTTTCTTCCTGCGACTTGAGTTTCGCCATCTCGTTCGTTTTATCGTCTCTCTCCATTTCTTTCAACTCTCTGACTCTTTCTCTCTCTCTCTCCCTCACTTTCTGTCGCCTCATCGCCTGTCGTTGGCCTCGTCTTCGGTCGATCCATAACGCGCTATCGCTATTCCACTTCACGTCCTATCACCATCTCTTTCTACTCCCTAATACAATATTCATGCAATTTGAAATTTAATCTAGCATTCAACATGGCAGAAACAGCAAATAGTTTTCCCTCTCACTCCCACACGACCCTCTCCTTCTTCCTCTTTCTCTCTCTCTACCGCTTTTGCTTGAAAACCATCTCGTGTTGCATCCTGAAAATGTTGCAACCGACGAAGAAGTGGAAGGCGAAGCCCAACAGAGTGGAAAGAGAATGAAAAGGAGGCAAAAAAAAAAAATGAAGAAAGAGAACAAAAACAACAAGTAGGTTCACTGAGTCGGAGTGAGTGAGACAGCTGCATGGAGCGAGCATCTTATTATCCTTGCATTAGTTGTTGATGATGTCGAACTCGTCTCAAACTGCGAACAACGAGACTCTGACGGCTCTGCTTCGTCTCTTTCCCTCTTCATACTTCGTACGTTTCTTCGACCTCCTTCTTGTGTCTTCTTACAATTCTTCTCTTATTCCGTCCTGTGTTCTCCACTCTCTCATGTTCATCTTGATCCGCATCGTTGTTGAGATCGTGGGCTTCGCCTTTAAAAACGTCGCCGTTGATGGTTTTTACTTTATGTAGTAATTTTTTCTTTTTCGTTCTCTATTTCGATGTCTCATTCTCTGTCTCTCCTCCCGCTTTCCTCTCACAGTTCTGAGTTCTGCCCCGTCCAACCTCATTAATAATGTAGGCATCTCTTTCGAACGATAATTCTTTCTACTTCAACAAGAAAAAAACGTATCGAGATTCATTGAATTCATTGAACTTAATTTTCTTCTTTAGTTTTATTTATAGTATAGCATTTTATTTATGAATTTTTATTTTCTTTTATTATGTAAAATATAGTGTATTTTTTATTTCATTTAACATAACATTTAAAATATTATAACTTCCATTAGATTTGAATTACACAATAATTAATTTATAGGCTATTTTAATTTGATTTTTAATTTATTTTACTTAATTTTTTGTATTTCATTTTATTTTAATGTATTTTATTTATTATTATTTTTAATTAAGTTTTTGATGTTTTATTCTATTTCACTTTATTTATTGTTAATGTATTTTATTAATTTATACCACAATAAGAACAATTATTACGATTTCTGTAATATTTTCTTAAATTAAAGTTGAAATTTACTATTCTATTGATGTTTTTCCTATTTTCCATCTCTTTTGCTCTTGAGTACCTTCTCCTCCTTAACCCTTGGTCTGTTCATTTTTAATTATTCTTCATCTCCCTTATTTACATTTTCCTGCCACAATTAATTCGTTAAAAAACTCTCCCTCTCTCTCTCTGTTAACTCCATTTCATGGACGAAATTTGTGAAAAAGCAAATAGCGTAAAAATTCACAGATTTTTCATCTCCTAGTTTTTCTCTCACTAAGTTTTTACTTATGTTTGTGTTTTATTTCTTTTCTCTAAATTTTCCATATTTAATTTTTATTTTAATTTTTTTTTCATAATTTCGTTTTTTTTGATTTGATTTCTATGAGATTATTTTTTTGATTTTGTTATTATAATTTTATTTTCATGAATTTGTTTTTATAATTTCTTTTTGTTTATTTGAATTTTCCTTTTATTTCCCCGTTTACTTTTTTGGGAAACAATTTAAAATCATAAATTTGCATATTAAATAGTTTGTGAGATTTTTTGTTTGTTGTTGTATACAAAAAACTTCATCCGTCACGCCCCCTGCCATCAGCCCACTGAGGACTGTCAGAAAACTATGCGGCGACGGTGGGCGGGAGGAGATGTTGGGGGCGTGGCTGAGGGAATGAATTTGAAGCTTGAGCGACGACTCATGAGCGGAAAAAGAGAATGAGAGTGATGGAGAGAGATGGGGGTGGGATGGGGATATAGAAAGAGGGAGAGGGAAGGGTGAGAAAGAGAGATCTGAAGCAGGATAAAGAGAGAGAAAGTGAGGTCTGAATAGAGAAAGAGTGAGACGGAGGATTCCCTGGACGAAGGGAAATATTTTGCATATGCATGAAGTTATCAGAGTTTTTGTTGTAGTCGTTTTGTTTGTTATTATAGTCAATGATGTTGTTGTTGTAGCTGTTGTTTTGCTTCTGTTGTTGCTGCAGTTCTTATTGTTGCTTTTTTTTTGTTTTTTTACTAAGATTTTTTGTTTTTGAGCTTTTCGGTGAGAATGTTGAAAAACTCTAAAGTTTCGAGGGCTTTTCATTTGTTGCCATTTGAATGTGCCAAAAGAGATGAAAATAAAAAAATTACAGTAAACAACAATAACTCAAAATTTTCACTAAATGCCAGGAAAAAAAATTTTAAATCATGAAAAGACAGATTTTTTTTATATATTCCAGTTCTCAAGGGAATTTAATTATCCCTATACATATCCCCATATTAATACGAAAAAAACATAATTTTTTTGAAAAATGATACTGTATTTAAAAAAATGATATTGTATTTAAAAAAAATAAATATTTTAAAATATTAAAATAATTTATATTCACAATATATATAAGAAAAATAATATCATTTTAACAATTTAAGACATAAATAAAATAAAATTTAAATTAAATTTATTTTTTTTTTGAATAACTATTTAAAAAAACAAGACAAAGTTTAATAAAAATTGATCATTTTGTTTATTTTCATTTAACTTAGTAAAAGCTTTTAGATTTAAAAATAATAATACAATTCGAAAATATTTGAAAATTAATATTAATAATTGATATTAAAAAATAAATACTCAACTCCCCATGTCATTTCCACCTTTGAGTGAATTATTTCAATTCACACATTTCCATTTCTGTTCATCTATTCCTACGACTATCCTCATATCTCACTCTCTCTCTCTGTCTGTCTATATGTCTCTCTCTCTCTTCCCTCACACGATTCGTGCATGCATTTCTCTGATTACAAATCAACTGCAACAAATTACAACACCCCGAACGACATCACGCAGACAATCCTTTTTGAAATTTTCCTCTTAATTACTTTTCCACACCCCCAAAGGATATAGAGAGAGTTTTACACGACCACACCCATTCTACCGCCCACTCTGATCTCCTTCCACGCCCAGCATAACCTTTTCCATAAACTGCAATCCTTCGAACTCCAACTCTTTCCACTCGATCCCAACCCTTTCCATCCGATTGGTCTTCAAACCCAAGAAAAAAACGTCATTCAAATGTTTTCATTGCTTTCTCGATGTGCGTGCGTGGATGGGTGTGTGTGAGTGTGTGTTGGTACTCGATGTTTTTTGTTGTTGTTGTGTCCTTTGTGGCAAAGTAATCATAAAATTGCAAGCAACACCCGGATGAGGATCAGTGTTGCCAAACGCAATGTCAACACATGCGTTTGCATGAATGATAGAAAAACGAGACGAAGAAGAAAAAGAAAAAAACAAGCATTAAAACACTCGAAGGTGCTGCAAATTGCGTAGAGTTGAAAAAGAGTGGTAGAGGAAGGGAGAGAGAAGGAGAATGAGTGAAATTAAAAGATGTGTATTAAATGTCCTGCACTTTTCCCTCCTTCATTCCTTCCTTCTATCAAGCAATGGCAACAATTTTAAAGTCACGCCAAAGGCATTTCCGCGAAAAGGAAGGGAGCGAACATAGAAAAGCCGCAGCCAACAAGAGGAAGTGAAAGAGAGAGGGAACGTAGAGAGAAAGAGAGGATGTATAACAAGTAAAATGAGAAGGTTTGCAAATTCTTTTATTGGAGTTGTTATTGTCGTTGTCGAGCCACTGCTTTCCTGCTTTCATCCGTCGCCCTTGTCCTCCACATCGTCCTCTTCATCGTCCTCGTCTTCATCCTCTTCCTCGTCTTCCTCATTCTCATCGTCGTCTTTGTCCTCATCGTCCTCGTCCTGTCTGAGTCCTTTAAACGGACCCGGGTCCCTTGCGGTCACCAATGAGTCTCGCATGGAAAGAGAAGGCAACAGAGGAGTGGCTGTTGAATGAAAGCATCGATAGAAGGAGGAAGTAGAGTGGAAATAAGGAGGATCCCAGTGATTTTCACCACACGCACACAATCACAGACACACACCGAGACATAGCAACAAACAAAAGCAACATTTTCCTCCTTTGCTGTCGACGACTGCGATTTGTAGCTTGTTCAGCGTGTTTTCAAAACTGGAATGAGTGAGAGAAGGAAAACAAGTATCGAGGAATAAAGAGAACAAGTGACAAGGAAGAAAAGAGGTGGAAGGGAATGAGAAGGAAGGAAAATAATGGAGAAGAAGGAAATAAGAAGGAGGAACAAACTGTTTACATGGAAATTCCCTACTCATTGGTATCGAGTGAGCGAACAAATGGAATCGAACGAAATGAGACGATATAGAAACAACATTTAAATCTCAGCGGATCGAAAGGAGTGCAAGAAGAGACAGAGAGATCCATGAGAAAAGAAATATATCCAGGAGGAAGGAGAGATATCGAGGAGGTAGAAGAAAAGAAATAGATAATGTTGTAATTTCATAGGGAATTCAAAAAGTATGCAAATTGGAAACTGCATTCGATTACGCGCCACAAAGTATACTCAGAAAATTACACACTAAACCGAAACAGCTTAAGATATGCAAAATCTCCGAGTCTCAGTCTCTCTTAACAACGTTGAATTTTAATTCGCGCTCAATGCCAAAAGTATGCAACAAAGTGTGACCGAGGGGAGGGGGAAAACTTTTTAGTGCGAGTGACTAAAAATTACTTCAACACCTGAAAGTATGCAACATTGTCGAGCATTTGCATTTGATACTTCGACGACGAGACCCAAAAAGTATGCAACGCCTTTGGTGACCATCGTTGATGACTTCAACTTAGTTGAAAGAACGCAGACTTCGTCCATGTTCTACTTTCATGACTCCTTCCTCCTTTTTCTTCTATTTTCTATTTCTTCTCTTTCCTTTTCCAACTATCCGCAGTTTCATCTAAAAAGTATGCAAAATCTTTGGAGAATTAATTAAACGTCCGAAAGTATGCACCACTTTATGTGGCTTCGAAGACGAACGAAGCATAAATTATGAAGCCAACGATGAAGTAAAGAAGATAAAGTAAGGAAAAATCTAAAGATTGGAAGAATGACGAAGAGAAGAATGGAATAAGGTAAAGGTGTTTAGGAAGAGACGAAGGTGTAAAAGAAGACGAAGGTTGAGAAAAAGTCGATGATGAAGCAACCTCCATTGGTGGAAACGTCGATGGAGCCCTTTTCCGCAGTTAACATAATTAAATCGCATGCAAATGTTGGATTTCGCTGCGAATGTCCGTCCCCTGATATTTTGTCCAGGGTTCGTCAGGAGAAAGCGAAAAGACTTTGTGGAACTCGAGGAGAACCAAACGATCCTTTTCTTCCTTGACTTCAAGTATTCGAGCTGGTTATGGCATAAAATTAGCATCTTATTTTTTTGTACTAGGGACTCGAAAGGGGAAATCCAAAAGAAGACTAGAGAAAGGAAAGATAAAGATTGTGAATACAAAATTCTCTCAAATTTCCAAAGGTGAAAAGCTTGAACTTTTCATGCCTTTAACCTCCTTCTGCCAAATCTGATATTTAATTTCCAAGCTCTCCTCACTTTCACCAGAAGTTATCGTTCTGCATATTGAATTTCTTAAAGAAGTTCTGATATATCAGAATAATTTAGTTTTCCCACTTAAAATAAGAAACCACTAGTTTCTTAAAAATGAGTAGTGAAGTTAATGAAAAGTTGAGGGAGTGATAAGAAAGGTAACAGAAAGGGAAAGAAAATGTGAAGGAACTAAAATAGTGCGCTGAAAATGAGAAGGTGGAAAACTTTTAGAAAATGAAAATTTATCTGTTCTTCTCGAGAACGGCGATCAAAACAGTCGAAGGTTTTCGAGTCAAATTTAGGTTCAGATTTAAAAAATTTCCTCAAAATTAGACTTTTTCAAAATATTTTCTTTCGAAGCATTTCTTAACATATTTTTATTTAAAACCACTTATTTAAGTTTATGGTGAATGATAAAAATATTGCGGAAAATTATATAAATTTCAGAAATTCTTAATTCACTGTAATATTTTTCCGTTTATAAAATTTGGTCAAAGTTACTATTTTTAAAATTATTATTTCAGCTTCAAAGACTCTCCTTAATATATTTTCCTTAATACTCCCTCTTTAGCTTCCTTAACATCAACATTGTATTAAGTAATTTGTTGTTTCTTTGTTGTTGTTTTTTTTTGTGTTTGCTGTGTGGAAGAAACGTCAAGATTTATGCATTCTTAAATGGCCACCGCGACGCTTCCTGAGCGTTGAACATACAGACAACAAAAACACACACACACTAGCAGACACATATAGACACACAAACATATATATATATATACACACACACACACACAAACAAAGACACGCACTCTACAGTGGGAGGCGCCCACTTCCGGTTGAACAAACAACCACGCCACAGCACTTGATGCACTCGACAAGATGAAGAGGGCGAGATATAGAGTGAGGGAGGGGAAAGAGGGAGACGAGTAGAGGATAGTTAGTGGGAGAGAATAGAGAGTGAAAGAGAGGGAAAAGAGGGCGAAAGAGAGGGAAAACTGGTGGCCACTGAGACAACAACAGTGTTTCAGCGCTTCCTGAACAACTTCCACAACGACGATGACGATGACGACAACGACACGCATCACGAAGGCGAGGAGCGCGAAGCGACGCGGATGTCGATGAGGAAAGGCCGCTACAGAGAGAGAGATAGAAAGAGCGATAGTGAGAGAGAGAGAGCGATAGAGAGAGAGAATTCGCCTCCCTCCGTTGACCGCATGAATTCACTCACGCATACATTCGCCATTCAGTAGCCCATGTTCCACTCAACTAGGAAGAATGCATGCGGCCTAAAAGTATGCAACATGCCGCGTTCAACGTCCTTTGTGCTCACTCATTCTTCCTCTTTTCCCCCCTTATATCACATTTTCTCCCTTCATCCTTCTCTCTTCCTCCTTCTCTTTTACTCCTTTTCTCTACCTCATTCTCTCTCTCTCTCTCACTCACCCTCACCGCCATAGTTAGTCTCTGTCCATCGTCATCTGTTGTCTCTTTCTAGTTGTCGTATATTGTCGGCTTCTTGATTTTTGTTGCCTAAATTCCCTTTTTTTTCGTAGTAAGCACAAAAAACAAAGAAATTAGAAATTTTCAAAAACAACAAGTAAACAATAAGAATATAGCAACAACAGAAATAGTAACAACAAAAATAGTAAAAACAACGAACAACCTGTAAAATGATAACAAAAAAATAGTAACAAACAAACAGGCCAACAACAATCTCCAGCTGCCACCGACCGCTGCGACGACGCACACAAACGCGTCATCACCAACACACACACTCATTCACATCAACACACATTCACTCACATCAACACTAACACATTCACCGGTCGCCACTGACCGCCATCGCTCGATGTGCAAAGATGATGGAAAATGTGTGCGTGTATGGGACAGAGTTTTCCTCCATCTCTCTGTCACTCTGTCTCTTTCACTCTCTTTCTCTTACTCTCTCTTACTATATCTTTCTCTCTCATTGTCCATCTCTCTCTCTCCCTCTCTCTCTCTCCTTCTCTCTTCCTCTTACTCACTCGCACGCTCGCTCGGACACATGGAAAAATGTTTTGTAAACACGCATAAATTGCGACAGTTAATTGAAGTAGGATGCCGAGCTTTTCCATGTTCTTCTTGTTGTTGTTGTAGTTGTTATTATTGTTGTTGTAGTTGTTGTTGTTTTTCTTGTTGCTCTTTTTGTTGTCGAGTGTTTGGTAGCCCTGCTGACATTTATTAGACACAGACACACACAAATACTCAAGGGTTAATGGATGATGACAGCGGCGAAGATTTGCAACGAGTCTCATGAATTCAAAGGAAGGGAAAACCGAACAAGAAGAGGAAAAAGTGAAGCAAAAACGATGGAAGTGTGAAGAGAGAGAGAGATAGAGAGAAAAGATAGAGAAGGATAGAAGATAGAACGATAGGGAGAAATACAGAAAGAGATAGATGATGAAAACCACGAGAGTGTACGAAGTATTTATAATTTTGTAAACGGAGAAAATTTCTGACAACAAAATTTGTAAAATGAGAAAATGTTGCAAAAACGAGAAAATGTTGATAAAACGAGAAAATTTCCGCAAAGTGAGAAAAATATTTGTAAAACGAGAAAATGTTTCTGAAACCTCGATTGAAAGAAAGTTTAAAAACTTTTTCCTTTTCGAATTCGAAATGAAGTTTTCGAGGGAAATTAAATACAAAAGCTTTTAAATTCTGACAAAAGTTTAATTTTTTTGGCTTTGAATTGAGTTTTTTTATCAACTATTAGAGACAACTTTTTAAAAAATCCCTCCAACTTCCACAAAGAGCCTTCAAAATGAGCATCACTTAAACTTCAGTTAGGTTTCACTTTTGCTTAAACTGAAAATATAGTCTACTTTTAGGATTCTTAAAATAAGAGTTTAAGTAGCAAAAATTACATTTAAACTTGTTGCTGTAAAGGTTATTTTTTTAATATTGTTTTTGTAATACAAGTGAATTGTGCTCTTTCGCAATAATATCATTGACAAAGTTTGCGCTGGAAATTATGCAATGTTATTTTCCATCGAGCAGAAACTCAAGCAACCCAAGGCGATGCAGCGATCAGAGAGAGAGAAACAGAAGGAGGAAGTGGGAGAGAGAACGATACCAAGAGGGTGAAAGAGACGGCGAGTGTGAGAGATTGTGTGGGAATTCATGTGTTTGCTAACCACAGTGACCAAGATGACCGCGAGCGCGCACTCATGTTTCAGTTGGACGATGTACGAAAGGACTGGGGGAAGAATTGAAGGATGTATGGGAAGATGAACGGATGGAAGGATGAACGGATGGTCGACGGTCTGTTGGTCGGTTGGAGATCACCGCGAGCGATGGACATCACATTGTTTGAATTTTCGGTTTAACATCCTACTAATGAGGAGCGGAAGTTGTGGGTAGTGGAAGATAGTGGTCATTAAATTCTATGGTAATGAGTCTGAGTAGCAAAAAACTTTAGGAAATTCTACTAAAATTCTCGATTTTAAAACTTTTTTAATACCCAAAGTTAAGAGGAATTTTGACTAAATAAAAAATAAAAAGAAATATGAAAATTATAATTAATATTTCTTTAAATTATAATTTGTATAGGTATATTTTTGATTTTGTCAAAATTCGTGTATTGAATAAGTAAAAAAAATAAAAACTAAGGAAAAATAATATATGTTAAGGGATTTAATAAAGGAAAATGTAAAAATATTATTTCTTAAAATATATTAAGAGATCAAATAAATTTTTTGTTTATAAATAATATAATTTTAATGGAGAAAGATGCAAAAGCGGTAAATTTAAAAACAATTTACTGAGACTTAGATACAAACTATCAATTCAGAAATTGAGAACATTTTGGATAGTGAAATTTCACCCAAATTCCCGTCAATCACAAAATCCGAAGAGATTTCGAGCGCTTTCAGCGATCAGATGAAATTTTCCCAATTAATTCACTAATCGCCAATGGTGATATCAGAGTGACCAGAAACAAAAAAAAAACAATTGTGAAATGACCAAAAGCAATAACAAATATTGTGAAATGAGCTAAAACAACATATTGAAAATTACAAACAAAATACCAAATTATAAACAACAAATAAAATGACCAACGACAACAATACAAATAGAATTACCAACAACAACAATACAAATAGAAATACCAACAACAACAATACAAATAAAATTACCAACTACAATAATGCAAATAATATTACCAACAGTAACGTTTGTTACTCAAATGACATATTAAATGAAAATCTCGCCATTAAAATTTCGCCAGCATCGAATTTTGCAAATGTTGAGAGAGATTGAAAAATTTGAACTGAAATCGAACACGTACGATCTGGCAACACCACACTCGATGAGGTCGACGCGACGCGAGTCACCACATGTTGTCAACGCGATGGAAGCTCGAGGAGGCAGAAGAGGAGGCGACCGGAAGTCGTTTCTAATAAACAGCTTATTGGAAATGAAAACAAGAGAGATGGATGGAAAGGAGAGAGAGAAACAGATGAAGAGTGAGGCATAAAGGAAGAGTGAGTGTGAGGAAGAAAGTGTGGGAATGAGATAGCAATACAAAGAGTGACCGAGAGAGAGATAGCTACATGAATGATAACTTGCACGCCCTCTGCGGCGATGGAAGCCGTCAATAAACTTGCTCGCTCGTTGCCCGATGGCCACAAGCGCTTCGCCGCATGCATTTCAATTAACTTCACGCATACCAAGGCACTCACTAACACAAACACATGTACTCACTAACACAAACACAGGCACACATGAACACACTCAAACTCCCGCTCACGCACTTTACTACTCATACACACACACACACACAGACATACACAAATAAACTCGCGCTCCATGGTGCGTGAAGGCGTTGTTGTTATTTTGTTGCTATTGTTGTTGCTAATCTTGTTTTTATTCCGTTGTCTGCAGCTGGTGTTGTTGTTTATGAGAGTAGTCATAATAGAAGGAGAGAGCGAGATAGAGAAAAGGAAAGATATACAGAGATAGAAACAGAGAGAGAGAGAGAGAGAAGAGAGGAAGATAGTGCTTGTTTTTTGTGATACAAAAGGAGATTCTGTTGTATTTTCCAAATGGCCGCCGGTTGAAGAGAAAACGTTTCAAAGCCAACAACTCACTATTCACACACACACTCGCAGAGATGAGAACATGGGCGAACCGGAAGTGAAGAAGTGGACAGGTTGATTGTTCACAAGAGAAAGAAAAATCAACAAGAGAAAACAAAATTAATAAATAATTAATAAATGAAGTAAAAAACAACAAGTAAACCAGAGAAAAATATATCTAGACCAAGAAAATGATACTAATAAGAACAATAAAAGCCACAAAAAAATATTAAATGAATATCGAATTCTGAAAATTCAGAAAATCATGAATTTTAAAAAAATGTATTCACACAAAAATGTTTAATTAACCAATTTTTTTCTTGTAATTAATTCACAAAATAAATATTATGAAATTTATTAATACAATCATTTTTGATATTTATTCAAACAATAATTTTTTTTTTTAAATTTAATAAAACTATAATTTCTATGAATTTTTAAAATAGCAATAATAAACAAATTCTAATTGCATTTAATGCAATATTTCAGTATGAAAAGTTGAGTTTGAAACAAAACATGGGGATTTGCGAAATAATCACTATGGAAACACAATGGAAATGGGACACGAAATCGCGAAATGCAAATATGGCAAATATCAGAAACGAAATTCTGACAAATGTTTTCAACAAAATTCATTTGTCAAAAATAACAAAATGCAGAAAATTTGGAACATTTTGATAATGATTTCAACAAGAGAAAAAAAACAATAGTGAAATGGACAACAATGACAATAAATAGTTAAAACAACAAAAATGATAAAAGCAAGAACAATGGAGAAAACAACAAAAATAGAAGAAACAACATCTATATAACAACAACTTCAACAATGAACAAACAAATGGATGGATGATACAATGGAATATTAGCAACACATTGATATGCAGAGAGAAAGAGAGTGAGATAACAAAAGAAGGACCAAGAGAGAGAGAGAGACTGAGAAAGGGAGAACATGAGAGGGTGTGTGAGAGAGTGAGGGAAAGAGAGACAGCGCGTAGGACGTGAAAGAGAATGAATTATAGTTGGGTTCATAAACGTTTGCGTGTTGTTTTTGTCGATAACATATTGATATTTTGACAGCGCAGCAAACTAATACACAAGAACACACACACAAACACATTCCATCCACCCACACACACACATATTTGATCTACCCACACACACAAACATGCCATAGATGTATGGAAAGGCATAAATAAAGCAAAAGGTCAAAAATCGAAAACAAACAAATGAATTAATAAATTACAAACAATTTATCATGCTGTGAGAGTGTGTCCATACACCTACATATATGTGTATGTGTGTGTATTATATGTATATGTAGGAATGTAAATAAGTAAGATTATAGAAATGAAAATATATTGCATGCTTTTAGGCATGTGGAATTTGATTTTCTGCGAAATTCAATTGAAATTATGCTATCACCAAAGTGTGCAAAGAGAGAGATAGAGATAAAAGAGAAAGAGATAGTTGGAGGCGGTGTGAGGGAGATAGTGGGAGTTTGAGAGATAATGAGTGGGTTGAGAGAATGTCAGAAGAGATATAATAAGAAGGTAAAAGGTTGAACTTGTGTCAAAGGTGAAGAATTTATTAATTGGAATACATTCAATCAAAGGCGTCTTCATTAAGGAGAAGAAATTTAATTGAGACAAATAATATTGAGCCAAGGATAGAATTGATCTATTTTTGGAACAAAGTAGTATTTTCAGATTGAATTAATTTGTGTTATTAAATTTCATATATAGAATGAAACTACTATTTATAGAATGAATTAATTTGTGTCATTAAAATTTAGATATAAAATTAAACTACTATTTTTAGGATGAGTTATTTAGTGTTATTAAATTTTAGATATAGAATTAATCTACATAATGAAAATTACAAAATCGAGGACACCAAATTAAAATAATAATATGTAACCTAAAAATCGATTACTTTCTCATTAAATGCGGTCTACTTTCAGGCGTGTAAGCAATTACACATCAACGGGTTGAGACATAGCGGAAAATAAATGAAGGTCATCGACAAAGGGTTCAGACGAAAAACGAGTAAAAGAAACGAGAACGAAAAAATCAATTCAAGGAGAAAACCGGGCTGTTGTTTTTTGATGATTTTTTGTGAACGCTATTGATTGGCGATAAATGCGTGGCATGATTTTAGGCTAACATATAATTAGGCCAATGAAAGTAATCATTAAAGGACGGCAACCACATTCAAGCCCATCAAGGGGTGGTGACTAATTCATGAACGAAAGTCAATGGAAGGTGTTATCGAATGGAAATAGAAAACGAGGAATACTTTAGGGCGAACAACAATAACAATTTAAGGGATACTTTGGGCCGTATAAACAGAGGGAGAGATAGAGAGAGAGAAATAGGACGAATGATTCAAAAACAACTTATTTGATTGTTTACACACACTAAGCTCCTCAGTTAAATGAAGATTAATTTGTTGGCGTATTTTCAGACATCTGACAGAACTATGAATTCAACTAATTAATATGTCGAATAATAACAATAACAAGAAGGATAACAATAACAATAGGCAGCAAAATGACTAATGAAATGAAGAGATTAAATATTTAGAATAATAACAACAACAGCAACAATACATAAATAAGCCCAGCCTTTGGCGCATGTGAAAGGTTGTCAACAATTTTCCAACGATTTGTTCATTAAAAATTCATTTAATTGCAAACAATTTAGAGACTAAACGCTTTACCACTCACACATGAACGCACACGTACACACAGAAGCTTAATACACACATACTGACAAATGTGAAATACATACATAAACATATATTTCCCAACAGAAGCTCTTTCGCATACTCAAATAATGTTGTCAAGTGCAAATAGAAAGAGAGAGGGCAAGTAAGAAAAAGAGAGAGGGGAAGGTAGAGACCAAGGAGAGAAGAAAAGATTTCTTATCAAAGTAAATTGTAGCATACCTTGTGGCGCTTAAGCTGCTTCCTGTTGCGCTTATGGTATTTAAACAAAATACCAAGGGAAAAGAAGGGTCGAAAAAAGAGAGGGAAAGAAAATGTAGAGTGTGAGGAGGAGAACAAGAGAAGGAAAAAGATAGGGGAAGAAAGGAGCAGGAGCTGTTGGGGAATGGAATGAAAAATTAAAAAAAATATAAGGTAAACGAGGACAAAGTGGAGGAGAAGTCGTGTTGTAGAAGGCAAATAGAAGGATGAGGTGGACGACGAAGTGAAGGGCGAGGAGTAGGAAGAAGTGAATGATGAGGTATGAAGGACAAAGTGAAGCTGGCGGTTGAGCAGATGAGGTACACGATTAGAATCTGTGAAAGGTTCAACGAAGGATTCTGGTGGAAAGTTCATGAGCACTCACTTCAACCTTTTGGAGAAGATAGAGTTTGAGAAAAATATTGATCTTCAAAAACGAGTTGAGCTTGAGAAATAAGTTGAGAATGGAGAACGTAGATTGAAGAAACAAAGTGCAGGAAATAATGATAAAAAATTAAACAACAAAAACACAAAAATCCAGCAGCAATGTAAAAACAAGCAGCAACTCCAAGTGAAGGAGTGAAAGAAAGAAGAGGAAATAAAGAAGAAGGAAGGAAGATCCAGCAGAATCATTAAACAAAACTGACGGCGGTCATACGTCATAACGTGGGGCACATAACGTTACTCAACGTTACGCCATCTTGTGCAGCAAACAACAACAACAAGAGTAGTAACAACAACAACAACAATTGAGAGCATCACCACCAACACCTGGCTAAAAGAAGTCGAAGCTCAAGGGTTCCATGAAGAAAAGAGAAAAAAAATTGAGACAAGGTTGCCTTTTGTTGCATTGTTGTTATTATGGTTTTATTGTTGTTGCTCTTTTATTGTAATTGTTGTTATGGTCTTTATTGTTGTTGCTCTTTTTTTTATTATTGTTTTTATGGACTTTGTTGCTGTTGCTCCTTTTAGTTATTGTTGTAATTTTCTTGTTCTTATTATTATCCTTTTGTTGTTGGTTTTGTTACATTTTTATTATTATTTTTGGTAACGTTTTGTTGTTATAATTGTTTCCCTCTTTTTTGTTGTTGTTATTGTTACCCTTTTATTGTTATTGTTGTTATTACCTTGTGTTCACTTTTCTTGGTTCCCTCTTTTAATGGTGGCACACCGTTGTTATTATTGTTGTTGTTGTTATTGTTTTTGTAATATTTTTACTAATTACCACAAAAACCAACAATAAGAATAAAGTGAAGAGGAAACAACAACATAAGAGAAAAGAAAAGAACACAACAAACTTGAGGAAAAGTAATAACAAGAGTGGGAAGAAGAAAGAACCACACAGAGAATAAGGAACAAAAACAATGAGACGGCACAATAACAAAAATTTTATGGCACAACAACAATGAGAAGTAAAAACAATAAAAAAATAAGATAAAACAACAAAGTCATAAAATAATAAAGAAATAAAACACGAAGTAGTGAAAGAAATTTATGAAATTTTACTATGACCGAGACCAGTGGGAGGAAGAGAAAAAGGTAAGGAAAAGGGGTGAGAGAAAAATGGGGGAAAGGAAAATGAAGGACAGGGCAAAGGTTGACGTGGAACGATGTGGATGAGAGGCAGCTGTGTGTCCGAAGGAATTGCAGATGTGTGCGAGAGTAATTAAACTCGAGACCTCGAGAGGTGGGCCAAGAAAGAGTGAGAGAGTGGAAGAGTCAAGGAAGGAAGGAAGGAGAGAAATAAAAGAGTGCAAGAGGCAACTGATGGAAGTCGAGTGGGGGTTAATAAAGAAAGAAATGTGACCAAGGAGCGTTTTAATTGCGACCCCAGGTGGGGTCATAAAATACAGTTTATGAGACTGCGAGTGGAGTAGAAGAAGATGGAGTGAAGGAGAAGGAGTAAGAGATACGATGGACGAGGGACCAAAAGAAGCTTCCAGAGAAGCTCAGATAAAAATCTCCAACTTCTTCTGTTCTTCTTCTCTTAAAGTTAAACATTTTGGAAAAATATAAGAAAAATATTCTTAGACAATTTTAAGACAATATTATTCATATTTTTAAGACAATAATCTTCATAATTTTAAGACAATATTCTTCATAATTTTGAAGAAAAACTTCTTTAAAAAATAGCAAAATATTCTTAAATATTTTCTAGATATTATTCCTAAAATAAAATCTTCTTAAAAATCTTAAAGATTCCTTTAAGATTTCAGAAATCCCCCTTAAAGCAAATACGGATGAAAACAAAGTCCACTGAGAAAGAGATGAAAATAAAAATCCGCACAATATTCCTCAGGATATTATGATTTATGTTGCCGCCATTTTGTTCGTTGTCTTCTTTTGCTTCTTCTTCTTCTTTTTTTAGTTGCGTGCACACTTAACGGTATTACAGAGTCTAGATTATAAAATGATTATCTCGATGCCGGCCGCGTCAGAGCAGACGAAGCCACATAATTTATAATTGAGCGAGCGAGAGAGAAGGAAACTAGATGATAGTGAGACAGAGAAAGGATGAAGGAGTGAAAGAGAGAAAGAGGGAAAGATAATGCGACCGCAGCATCGTGAAGAAGATCATTTAGTGGAGGAACGAAATGGGAATGGAATGCAGTCGAGCTGCACCGAGCATCATTTTTCAACATTAAATGCAGAGGTGGAGATAAAGAGAATGGGAAGAAGATAGAGTGAGAGAGAGAAAGGGAGAGAGGGAGAGATACTGTGAGAAAAAGAGAGAGAAGGTGGGAGATCCAGAGGTAGCGAGAGAGAGAGAGAGAGAGAATGAGTCCAAAAACGAATGAAACGCAGCGAAAGAGAAACTAATTAAGTTTCTTATCTTGCGGCAGTCATCGCCGGAATGAGAAACGGAGCGAAATGAAACGCGGTAACAGAAGGAATTGTGGTTGGAGAATTGTGGAGAAGGAGAAATGAGAAGACAATAGGAAGAAGGAATTGTCTTCTCATTCCTTCAAGAAGACAATGGGAAGGAGAACAGAACAAATGAGCATCACTATTTAATGACTTAATGTACAAAAGAACGATAAAACACAACAAATGGTAGGAAGGAACGAAACGATTTGAGTGGAACATGATGGAAAATGATTAAAATTCACTTAATTTAATTGGGGAAATTTAAGAAAACTTTGTAAAATGAGAAAATCGGGAAGAGGAATGAAATGGAAAAAACCGATATTGTTGTGATAAAATGGGACTAATTTCGAAAAAAATAGAAAAGAAAATATATGGAACAAAATGAAATTTGCGGAACACCACTTAAAAATTACAAAAAAGAGTTCAAGTTTAGTAAAATTACGTTCTAGTGGATACAGGACTCAAAAATGTATTAGGAACGAAATGGAATTTGTGGAACACAGTTGTAATTTATAAAATATTTAATATTGAAGTGAAAAATAGTATTAAAAATTATCTTACGAAAATAAAGCTTAAAATCGTAGTTGGAACGTAATGGAATTTTTGAAACAAGGTCAAATAATACCAATTTTAAAGTTTTTGAGAAAAATCCCTTATGTATCAACTAAAATAACAAAAATAGTAAAAAAAAACAACACCTTCATAATTCGAAAAATCCACCCATGGAACGAAAGGGAATTGAATGAAACATGACAATTGAAATGCAAATAATGTAATGAAATAATTGTACAAATGAAAATGATATGTTCGGAATTAAAACCTCGAAAGCTTTCAACACGAACATAAACAATTGTGTCCACACACAAAAAAAACTTGAAATTCGATGACCGCTAAATACCCAATCGAATCGAAATGTCTGTCCAAACGAAGTTATGTCTGGCCAATTGAAGTTATGTCGTCGTCGTCCATTCGGGCGGCATTCGTTCATGTCCAATTGTCCATTCAACGATGCAAAGTTAATGAATTAGATTAATTTAATGCGCTCAAGTGCTGATTACGCTGTCAGTTGAAATTTTAAATGAGCCAACAATTTGAAATCGCAACCCTTTGTTTTCCAAATTATTTGTTTTCGTAGTGGTTGTTATTGTTGTTGTTGATTGTTGTTCATATTGTTGTTGTTGATTGTTATTATTATTGTTGTTGTTGATTGTATTTTAATGTTCGCACCATCGTCTTGTTTTCACATGCGAAATCGAGCACGTGACAGCGAGGTTAATATTTCAACAAATTATAAAAAAATACATTATTACAAAAAAAATGTTGAAACATAATAAAAAATTAAAAGGAAAATAGTCACGAAAAAAAAAATTAAAAATATATTAAAAAATATAAATAAAAAATATAAACAAAACAAAAACAGTGAACACAATAAAAATCAACAACAAACCACACAAATTTCATCATTAAATTGTAAGCAAATATAATGAAAGAGTAAAAAATTACATTTACAACAAAAATATATATGAATTAAATTTTAACTCGAATAAAAAAAATTGTTTAACAAAAAATAATAAAAATAAAATAAATGAAAAAAATTAAACCAAATGTTTAAATACAAAATGAGACAACGAGTTTCCTGCCGACAAAATTACAAACACCGTTGAACAAAAACAATGATGACAACAAAAACAGCAATGACAACTACAAAAACACCGATGACAACAACAAAAACAACAAGAACATCGCATGTCATTGGATTGCATATAATTACAAAAACTACAGCGACAAAAACAACCGAAAATTTCATTATTTTGATATTTCGACTGAAGCTCGTGTTGTGGGGCGTGGAACAAGTGTCAATAGTTGTTATTGTTGTAGTTGTTGTTATTGTTATTGTTGTAATTGTTATATCCTGTTGTCATTGTTGTTATTGTTGTAGTTGATGTATCCTATTGTAGTTTCCTATTATAGCTGTTGTACCCTACTGAAGTTGTTGTATCCTGCTGAAATTGTTGTATCCTGTTGTCATTACTGTTTTTGTTTTTTAGTTGTCATTATTCTTTTTCTGTTGCCATTACTTCTGTTTTTGTTGTTGTTGTTGTCATCCTGCTCTTGCTGCTGCTGGTTAAATGTCAACAAAAATTAAGTATTTCGTTTTTGTTGTCACAATGCATCGGAAATTGTTTAAACATTAAATATAAATTAAAATAATCAAAATTATGAAAACGACAAAAACGTGAAAAATCCTTCATCATGATAATAACCACAATAACAACGACAAAAATAACAACAACCACCATCACATCAACAACAAATACCACACATCAATATAAAAATTGAAAATTATTAAAATCCTCATTTAGCAAATAAAAACAATGACAGAAAATAAAATAGAAACAAACTCTTTGTCAACAAATATATTGATATTTTTCGCTTGAGTGTACATTTAGTTAATTTATCGCACATTAATTATGTTTTCACTAAAAGAGGGCGACAGTAAAAAAGAACACAAAAAAAATTATGCTTACACAGTGTTTCTGTTTTTTTTTTGCCAATAGGTCGTCAAAAATTATTAATAATATGGTTCGTAATTTTTTATTTATAGCTATGTTTGATTTTTTACATACCAAGTTTTCTGTATAAAATTTTTTATATTAAGTGTTTGATATTATATTAAATCTTTTATAGATTATGTTTTTTTCTGTCTGTTTTTATATATATATTGTATAGATATTTTATGTTTATAATATATTTTTTCATCCATGTTTTTTTAATATTTTGTCCTTTTACAGACATTTTTTAATATATGACTTGTTTTTGTTGACCCCGAAAGCAGATAAACACTCGACATTTGTGAAATTTACCACAAAATACCCGCTGGGGAGATAACATAATTAACACAGCTATAAAAATGTCCCTTGGGGGCAACATTTTTTTGTGGATTTTAATATATTCTCCTTTAAAGATTTTCAAAATAATAAATATTTTTTTGTTATTATTTGTGGTCTTTTAAAAAAATATATTAATTGATTAAAATTATATTTATTTAACTTTGACACTAATATTTTTTATATATTTTTATTGCTTAAATTTTCTTCTTAAAAATATAAATAAAAATAAAATGTTTACAACTTCATATCTCGCCTTCATTATTTTCCCCGCATAGTGTAAAAATCCCGTCACATTAACATTGAACGTGAGGATTCTTGAATTTCAAGAGCTTCATATATTTTTCATGAGAATAAAAAAAAAAAAATAAAAAAAAAACATGTAGAAAAAATATACTTTCGTATAATTACATCGAGAATGAAAAACACAGGCCTTTGACTCGTGGAATCATAACTTGTCACATTATTGACACATTATAAACCAAAGGATTTCGCGTGTGTGATTATCGTTTTAAGCAACGGGCACGTACAGACTTCCAAATGAATTTTATTGTAGGGAACTACAACAATAAGAATGCTCATCAGTCTCATGAAAATAACAACAACTGTAACAACATCAACAACAACAACGTCAACATCAACAACAACGTCAACATCAGCAGCACAACGACAGCCAACATTGACTATGGCAAAAAAAAAGGTAATTAAACGCAACATCCATTTAAAAACAAAGGCCTCACGCATTTTGCGTGGTCCTCAAGGCAGCCTCTGTTGATGGTTGTGACAGGTTCTGGTCCAAGGATCACGGCTGAGGGAAGGATTGAGACCGAGCAGAAATGAAGTCAGGGAGCGGGATCAGGATCGAGAGACGTGAGTGAACCTCGACCTCAGAGGAAGAGTCGGAGGAGGAGAGAAATTGTCATTGGCGCAAACATCAGCGACTGAGGGAACAACAGGACACGCGCGACAGGACATCGCATGAAATTGCATATGCAATATTTAACAGAGACAGACAGGGAATGAGGATGATAGGGGGAAGAGAGAGAAATAACTATAAACAGTGAGACGAAATTATGGAGGGACAGATAGGCGAACAGACAGACAGACGGACAGAGAGACAGACAAACCGATCACCGGCACACTGACATGTGGACAAAAGGCAAGCGAATGTGATCGGCAGAGAGAGAGAGCGAGAGACGGAGGAAGGATATGAACAGATGGAAAGAGAGAAGAACAGATGGAGAGAGGAAGAGATGGAAGGACGGGAAGATGGAGAGAGACGAAGATGAAAGGACGACCAAAGGACAGACCGATGGATGAACAGACATACATTAAAACAACATGAGGCAACAACCATTGGATAAACAACCAAACCATTGAACGAACAGACAGAAGTTCGAATGAACGAACAGACAGAACCTCGAATGAACGAACAGACTTTGAACAACCAGACAAACCTCGAATGAACAGACAGACATCGAATGGACAGACACCACAGCCAGCCTTCGTTCGGACAGAATGCTCAGCTCATCCAACCAACCAGACAGATAGATAAACCATGAAGCTAGACAGATGAACGGATGGCGGTGCAGACACCGTCGACATCGACTCGTTTCCAGCAACATCCAACTGCGACTGACAACAATCGTCGCCGTTCGTCGACAGCAGTCGTCGGATGGCATGTGAATCTGAATTTTGTAATTTAGCTGAAATGAAGGCCTTAAAAAGGGACAACGTATGTATAATTCCAACAACAACAAGAATGGATAAAAGGGCAAAAGAGGGGGAGAGAGAATTTTTTTCGTCTCGTGCGATAAAGCCATTCACAACAAATAATTTGTTCATCGTGAAGAGGGAGAGAAAGAGGGATGGTTAAAGAGAGAGGGATGAAGATATTGTTATCAGTGTCAATCCAATGTAATTTGTTTTAAAACGAGGAAGAATTTATTTACATATATTTTTTTCGAGGAATTTATTTTATAATTTTTCAAGGGAAATACATTTTTTTACAATTATTTCTTTGAAAAATGAGATCGAATAGAGTTTTAAATAAATTAATTTTGAAGTTTACTTTAAAAGGAATTTTGAATTTAAATAATATATTTGATATAAATATCGCAATGAAATACAAAATAGTGAATATAGAAAAAATTCAGTAGGATTTAAGAAATTTGAATTTCCATTTTTATAACGAATAAAAAATATCTTTCGAGATCAAATTTTACAATTTATCATTGTAATAAAACAGAAAATTCAAAAAATATTTTAAAAATCCTTTTGAAGAAATTTAATAACTGTAAATTCCATTTCAATATTCTAAATAATAGAAAAAATTTAATATTGAAATAAATTCTGAGAGAATTGAAAAATATCACAAAAGTTTGCCCATAAATACTATTTGTCCCTCATATTCGAAGAGATTCCAAAAGTATTTAAAAGCGAAATATTTCCATTAACATTTCTCGACAAGCCGATAAGGCCAATGTGAGAGTCGAAGTATTTTCGAATGTGAGTGAGTGAGTATGTCTGAGTGCGTGTGTTTGTGGAAGTATATATGAATGTGCGTGTGATGATGTGTGCTGGTAAGCTTTTATTAAATTGCTCTCGAAGCCATTCGCCATTTGCTATTTGCCATAGACGGAAAAAGTTTCATTGCCGCACAAAAGCTTTTAAATCCATGCTTAAAACGACGGCCATGTAATCCTCGGATCCTTGTTCATCCATGGATTGCTTGTTGCCACTTTCAAACTCATTTTGCATTTAAATTGCGAGTCATACATTGTTGTTGTTGTTGATGTTGATGGGATCATTATTGTTGTTATTCTTCATATCGTTGTTATTGTTGATATCGTTGTTATTGTTGCTACTGTTGTTGATGATGGGATCGTTTTTGTTATTGTTGTTGTGATCGTTGTCGCTGCCAGACAACTATTGCACCCGTAGCTTTACAAACGAGTGTTGCACGAGTGCCAACAATGCAACAACAAAGCAATAACAACAACAACTATAGAAGCAACAACAACAACAAAAATTCAACTCCTCCATCCACGCGACTCGATCCCTAACACGGACAGGACGACAGCAATAATTATGATTATTATTATTACACGATGCAGTACAGTGGAGAAAAACAATAACAAAAATAACAACAATAACCCGAACAACAACAACAACTACCAACAGCAACAATGCACATCAGCAACTGCTGCTGCTGCTCGAGCCTGTGTTGCCATTGTTACAGGTGGATTCAGGTGTTGCCACCATAAACAAAAATGGGTTAAATGCAAAACATGGCATTAAATTAAATTATAAAGTGAACACCACTTTTATTCGATACTGTATTTTCCACCCACGGAGCAAAAGCAAAACGAATGAATGGACGAAATGAAAGGAATTCAATTGGGAGCGAGAGAAATCGCATGAGTATTGGGTTTTAAGCCCGTAATCTAGTGAAGAATGGTGGCGCCTAAGGGTATGCAATGACTTTTAATTATTCATTCGATAAGGAAATGGTTATTGTCTTATTTTATTTTCATTTATTTTTTTCATATAATTTGTTCTTCTTGTTAAAATTATATTTATTTTATTCACATTTCCTTTATTTAATTGAATAAAGATAATAAGAGCGATTAATTAATTTCCCCGCCTCAAGGTATGCAAGGTATATTTATTAATTGTTATAAATTGTTCGTTTTATTAAAGTTTTCTATATTATATTTATTTGTATTTCTGTTATCAATATTTCCTTTCTTTTGTTTACACTTCCCTTCTCTTATTATACCAACTTTTATTTAATTTCATTGAATAAAGCTAACAACGAGCGGTTAATTAATTTCTCCGCCTAAAGGTATACAATTGTTTTAAATTCCTCACATAATTAATGCATTTCTTGAACTAATTATTCTCTTATTCCATTTCTCACCACACCCATTCACCCACTTTTAATTAATTACCATTCCCACGACAAACTCCCCAAACGACCACTAAATATCCCAAAATATTTCGCCCAAAAGTATACAACAGCTCAACTAACTCCAGTTCCATTGTCGTGTCTCCGCCCTAGGATTCACGACAAGATCACTGGAGGATTTTAATTATTTGCCGAGTTCTCTTCTTCTCACTCTTTACTTCTTCATTCCCTTTCTTATACTTATCCTTTTTTTCTTTTGTCCCCCCCTTCCTGTTAACCAACCGCCGTTCGTTTTAAATTAATTTTTGCGCTACGAATTCGTTCGTTATTTACTCGTGGTTCCTTTTCCTTCTGCTGTTGCATACTTTTGCGCATTTTTAATGCAATAAACTTGGGGAGTCTTCCTTCTTAATATAGAACAACAATACTTCCAACAAACAGCAAAAACAACAATAACAAACACAAAAACCACTATAAAAATAACAACAACAAACAAGAGCAATACCATCATCAGACAAGGAGTAAGAAAACTAAAATTGCTTCCAACTTCAATTAGAAAATATGCAAAAATAAGTGAGCAAAAATACATCAGAGAAAGGGAGTGAAAGAAAGGGTGAGAAGGTGAGAGAGAGACAGAAAGAGGGGGAGAAAGAAAAAGAAAGAGCGAAAACTTTTCCATTGCGAGCCAGCGAAATCACCACAAACCGCCATTTGCTGTGCTCACTGTCTCGCAGTCCGATCGTTTGTCCACCCTGCTCGCTGTCTGTCCACCCGCTCGGAGTGTATGGTTGGTGGTCCTTGAAGCGCAGTTGTAGATGTTGAACGCAATTGTAATCTCATTGGGCTGGGATTGTGATAAATTTCCCGAGGAGAGAACAGAAAAATTCCTTGCGGTTGAAAGATGCAAAAAGATACGAAGAAGACAATTCAGCTTGCATACTTTGCGGCGCTTAAAGATTAATTAGTTCAAAGCGACGACGACAATCGAAGGAAAACAGAAAAAATAAACGAACAAAGCTAAGATGAAATAAATAATGTTGCCTACTTCCAGGCATCCATGGCAAATTGACAATTGCCAAAGTGATTGTTGCATATTTTTAGGCAAACCTCGAGATAAATTACAAAATGGAGAAAATCGGAGGCGCATTCAGGAAATTGGCAAACTAACGAAGCAATTATTCCATATAAATTTCAAGCAAAGCCACATGAATGAAAACCTCATATGAAATAACATCAACAACAACAACAAAACCAAAAGTCATTGCATACATTTTGGCTTTGAAACGAATTTCTCAAATTGTCCCTTACATATTTCGATATCTTTCCATCGATCTTCATTTGTTCCAAGAATGATTTAATGAATATTTCAAATATTTTACTCACCACAAAAATCAAGAGCGGAAAAATCACTTTGACCACAATTTCAACCATTATTGCTAATTTCCGCATCGGCAATAAATACAACAAGAACAACAATGCATAGAAGACCCACAATATATTCTCAGCTGCAATACGCACACTTAGACATATGCACACACACACACACACACACACTGACAGACTTAGAGAAACACACATCGATGTATTTCTAATGCAAATTTATTAACATCGAAGTCAGTTGGCCGAGCCTTTGGCTTGAGCCTGGAAACCGCAATCCAGTTGTTTAAAAGCTACATGTGTTCGAGTGTGTGAATGCAACACAAATATATGCAACGTATGTATGTGTGTTTGGGTTTGAAGGTGTGTGTGTGTATGTAAAATATACCTTTAATTTGCGGAGACCACAGACATGAGACAACAAATTCTACACAAGGCTTCTTCTGCCCCAAAACAACTTGCTTGAATACCCTTCAAATTATTTCCTCTCAGAAGCTTTCTCTCACTCTCTCTTTCTATCTCATTTCTTCCATCCCATTCTAGCTCTTTGTCGTGCAAACGCACTGATTGCTCAAAAGTTAGGAGATAGGCCGAAGGTGGTGAACGTGTTGATTTTGAGGCTTTTACTTTGGGGTTTATTTGAAAATTATGGAAATGAAATTGACTTGTATCGATGTAAGTCCAATGGATCAGGTGATAGAAGAAGAAGCAACAGTAGACTCTGTTCAAACCTTCCTTGGGTAACATTTTATTTTGTATTCAGAATATTTGAATATTTCCACATATTCTCTTTTATGTGAATATATCTTGTGGTGAGGCAGGAGAATTGTTATTTTTCCATGCAAAGCCCCTAAAAATAGGCAACACAAAAATGGTTGCGATTCACTCTGGTGAAAATCAATTATCGAAAATCATGACACATTTTCCCACAACCAATGCAGACAGACGTCTCTGTCTCTCTCACTCTGAGTTGAAATGGAAATTGACTGAAAGTCACTTGATGTGGAAACACATCGACTCGAATCGAACGAAAGCCACATCAATCGAAATCACTCAACGAGTCTTCTTCTCAAAGTTAAGCAGTGAGCAAAATTTTGTAGCAAGTTTTTAGGCGACAGAGCGTGAAATAGATGCGATTTGAGTTTGAGAAGCTTTCGCTGATGGGTTGTTGGAAGTGAATTGTTTTCAAATATCATTTTGAGGATATTTTTATTCATTTATTTTATTTCATTAATTCTATTTATTTGATTATTATTTTTATATATAAATATGTTTTTTGAATCAATTTTAATTATAAAATCCATTTAAAGCACAAATTATTATTAATTTCACAGGAATTAATATTTTTATTAAGATTATTATCTTTTTTTTAATATTTTTATATCCTGTTTTTCTGTATATTTTCTCATTTAAAAGAAATCCATTTCAAGCACAAATTATTCAGATTTTTTTCATTTCCGAAAGTTGTTTCTCTCTCATGTCGATGAGTTCAGCATTATTTATATATCGAATGGTATTTCGAATGTATTCACCATACATAGAAAGAGATAGAGAGAGGTTGAGAGACAGAAAGAGTGAGGTTGAGAGACAGAAAGAGTGAGGTTGAGAGACAGCGACAGACAGAGTGAGGTTGATTATTTTCTATCTCTTCCGGGATCGACCGTGGCTCGCAGAGACAATTAAACATTTAACCACACCTCAGAGAGAGAGATGGAGGAGAACAGAATGAGGAGAAGGATAGAATGCAAAATATAGATAGAGAGGAGGAGAGAGAGAGCATGAGTGAGAAAGAGGGATGAAAACGAGACCGAATCACACGCCCTTCACGCCCTCGAGCACGACATGCAAGCAATTTATCGATGATGCTTTTAGGTGTTTCCGCCGCCCACCTCCCATGTGAAAAGGAAAATCCACTCCGGATTTAGACAAATGGGAAAAGAGAGAGAGAGAGGAGGAGAGAAAAACGTGAGAGAACAGAAGAAGAGAGAGACCGAGACCGAGGATAGAAATTGATTTTTAAATTAATAAACGTTTTGGTCGGGTCCAAGAATTGCAAATTTATGAGAAAAATGGTAGCAAAAACCGAACTAAAACGGAAGAGAAACATAAAAATACTAAAAAAATGGAAGGAAATAGTGATGAGAGGGAGGATAAAGGAAACAAGAGGAAGGACGAGAGAGACAGATGAACAAGGAGAGAGAGAGGGAAGGAGAAAGAACTCCTGCGGCGACAACGTATTTTTTGCATATAAATCTTGCATTTTCCACATCTCTTCTTTCCTTCTCTCTTCTCTCACCCCTCTCTCTTTCTAACCCATTCTTTCTCTCTCCCTCTCTATTCCTCCTTCTCTTCATCCTTCTCTCTTTACACACATCCACAACACGTAATGGCGATGTAGTAATTTGCAAGAACGACGACAACAACGACGACGACTGTCTCTTTCACTCTCTCCATCTTCTTCTTCGTTCATCTCTCTCTACCACTTTCCTTCCCCTTCTCTCTCTCTCTGTCTCTCTCCCTCACCCCAAGCGATTTCTTTCATTCGTTTCTTAGCATATTTTGCTTTTGTGGTTTTAATTCTATTTCCACTATAAATTGTTTCGCTCTGCTAACATTTTATAATGGAATCTGAGGGTGTGAGGAGAGATCATGTATTCACCATACAGAGAAAGGAAAGGTGAGAGGGGTGAGAAAGAGAGGTACGTGGTACGTAAGTGAGAATGAAAAAAAAATATATATATAAAGTTAACTGAATGAGGGAACCAACAATTGGTCGGTGAGACCAAAGACAAACCTTTTGTTACGGAAACTATGAGAAAGGAGAGATGTGTGAGAGAGGCAGAGACAAAAGGTGGTGAGAAAAAGGACAGATGTTGGGGCAAGAAAGGGACAAATGATGTCGAGAAAAAGGAAAAGAGAAAAGAGCCAGGTTGACATGGACAGAAGGTCGAAACTTGGGTCAGAAGTACGAAGGTAAGGACAGAAGAATAGAATAGTAAAATATTTCGAAAAGAAAGATGGTAGTAGAAAAGTGTATGAGGTATGTAGTGGTAGTAGCAAAGATTCCTATGGTAGTAAGAGTCAGAAAGAGAGAGACATATATATAGAAAAGAAAGGAAAGGAGCGCTGGAATATAGAGACATTACACCATTGGACTATTCACAGCAGGGAACCATGGGAAGTGAATAGTGATGGTACAACAAGTGGATTGTGGAAAAACTTGTCGAAGAAATTGAGGGTAGGGAAGAGATGAGAGAAAGGCATAGAAGCAACGATGGTAAACCAAAAGGTATGAAGGAGGAGAGAAGTGAGAGAAGGAGAAATAGTATGAATGAGAAAGGGATTTGACCATGGGTTACCAACAGTTGGAGAAGAAAGGAAAGAATGATCGACTAGTGAAAGGACCGACAGACCAAACGAGGGACGGACAGACCGAAGAACGAATCGACTAAGGGACAGACCGATGGAAAGGACAAAATTTTGGGGGAAGGGAAGAACAGCCTAATGGACTGAAGGCAAAGGGTTGAAATAAATGAAGACTATAAAACCACGGCCAGAGACTGAGGGAGACAAATTAAGCGAGAGGAAGAGGATTTTAGCGAGAGGAAGAGAAATTGAGCGAGAGGAAAGAAATGAGGAGGAAGGGAAATGTAGAAGAAGGAAGTGAATTGAAAAGAGCGCACAGAGAAGCAGACGAAGAGAGAATGAGTTGAATCCACTAGAAGGACAAAGACAAATGATGTTATAAAATGTTTGCAATGCAACTAATTACATTTGCATATTTGCGGTTGTAGGCAACGTTTTCTCTCTGTTTGTTGCTTTCCATGGGATTTTTGCCAGAGAATTTCAGACATTTTCACATGCAATTATCGTTGGTTTTGTTTTGAAATTTTTCAATAAGAGAACAACTAGAGTTTCAAATGAGAGATGGAGACAGAAATTGCGAGAGAAATAAACAAATATTAAAGGAAATTATTTCTGAAATGATCATATTTAAAGGAAATAATATTACCACAAAAAATAATATTTAATACCCAAATGTATAATAAATTTAATTTATTTAAAATTTTGTTATTAATTTGAATTATTTGAATCAAACTTCAGAGCAAAAAAAAGGGAAATTTAATAAAAAAACTGTACAAATTTAAATCAGATCAAATTTAATTAAATATTGAAAAACAAGAATTATAAAAATAACAAAAAATATAACAAAAAAAATACAAAAACAAAATATTTATAAAAAATACTAAAATTTATAAATTGATTCATATTTTTACATCATGAAACAATTGAAATCACTTCAAACCCCTGGGGAGTGAGAGAGATAGGGAGAGTTTGGTGAAATTGAAAACGAGCCTTGTTTTTCAAATCCCAATTGAATAAAAATTCCATATTTATCAAAAGCCAACAACAACAAGAGAAGCGGTAATGAAATAATAACAGTCGCACCTTTAAAATACAACAAAATGTTGAGAGATGTTGGAAAGAGAGAGTGAGGGAGAGAAAAAGAGAATGTGAGTGGAGGTCAAAGAGAAGTAGAAAGAGAAGGCAATAGAGATATGGTTGTATTGTACTATGAGTGCATTTTATGAATTTATCTAAAATGTAATTTTTCATTAAAAATCCTACGTTATGTGGTGGCCATTAAAATAAGCGGACTTGTTATAGTTGTTGTTGTTGTTTTGACCATTTGTTTTTGTTGTTTTTGCACATTTGTTTTTGTTGTTTTTGACCATTCTGTTTCTGTAATTTTATAGTGTTTACTTTTGTTGTTTTTATTGTTATTGTTTTTGTGTTGGAGAGGAAAATCGCAATTATTAATAATATATGTTTTCATAATTAAGTTACAGTCTAGCGGTCGAGTTGTTGTTATTTATTTTGTTGTTGTTGTTCTGATAGAATTTGTTGTTGTTGTTAAAATATAATTTGTTGTTGTTGTTATGATATATTTTGTAGTTTATCACATTGTTTTTATCCACCTGGTTTTGTTTTTATTCACGTGTTATTGTTATTATCCCTATGATTATTTTTGGTTATTGCTGGTCGGTTGTTTCTTTTTTTTCACTGTAATTATAAATGCACAGAGGCACAAACGAGTGAAAAGGAGAAGGAGATACTGTAAAAAAGACCCCAAATGGTAAAAGGAGAAAGAGGGAGAAAAAGAGAAAGAAAGAATGATAGACAGAGAATATGAGAGAGAGATAGAAAGAGCCATGGCCCAAAGCTCTCGGAATCCCTGTGGCGAAAAATACGAATATATTTTTGTTTCAAAATTAAATTCTTCCCTTGCGAGTGTGTTTGTCCATATGTGTAACTGTGTGCGTGACTGTATATGTGTGAATCTTTTTTGATGTCGTTGTGAGTGTTGTTGTTGCTTTTGTTAGTATTATTGTTGTTAGTGTGAGTGCTTAAGCGAGCGTGAGGAAGCGTGGGTGTTCATCTGTATGTGTTTGTGTATATATATATATGTGTGTGTATGTGTGTTTGAGTGCATGAATGTGTAAATTTGCAATTATCAAGTGTTGCCATGGTTTTACGCCCACAAATGCACTCGTCTGTGAAATTTACTCATACTTTAATATCTTCACACATACACAGAGACTACATTTGTGGGTGCGAACAAGAACGAAAGGAAGAGAGAAGGAAGGGAGGTGAAGTTGGAGCCGCTCCCATGCGTCTCTTTAATGTCATAATTTATTAAACGACCTCGTCGTCCAGCATTTAATTCCGCAACATTTACGCTAATTTATAGCCAGGTTTTCAGATTGTACTTTTTCACTACTATTTTTTCAATCACACACTTTTTTGTAATATTTTATACTTTTTTTTAACAAACTGTTTAAATTTTATAATCTCTTCTTGGGTGATATAGGTAAATCAATGAAATTTTAGAAGCTGATTTTTTATTTATAAATTATTATTTTTCTTCTCTTCATCCTCAGTTATAAATTTTCAATTAAAATAAATGTAGTTTTTAGATGTTTTTCTGAATTTTTAGAAAATTTTAAATTTAGTTTTTTTTATTTTAAAAATTTTTTTAATGATATAATTTATAAAATTAATAAATTTCTTTTCTTTCATCAATTATATTTTTTAAATTATCTTTTTAACTATTTATAAGTAATATTTTCTCTCATGTTTCACGGAAATTATTCGTCCATTACTCTCCCCTTCTTCCTCACTTATCAAATATTTTTTCTTCAATTTTTCACATCTATTTCTACTCCAATCTTCTTTCCATTTATAACAAATTTGTCCCCATTTTTATTACAAACATTTCACATCTACTTTATCTATTTTTCCTCTCGTTTTTCGCTTTCATCTCGAGTCACGAACGGCGAACTCACGTAGCAAAAATTTAATCAAATTAATTGAACTTTCATGTTGAGTTCGATTAGAAAGCGTTTGATGGAAAGAGAGGGATAGAGATTAAGAGAGAGAGAGAGGGAGATAGAGAGTGCGTGACTTTGTAAATGTATTCGCTGTGCGTGAGTTCAAGCAAAGGTAGAAAGAGGTTGAAAATCATTTAAAATTGATGAAGAATATTGAAGGTAGTTTGAAACGATTGAAGGAAGGAGAAATTTATTGAACGATTACAAAATATTGTTTTAGAAATCATTTTAATAATAAAGTCCATTCCGTTCCTAATTTCCAATTAAATATATTCATTGAAAATATTTCAAAAATATTCAATGTAAATATTTCAAAAATCTTCATTGAAAATATTTCAAAAATATTCAATACAAATATCAAATTCCTAATAATTAGAGCTCTCATGTCATTTTGCAACCGAAGCTAAGCTGGACAAAACACAAAAGCGAATGCCATGATTATAAATGACCAGAAATAAATCGACTCAACTCAATAGGTGGATCGCCTAAAACTCTTTATGTAGTCATTTGATGGTTAATTAAAACAGTAATAATTCAGTGAGACCAGGCGCAAAACATAATGTATTATTAATGATAGCAATTACATGCCCAAAGGCAGACCACAACAATAATATTTTCGCAAAATAATTTCGTATTCCATAAATTTACAAATCGTTTAAAGCGACGAGATGAATTCATTTTTGGGAAAAATTTTGGAGTGAACAAAAAAAATGGTGTCTAATTTTGGGCGCTCTGGAAATTCGAAATTCGAGATGAAATCATTATTTTCAGACAAAACAATCGGTCATTGCATACATTTGGGCTCGATCGAGCGATTCGATGACGATGGGGGGAAATTTAATCCGTATCCGAGTCATGAATTAACTTCATTCGATGGCATAAATCAAACGGGATACAAATCATTATCGTTAAAATTCCCACCCATCCATCTCAACGGAGCTGGTGTATTTGTATATGTGTGCGTGTGTTTGTATGTGTGTCAGATTGATGAGTGCTTTACAAGTGTGCGTACGTGAAAGTTAATCAAACGTGCACCATCAACTGCCCGGATTAAATATCAATTATTTAAAATTAAAATGCATCCATTGAAGTGAACCGTTGACCAAACACACACACACATACAACCACAAAAGCTAGCATCAATGTGTGTAAAGTTGTTGGAAATGGGTAGGAAAATTCATGAGTGGTAGTGTGTAATCGTGATTTAATATTTTTAATTAATTTGCTGATTGTTTTAATGCGAAATTGATGGAAATTTCAACTGAAATTTCATCTTATTTAAGATTTTTTTATATTTATTTCGTCAATATTATATTTAATTTTTTTCAATAATTCTTGTATATGTTAACCTTTGATCAAATCCGAAAAAAGAGAGGGAGAGAGAGAGAGTGTGAGAATTATTAATTTAAAATTGTTTAATGTTAATTTCCCGTGTATATTTGTTAACAGAAGTCGCTGACCTATATCTATAATTAAAATTGATAAACTTATGTTTCAATGTAAAAATATTTAATCAGTGGTTTCTTTGAAACAGACGAAATTCATTAAAATGTGTGGAATTATAACAAAAATATTAATTACTAGTAGAAATAGTAAAAAACGATGAACAGTAATTTAAAAGTATGTAAATTAACATTCTCCACTCAATAAATATTATTATTTTGTAATTATGAATTTCAATTTAATTGATTTTTATTATTAATAAATTCTAATTATTTTTAAACTGTATACTTTCAAGAATACATTGATTTTTTATTAATTTAATTTTAGGAAATTGCAGAACATTTTCAATAAATTTATAGTTCTTCGATCGATGAAATTGGTTCATTAGACATAAATTTAATGAAACGCTGATATTTAAAAAACTTTCTCCGACACAAAATTTCACCCTCCTTCCCTCCCCCTTCATCTCTGCATTCCCCGAGGCCGCAATTTACCGCATTAAGGCCGACAACGAGCTGTTGTCGCGCCGCAAGTTTTTCCGCATTTTTGTTTTATTTATTTCGATTTCTTTCCTCTTGCGCCAAGATTTGCGATATTTTAAATTAAATTAGCTTTATCTTCATAGTCGGCCATTATTTATTGTTATGATGTGAATATAGCCAACAACAACAACAACTATAAGCAAAACGACAACAACTATAACCAAAACGACAACGGTCGCCAAAGGTCGATAAAGCGAACTCAGCCCTTTCAGCGAACGTCCACCAGACGCCCACCACTAACCATCGTCCATCGTGGGCTGGTGTCGCTTTGACGTTGCATAGACTCGGGCGCATTGGCCGGCCGCAACACGCTTAAATCGCATATTAAATCGCCTCAAAGGCATTATAGGGTTTGTCGCGGATGGTGATCGGGGGATGGAGGAGAAGAAGAAGGTCAGACGGCAACAAATGATGGTAACAGCAGTTGCAACAACAATGGGCGGGGAAAATAATAACAAAAACAATATCATGGGTAACAACAACAACAATATCATGGGTAACAACAACAACTATATCATGGGTAACAACAATATCAACAAAACCCAACAACAAAGTGACCAACAAAGCTATTACCGTGCGGTGTTAATTGCGCGCAATAAATCTGTTCTTTGATGGTTGGCAACGCTTTTTTTTTTTTTTTTCGTTCCTTCCCTTCATCTTCATTCTCGCTCCCCTTTCTGGTCATTCCTTTATTCGCTCTTCGACCCTTCGCTGACTGCGTAAAGAGTGAAACCCCAACAGATGAGGGGAGTTTCTAGGGTTCTACAGAGAGAGAGAGATAGTGAAAGAAGTGCGGGAGTTAAAGCAAAAAAAACGACCAAAGCACAGGAACGAAAAACGGACAACAACGAATAACGGACAATGGACTGCGGACAACAACGGACAACGTTTACGGTCCCGTCCATGGAGAGATAAAAATAACATGTTTCGTATCATTAATTCCCAATTATTTATATCATAAACGCATTTGTCCGATGGACGCTTGGTTCCGCTTTTTTTTTCGCCTCAACTGCGATAGACAAAGTAATAAAGGAAGGGGGGTAAGGAAAGGAAGAGGTAACGAAGGATGTAATGAAGATAGGAGAGTGAAAAATAGAGGAAGCTAATTCGCATAGAGGGCGATGTTGGTGAAAGGATATTGAATGGGTTGATGGAGAGAGTATTTAATTCACACATTTAATAAACTCAGAGAAGAAAATTCAACATTAGAAAATAAATTATATAAATATTGAGTTTAATATTTATGGAAAAATTAAATACTCAAAACTTGAATAAAAATAAAATTAAAACAGAAAATTTTTAATAATAAAATCGAAGAAAATATGATGTCAAAAATCAATTAAATACTAGCAATAATTAAAAAAAATAATTTAAAAAATAGATATGTATAAAAAAACAAATAGTTCAAACAGTTAATTGAAAAAAATTTAAAAATAAGAAGTGTAAAAGAAAATTAAAAGTGAAAAACATTTAAATAAAAATAAAAGCACAGAAATGCAAAAAAATTGAATTTCACATATTCTCAAAATACCAAGTTTTCCTAATTTTCTCCCACTGTAACCGACGCAACCGCATCCTCCTTCATCGTCAGTCAATGGAGCGTTTTGCCTAATAAAATACACCCGAATCTAATTCGATAATTTGTTTCAGATTATTTTTCCAGGACGGACGCTGGATTCTCTCAACCACTACCTCCTGTCTGTCTGTCCGTCCGTCCGTCTGTCTGTCCTATGAGGAGGCCGTTTGTCTGTCTGTCTGTCATTTGAGAAGTCTGTCCGTAGACCACGGAACGACCGGCGAAGATTGCAAAAATCGAAATTAGCAGAGGGAAATTTATTTCCGAGCTGAGAATAAATAAAGTGGAGACGCTTTTATGGTCCTGGACGAACGATGGCGCTGTTGCTGGGAATTTCTTCCTTTGTTTTTGCCCCGCCCCCTTTGGACACGACTGATATCTCAATTAGGTGTTTGAGACCGAAGCGACCGAAGAAGATCCACTAAGAAGAAGAAGCTTCCACTAAGAATAAGATTCCACTGTGTTGAAATTGAGGGGTGGAAAAAGTAGAAAATCGAGTGGAATAAACAAGACAAACAACAATAAAAACACACACACAAAGCCAATGAAATTTATTTAGTGCCGCTCGCTTGATCCAGAATAAGGAACATAGAAAAAGCATAGCATACTTTCAGGCACGCATCGAATGTGAGGCCAAGCGAGACTGAAAGTTTTCCCACCGCTTTCGGACGCCTCCTTCCACGAGTTTACTAACTGTTTTAACGCTCTGGAGACCGTGGCCAATAAAGATATTTTATGTGTTGTTATCGGACGTTCGTTTGGTTTTTGTTTGTTTTGCGCCAAAAAGATGCCTCAGAAAATTGAAAACGCGACAAAGGAGAACGAACGAAAAACAACAACAACAACACAAATCTAGGCCACAAGTTGGCTGCCGAAATTATGTTCAATTAATGAATGCGGTGGAGGAGGTTGGGGGCGTGGTCATAAATTGAGTTTCGCATTGGGGTATTTTGTGTCTGTGTTTGTGTGTTGCATGCTTTTGGGCGCACGCTGTTGAATTGACCATAAAATTGCGGGCAAAATATTGGATATTAATAATTAAATGCGGCTGCAGAGGGTCAGCGAGAAAATAGAAGTATACTTTTAGGTGGTGGTGAAGAAAAATTAATCGAATGGAACCGGATTTTGGCGTGGGATTTTGGAATCCGATGTAGAAGCTTACGTTTTGGAGTATTAGTTGAAGAAAATTAAAGAAATGTTGAAAGATTAGATTAAGAAATTTTAGTGAAAGAATTAAAGAGAGAGAAATTTATGAAATTTGAATGAAGAATGAATGGAAGAAAGTTAATTGAAAGCAATTTCATTGGATAAAGTTAATGAAAAATTTGTGAATGAAATTTTTTTTAAATGATTACAGTTTGGTTTTGAGAAATATTCTACAACTAATTTTTGAGCTATGAAAAATTCATGACTTGTTTTTCAATAAAAATATATTAAACTCCTTCATCCCTTCTCTTCTCCATCAAATTACACAAAGTGCCGGCGTCGTTTACTTTCCGCAACTCCTTTCATTTATTTCATTTATTATTCTCCAACTTATTTCCTCTTTTTCATCACTCCTTCTCTGTTCCTCTTCCTCTATCTCAGCTCCTTCTTCTTCTCTCCTCCCTGTCCTTTTTTCCTCCTCCTTCTTCTTTTGAAAACTACAACCCGACATGTCCAACATTTTATGTTCGACATCAACATAATCAGCAAATTATTATCGTGCTTCGCTTCGTTCCTTCGCTTGCTTGGCTCATTTAACCCTTCCTACTTTTCATTCTACTCCTCCTCTTTCTCCTCCTTCTTCTCTTTTTCCCTATTCTTCTCATTCTCCTTTTTCTACTCCTAGCTCTTTTCTCCTCCTTATTATCATTCTCCTTCAGTTTATTTCATTTCTCTACGCTCTCGTTCTCCTTCTATTAATGTGTTCGTAGTTAACAACTTTTATTCATGCTCCATCTCCCTCACTCTCATTTTCCCACTCACTCTCCTTTTCTCTCACCCACTCTCCTTTACTCTCTCCCTCAGTATCCTTTTCTCTCCCTCACTTTCCTTATCTTCCTCACACTCCTTCTTCTTTTGAGGTCATCAACTCCTTTCACACAGCGGGTGGCAAAAAAATGCTCGTGGAAGCGATTTTTTCGCTTTAACCATTTCTTTTGATAATTTTCATTTTTCTTACTACTTTCTCATTCTTTTCACTCTCTTTCCCACTTTCCTTTCTCACTCATTCAATGGAAAGGAAGTGAGGAGAAAATGAAAGATTTCGAATGAACTCTTTGGCCTCTGTCTGGACCTTCGCAATGACCGGCGACTGATAAGAGAGAGAAAGGTCTTGAGAGCAATGGAGTGAGAGAAGGAGATAGAAAAGAAGACGGAACGAAAAGGGAAATAAGGGGGAAGAAAGGGAAAGGGAGAAAAGAAGAAACTTCCTTTCAATGGATGACGTTGGTTTGGGTCCGACGACCATGGGTTAATTTATAGAAATTTGCTGAAAATGTACTTTCATTATGCTCTGCTCCAATTTACTGGACATCGACGGACATAAAACACCCCAACCCTTTATGCAATCGTGCTCCTTATCCTCTCTCCTTCCCCCTCACTCCTTTTCCCTCTCTCCTTCTCCCTTTTTCACTTTGGTTTGGGTGTGAAGGTTTCAGGGGTTGTGGTGTTAAAAAAACGCCTGCCTGCAGATGGTTATCGAGATTCCTTTGAAACGTTTATGAGCGATGAATGACCCTGACTTTGTGAATGGTCACCGGGAGAGCGAGAGAGAAAGGGAAATGGAGAGAAACGGAAGAGGGAGAGAAAAAGCTAATGAAAAGGGTGGTGGGTGGAAGAAGGATGAGAATTAAATGGTTTTAGGACTAAAAGGAGAAAGGGTTTAAATGGCAAGGAGATTGAGAGGTCAGAAGAAATCAGAGTGAGACAGAAGACAGGAGTGTGAGGCAGAAGATAGGAAAGTGAGACAGAAAGGATGGACAAGGAGTCGACTAATAGGAAGGAGAAGTAGGAAAGGAATAATTGGAATATCCAGAACATGATAGTGAGAATGAGGATTATAAAAAAATCAAAAATATTGGACAAGTGAAGTGAAAAAAAGATAAAAAACTGGAAGGAGATGATCAAGAAATGGTGAAGAGGAGAGAGACAGAAGAAAAGAGCAAAGAAGTAAGGGAGAGGGTGAAAAAAGGGTGAGAAAAAAATGAAGGAAAGGATAAAGAAAAGGTTCAGAAGAGAATGAAGAAAGACAGAGCAGAGGAAGCTGCCCTTCGAAGTAATGAAAAAGGTTGAGGAAAGAGAATAAAAACCGAAAATAAATGGTGTGGCAGGAGAAAGATAAGAAATTTCCAGGATGAAGGCAAGAAGGAAGTCAAAAATAGACGAGCGCTGTGAATTGCATAATTAATGAGAAATCGTAAAGTGATGAAAATATTGCAGCATACTTTTAGGCGGAAATGCGAGCGAATGATGCTAATTAGAAATTCTTCGAGTAGTTGAAAAAGAGAAGCGAAATATTTCATTGGAAAAAATTAGGGATAGAAATAAATGAAGGAATATTTGAAGATATAATTGCAAAAATAAATGAAGCACATTTACAGGCGGATGAGTTTGTTTAGGAAAATTGCATTTGTTATTCCTAAATTGTTCATTTTAAATTGAGACTTAAAATCTTCTCAACAATTTTTTTACTAACTCAAAGCATATTTTCAGGCGCCCAAATACTCATAATTCCTGTTAACGATTGTGATTTAAATCGCTTCCTTTGGGAGTCTTTTTTGAATATTTTTCCACGGTGGTTTTAATTGAAATTTCTTTTTCTCCAATCCAAGAAGCTGCTTCAAGAAAATAAGCTTCTTTTTATGAAGAGAGAGGGGAAGGAAGAAATACTAAGGAGAGACCAAAAGTGAATGATGCGGATCAGGGTGGTATTTGAAATTTATTTAATGCCTCGCGAAACACGTTTCAGCATATTTTTCGCTGTTGCTCTTTAAATGCGTGCGTACGCGTCGCATAAAAAATAATTTACATCACTTGTGCATAATTCAACGAAGTCTTTTTCCACAACCAAAAAACTTACTCACACAGAAACAGACATACACAGCCATACGAACACACAAAAACACCAACACAGCCAAACTTGCAATGGGATTTTTCTTTTTTTCATTTATTTCTGTTTTCATTGGCTCCTTCGCCACGATCGCTCGGTGCGTTTGTGCGTTTTGGGTAAAATTATGAAATTATCTACGAAGCCAGAGGGTGAGAGAGTGAGCAGGAGTGAGACGGAGACGGGGAGAAGGGCGAGTAAATTATGAAGAGATGAAGAAGGGGACCAATTGAAGGGTATCGAGGGGTTTGTGGTATGCGGTTTTGGGTTCATATCGTATTGGATACATTGTGGGCAGGAATAACGAGTACCAGAACGACGACGACGACTCGGGTGCGAAGTAATGCAAATTTATTATCGGAATTCAATTACGCTCATAATGCGGTTAATACCAGCTGCAACTGGCATACGTCGCGGCAAGTGTGTAAATTGCCATCGTCGGAGGGATTCCAAGGGGACTGAATGAAAAAGCAAGCGAGTAAGTGAGAGGGGAAACATCTAGGGAGAAAGAGAAAGAACACTACACGCCAAGGGGGTTTTGATCGAGTGTATCTGAAGGGTAGGAAAAAAACATTAATATGAGAAGTCGTTATGGGGAAATCAAGGGGATTATAATGGGCTCCTGTCGGGCGATATATAGTGAAAGAGGTGTGGTAAATACTGATTTACGATTACGCTCTTGGAAAGGGAAATAAATATTGAGAAATATATATATTGCAGTAATATATATTGAGTATGAATTTATTTATTTACAGAAAATTTTGTAAGGATATATTTATTTACCAAATAATTACACCTTTTACTTTACTTTTACTTTAAATTGCTTTTCTCCACTTTTTTTTCGTTTTTTTCATTGAAAATATTATATTTTTTCTATTTTTTAAATAATTTCAAATATTTTTTTATATATTTTTAAACGATTTATTTTTTTTATATATTTTTAGTAATTTATTTTCAGTATAAATTTGAATTTTTTTAATATTTTAACACACGTTAGCAATCTTTTGAAATGTATACATATATTCAAAAAAAGATTTTATTTTTGGAAATTATATTATGTTCATTAACAACAAAAACATATTTTTTATTGCTCACAACGAATATCACAAATTTTTATCAAAATTTAAATCCTCAATTGATTGTTAGAAATGTTGAAAATATTCGCTTGGCGAAATTTAAGAAACTTCCGAACAAGGAGTGAGTGAGAAAGGAAGAGAAAATCGTAAACCAGAAGACAACAAAAAAATGTAAACCGAAAACAACAAAAAATCATGAATCAAACGACAACAACAACAAAAATTTTAAACCAAAAGACAACAACAGAAAAACGTAAACGGAATGACAACAACAACAACAAGAGAAAATCGTAAACCGAAAGACAAGAAAAATTCGCAAATAAACAAAAACCCGAAACTCCTAAAAACACTCCCATAACAGGAAAACGCACTTTCGCGAAAATGACGAATGGCGATGCATGGCACAAAAAATAAACAAGGGAGAAGGAACAACAGGAGTGGGAGGGAGAGAGCGAGAGGGAGTGAAAGATTGAGAGGAAAAGAATGAGTAAAAAAAAGGGGAGAAAAATAAGGAGATGGAGTTATCGCTGACGGTTGCTTGGTTATCAACGTAAGAGCCGAAACAGTGTTGCCAATTCCATGCGCTAACAATAGATTGGAAAGGGAAAAAAAACATAAAAAAAGCAAGTTAGGGAGATGGAAAGAGAGAGGGAGAGAGAGCAAGAGGGGGAGAGATTGATGTAAGGACAGACAGAGAGGAGTACAGATGGAGATTCGAGATGGAGAAGAGTTTTGGAAACGAGAGTTGAAGAAGAGAAATGAAAAAACGAGATAGCAAATAGAGATAAAGAAAAGCGATAGAGAGAAGAGATTGAAAGATAAACGGACAGAGAAATTGAGAAAAAGAGCCTCAATGATAAAACAAAGACCCAAAGGCTAAGTTGTAAATTAGCAAAAATTAAACGAAGCTTCCGGGACAATTCAGAATTTAGGTTTTTTCACTTCTGACTCGAATTTTTCATTCACCTTTTTTTCATGATTTCTCCCTTGTTTTTTTTTCTATCTTGTTTTCTTTCATTCTTGCTCTCTTTTTCTCATGATCTCTTTCTCCCATAACGATTTACTCCCCTCAAAGCTATTCTTCTCACTTCTTCCATCCTCTTCTTGTTTTTTTGTGGCTCTCATAAAACATGAGAAACTGCGAGGGAGCAATCGTTGAAATCGTCCAGGAATTTTTGTGTCCTTGGAGCGATTTTTGCGTGGGATGTTTTTTGTTTAGTTTTCTTTTTGGATTTTTTTGGTTTGGTTTTTTATAATTTTTTTTTGATTTTTTGTAAAATTTTTTACTTCGTACATTTTTTGTATTTCGGTTTTATATTTTTACGATCTCACGGCGGAACGCGCTTTTTGGAAAAAGCTCCCTCGCATTGTTGTTTTCTTTTGTCAATGCCTGAGGAAGTAAAAATTCCTCGATGAAGGCCCGAGAGCCATAGATACAAAGGCAACAACAATAGGAACAACAATAACAAAGTGGCTTAAATTTTTGGTCCTGTTTTTCAATGCGTTTATTCATGAAATTTTCGTCTCTCTATCTCTTTCTCTCAGTCTCTTTCTCTCATTCTCAACCTCTCTTTCCCACCCTCTCTTTCTCTTCCTCTCATTCTCTCCCTCTCTTTCTGTCCCTCTCCTTTCATCCTCTCCCTTTCCTCGTCAAAATCAACTGCTATCAACTCTATCAGTTGTCACAACAAACGCCTCCATCTCTCTCGCACCATATTCCGCTATCTATCTCCTTCTCTCTCTGTTTATCTCCCCCTCTCGCTGTAACGAATTTTTGATTTAATTTCATTTGTTTGTGTAGGTGTCAAAGGTATGAATGTCTGCCTCTCTCTCTCTCTCTTTGTATTTGAGTGTCCATGTGAGAATTATTTATTATGTTCGGTAAATAATTTCATAAAGTGTTGCTGTATCTATCTATCCATATATATCTCTCTTTTCACACTCTTTGAATCTTCGTCATTCTCCCTTTCTCACTTTCAGTCCCTCGTCACATGTTTTTTTATCAATTCCTTCCGTCCGCTGAAAACCGGATATAATTCAGTTATTGATGGTGATCGAGGGACCTTCGGTCGATTGAGGGCCCGAAGGGTTTGCGTTCATTGGAGGCCAGGGGTTCGTTTCATTCGAGGGCGGCCGTTTTCAGAGGTCGTTTGTATCCCTGGGACACGTTCGACAGCCCTGCAATTCTTTGACATTTTCCGTTAGGCCTCCGATAAAAATGTCACCTCGTAAATCATCGAATTCGTTGTTGAATTTGGCATTTGTCTCTCTCACACACTCAAACCCACACTCCCACTCTCTCTCCCACTGCAATTGAAGGAATATTTCACTCACTCTCTCTCGCTTTCACTCATCGAATTTAGTGTCCATCGGTTCTCTCTCTGTCTCTTTGTCTATCTGTCTCTCTGACTGCTGGCGATGTTCTCTCGCCGATAAGAGTGCGAGAGCTTGATATATGAGTTTTGTTGTGTCCACCAATTTGCGATAGTTCGAAATGGACAGAGATGGAGTGAGTGTGAGAGAGAGAAGGGGAGAGTATGTGAGAGAGAAGGGGAGAGAGTGTTATAGAGAAGAGGAGATTGTGTGAGAGAGTGGGATATATGTAGAAAGGTCAGAGGTGAAATTGAGAGAAGGATTGAGAAGGAAATTTCCACCAATAGTGAGTTCAGAGATTGGATGAATGAAGGATTAGAACGAAAAAGGCTCAAGGGTGAGGATGAGAGAGGGTAGAAAGAGATAGAAATAGAGGAACATTGCTGACCCCTTCAGGCTCTCGGGAGTCCCCTGAGGAAACCCAACCATTGTCCACCGATTTGCTCTCCATCGCCGTTGGCCGAAAATTCGAATTTCAAATTTGAGTTTTACAATTTTTCATCGATCGATTTTCCCGAAATAATCCAACGATGAATAGCTCGAAGGCCAAAAGCATGAACCATGTTGATAGAGACAGAGAAGAGCCCCGAAGGATATCGGGAGAATGAGAGAAAAATAAAGAAAAAAATAGATCAAAAACAGAGAAAAGAGATAAAACATAAAAAAAGGAGAGAGAGATAGAAACACGATTGGTCTGTAACTAAATTCATTGAAATTCTATTTTGCCCCCTTTTTTCTATTCTATAAAATTCAAACGAAGGATGAACATGAAATATTCAAGAATATTTACCACACAAACACATTGACAGAAATGGATCAAAGCACTTTCGTTACATACCTGCAAAGAGAAGAAAGAGATAGAGAGTGAGTAAGAGTTTGAGTGGGATGGTAATAAAATATATAAATTGTCATGATTAAAAACATTTACACGTGTGAAAAGCTTTTCGCTAGCAATTTCATTTAAATACCAGAGGGGGATGGAAGAGGGAAAGAAATATAGGAGGACACCAAGAGAGGGGAGAAGAAAGAGAGGGAGAATGAATGAGGGAGGGAGAATGAATAGAACGAGAAGAGAACAAGCAATGTTTCTATTAAATAAAAAATTCCAGAAATGTCACTCAAACGAAATTCATGCCCGAACATAAAGTGGAAAAATTACAAACTGTCAGCGTGAAAAATGTGAAAACACGAAGAAGAGGAGGAGAGTAGGAGGAGGAGGGAAAAAGGGAGGAGAAAAATGGGAGGAGACACAAAAGATTGGGAGGAAAGAGAGAGAAGAGAAAAATAAGCACAGTGGATTATGTGGATATGAGAGAGAGAGAGAAGTAAAGTGAGTGAAGTATAGATGAAACAAGAGAGGACTGCTGGGTGAAGAAATGAAGAAGATGGATAAAGAGAGAGCGAGTCAGAGTGGTAGAGGGAGAGAGAGGAATAGACACTTACACACTCAATTGCTCAAATCTGTGCATTTCTATTTATTTTAATCTACTTCGCTATGCAGAGACACGCCCACTGTGTTACAAAAAATCACGATCGTGGAATGAAAGAAGAGAGGATGGAGAGTGAGAAAGGGAGGAAGGAGAGTGAGAAAGGTAGACAAAAAAGAGAAAAGGAAGGTGGAGTAAACCCATAAAAAGACTGAGATATACGAATACGAGAACAAACCACTAGTGCGAAAATTTTGTCATAGAAATTTTGAGCTTCTGCTTTTGTTGGTTTGAGGTTGTTGAAAATAATAAAAATTATAATAGTAATAAAAATGAAGAAAATCAAAAACAAGAGTGAGAAAACTGAATTTGAAAAAACACAAAAAATAAAAACAATGAGATAACTGAAGATGAGAAAATTCAACAACAATAATGAGAAAAAGAAACAACAAGAATGAAAACAACAACTGAAAAAACATCAAACAACAAGAATGAAAACAACAACTGAAATAAACACCAACAACAATGACAAAAAACCAATAACACTAACGACAACAACAACCACCAAAAACAAATGAAAAATGTCAACAATTTTCACACACTCCCTCAAACACACACATACAAATACACACTCATACAAGTAGTCATAACATTTTCTGTACCATGTTCACCTCATCCTTCTTCTACCTTCCTTTAGCTCTCTCCCTCTATCTCTCTATTTCTCATGCTTCCTCTCCTTTTCTCTTCTATATCCTTTGTTTCAAATATTCGTACACAAACACATACACTCTCAAACGCACACAATTACAAACAACACGAGTTGATGTTTGGTTGGATCGTTGACGGCGACCACAAGTTGCTGCATATGGAAAATGATTCGCGAAAGGGAGGAAGAAAGAGCAAGAGAGAGAGAAGAATGTGAAGTGCGTGCAAATGAAGTGGGCGAGGTGTGAGTGGGGGGGCGTGGCAGGAGCAGGTCGAGACCGGTTGAAGAATCTGAAGGACGATGGAATGAAGAAGTTGACGGGTCACGGTTTGAATGAGGAAAGAGAGTGAAAGAGAATGGAAAGAGAATGAGAAAGGAGAGAGGAGAACGGATGAAAGGATGAAAGGAGGAAGGAGAAAATTTCAGAATATGAGAAGAGAAAGCCAGAGAGAGAGAGAGAGAGAAGGGGGAAAAGATATGACGAGAAGCTTCACATGCCACAAATTCCAACACTTGACTTTGAATTTGTCGGCAGCACTTTATTTCGCTTAGTGGAAGTTGTGTTTTCATCTGATTGTTTGGGGAAATGAGGGAGGTATTGAGAAGAGGAAAATAGAAGAGAGATAGGGGGAGATACAGAAGATGAAGGGTGCTAAATAGAGTAGAAGAGGAGGTGCAGTTTGAGAAGCAGAAGTAGTGGTATATGAGGTATTGCGAGAGAAACACGAGTTGATATCACAACACAAAGAACTTTAGCTTCACCGCATCCTGGACCGCAATCGAGAACCACAAAATGCTTTTAATTACGACGAGAGGTGGCGAGGGTAAATAGAAATAAATATAGGAAAATAGAAATAGAGAGAAAATTTAAACGGAAGAATTTTTTTTATTATTTTTGATAGAATTTTTCAACAAAAATAAAAAGTAGAGACAGATTTTTATAAAAATAAAATAAGAAATAATATAAGAAATTTTAAAAATGTAAATAAGAGAATTTATATAAAAAAAAAAATAAAGATGGATATTGAGAAAAATAAAGAGTAAAATTTATGTGAAAAAAAAGGAGAGAAATCGAAAAATATAACACAGAAAGGAAATTTTGCGAAAATAAGAAAAATAATTTTTACAATAACCGAAGAAATCGAGAGAGATAAATAGAATTTATATAAAAACAAAGAAATTGGATTTTTTTATACAAACGAAAAATATGTATGTCAAAAGAAAGGATTCTTGAAAATAAACATGGAATTATGATATAAATAAAAAAGGAATCGATAAATAAAAGCGAAAACCCGATTTAAACATACAAAAATTTTTATAAAAAAAAAGGAGTTGTGAAAAATCAAAGATCATTTTTATATAAAAAACAATAAAGAAATAGACAGAAAAATAAGAGAGCATAAAGAAATAAAAAAAAAAAATTGAGAAAAATAAAAGAAAATAAAAGCCCGGGTCACAGATTTTTTTCCATTATTCATATATCGAGATAATTGAGGTTTTTTATTTAAATCAGATTTTTTTATTTCTTTTTATTGTGATCGAAAGGGAAAAACCGCTGTTGAACAATTTCATGCTCAGTCGCAAGAATTTCCATTTACCAAGCAATTAATTCGTTTCACAAAAACCGGCAACACCAGAGGCGACAGATAGAAAGAGGGAGGAAGAGATAAAGCGGAAAAGAGAGCGAATACGTGGCAGCGACGGAGGAAGTCGAGGGCGAGACAGCATGACAGGTGGCGTCTCTGTCAACATGACATATGATTATTGCGAGCTCTCGGAAAGAAGGAGAGAGAGAAAGATTGGAAGGTAGGAAGAGAGTTACAAGAGGAGAGAGAGAATGAGAGGGAAAAATATTGAGAGCGGTAGTGAGAGAAAGAGTTGAGTAGGGAGTCAGAAAGTTAAAGGAAAGAGAGCGAGACAGAGATAGATAGAAGAAGAGTGGGAAAACCTAACGACCTGAGATGCCAACAGACAGCCAGACAGAGAAGACTGACAGATGACCTTAACGAGAAGGAGAGAAAGGGAGAGAGATAAAGAGAAATAGAGAGGGAGATAGGCAAAGAGAGAGAGGGAGAGAGAAAGAGATATAGAATTGGTAAGAAAGAGTGAGATAGAGTGCAGAAAGTGTGAGTGAGAGTATAATAAAAGAGTGAGAGAGAGGAAAAACATGAGATGGAGTGAGGAAAAAGAGAGAAAAAGAGGGGAAAAGAGGGAAAAGAGTGAACAAGAGAACACGAGAACACGAGAAAAATAAAAAATGATCATGAGATAAACAGACAGTAGAACAGACAAAAAGTCAGATAGTTGAATGGACAGACAGACACTTGGACAGTGGGTGTCGTTCGTCAGACAGCACACGTTTTCCCTCTTGATCTCCTGTTCAGTTGGACGCCTTACAGCGTTGCCACAAGTTCGCGCTGATTTTTAAATTTTACCTATTAACATTTTGCACCCGTTGTGGTTTCTTTCCTCTGAAGACCCTGTGACATTTTTGTATGAAAATGCATTTTTCGCGTGAAATGTTATTATCTTTCTTTCTTCTCACTGATCTTTCTTTCTATTTATAGGTTTTTCTCCTTCTCTCTCTTTCTGATTTTTCCCTTTTTACCTTCAATTCTGTTTCGTCTACCATCAACTTACTTTCTCCCTCCTTCGAGCTATATAAACTCCATCTCTCTCTCTTTTTGTATCTCTCACTTTCGTTCTCTCACTCTCTCTCTTTCTATCTTCCTACATGCATTTTCGCTTACGAATTTACTGATTTATGATAGACAATTTAGATGATTGTTTCAGGAGAGGGCAAACAACAGAAACCGACACAACAACAACAACAATGAAAACTACAACAAATACGACAAAAGTAACAACAACCACAACAAAAATAATAACAACAACAATAACCAAAAACCTCGCAAAACAAAGAGCAAAACGTTGTTAATAAAGATTTTATATGCAGCAGAAGCCACAAGAGTCGGTCGCTCGGTCGGTCGATAAAATATGACAGAGTGAGGGTAGAAAGAGGAAGCTTCGTTTTTGCATGAGAAACATAACAAACAAAAATAACAACAACAAGAACAATACGATTTTTTTATATTTCTATATATGAAATAAGAAGAAAACAATGGCAACAACGTGTCGGATGATGAACGACAGGCAGGGGCTGCTCCAAACGACTGATGTTATAAATTTTTGCGATCGCATAAAAGAAAGAGCCCTTTCATAATACCGAAGCCAACCTCTCTTCAACCCTTTCTCTCTATCCAACTTACTCTTTCATATCACCTTCCCACTTCGATTGGAGAAAAGAGACAGAGAGATAGAGGTCATAATTTTCCCAACGAAACAACGAGAGATGGAAACAACGAAATATCGCAACAACGAGATATGGAAAGAACGAGGTATGGAAAGAACAAAATACGAAACGAACGAGATATGGATGAGGATATTGTTAAACAACGAATATAACAGAATGGGATAAGGATAAAATGGTCTAAAGGGGGATGTAGAGAATATAACAACGGAATCGGTGTTGTAATTAATTTGTCGAAATGGAGGAACAAGAAAGGTAAGAGGAACAAGAATAATAGAGGAAACAATAAGAAGAATTAATGGGAATTAAGAAAGGATACAATGGGAACTTTCGGAAATATTTATGAATATAGGTATATAAGATTGATCACTCCATTTTTGGTCTACGAAACATTTGATTTTTTTCTTTGAATCACTCAATTTATATTTTCGAATCATTTTTATTTTAGCCCCAAATTATTATCCTCGTTTATTTGTTTCTTTCAAGAAATAATTCCATTTCCATAGAAAATACTCTTAGAAAATGAATTTCCAACTTCCTACTCCAACCATTTAATAAATATCCTCTCATTGTCTTTCCCGCCAGAGATATTTGTTTCTCAAGGTTGGAAGGCAATCGCAACAAATCAAATATTTTTCATTTTTGTGTATTTATTTCGGCGGCCTCTCAAACTTTAGGCCGTTTGTCTGTTTTTTATTTTTGAGTTTTCCTTTTGTCTTTCTATGTCTTCATCCCTCCATCTGTATCTTCATTCCTCCATTTGTCTCTTCACCCCACCATCTGTCTCTTTATCTCCCTATCTGCCCCGTCTTTATCCCATCTTTCTCTTCATCTTTCCATAAGTCTAGCTGCCTGTCTATCGTTTGCGCTCTTGAGAATAGAATTATAGAAATCGTGCTTGAAATTCACTCCTTGCTCGCGAAAAAAATTTCCAAGAAAAAAAATAAAAAAAATGGAAAACATTTCCAAAGAAAAGTAATAAATCTTGAGATGTTTTTGCCGCGAAATCTGACGGCGTTACTTGACGGAGCCACGGGAGGTCATTTATATGGCAAAATCACACACACTCTGATACCCTGAATCATACTCTGAATCACACTCACGTTCACACTCACACTTGGAAACCCTCAATCGCACCCTCTTTCACACCCACGCACACCTATCAGACGCACGATTTGACACGCAGTCATATGTGTGATCTCATATATCAGAGCGCGATAGTCTGCGAATGTCTGTGAATGTGTTTGGGATTGAGAATATATGTGTCAGATTGTGAATATGTGTGTGTGAGATTGTGAATATGTGTGTGAGATTGTGAGAATATATGTATGATTGTGAGTGAATATGTATGTGTGATTGTGGATATGTGTGTGAGATTTTGAGAGTTCTTGTGTGATTGTGAGAAATGTATGTAAATTGAGGATATTTGTCAAAAAGTTTCCATCTAATCTATTTTTTCGCTGTTGTACTTTTTGCGTCAAACTTTTCAGTACTTTTTTTTCAACTTTCCATCACATTTCTTTCTGTTTTTTTTTAACTATCCTTCACATTTTTTTAGAACTATGATAACATTTTTTTGTAAAGAAAAACTTTCCATCTCATTTTCAACTTTCCCTTTTCAAGTAACAAAATTTTCAATTCGCATATATTTTTTAGTTTCAAAGAAATCTGATGGAGAAAAAAGAAAAAACTTCGGAAGCTTTGTCGCATTTTTGTGATTCAAATGTCGATAACAAGCTCAGGTTTCACAGCACGATTTCTCGGAAGATATTTTTAAATTTTGATATTACACAAAGTTTTTGTAAAAATTTTTCTTTGTCGCATTCTGATAAGTTTTTCAATTGGATTTTCTTTAGTAAATTTTAAAGATTTCCATTTGTAGGTTTTATAAAAGGCCTCGTTTATAAATGTTTAAACAAAGTTTTCATTTGAAGGTTTTGACAAGGTTTCTTTTGTTGGTTTTAAATTTCTCATCAATTCTCTTTGACCTTTTAATATCCTTCTTCATTTCACGTGAGCAATTGAAATATTTGAGAAGGTCTCTTGATTACTTGATTTCGCAGAAAGTTTTCAATGTTCTGGAATTTCATTCATTGAGTCAACTTTTTCGATTATTTTCAAAAGTCACAAAAATGACTCTGAAATTCTTTTACTTTCTTCCCCAATTCCATCTCTTCAATTGCCGGCATAATCATGAAACTTATGATTACCATGATTGCTTCGGGTCAGGTGAGTTGAGTCGAGGTGAAGAGCCTTCAATTACTTTAATTGCATCAATTGCGGGGCATGCAACATTTTCCATTTTACTCAATATGCAACGATCTCACTCTCTCTCTCTTTCTTACACTTTCCTTCTTTCTCTCTTTCTGTCCCTCCACACATTATACTTCTCAACTTTCCCCTCTCAATAGTCTCAATGTCGCTATTAAAACAGACAAGTTGTAGTAAAAAAGTAAGAGAGAGCAAAAAATTAAGTTAAAAAAATAAACGTTGCATACGTTGAGGCGAATTAATTAAGGTTTCAGCGTTTATTGTGAACCTTGTGAGGAGTCGAGGGCTTTCAAGTGCTTAAATGGTTTTTCACAGAGGCAGAGCTTCCCTCTCACTCATTCCACATCATACTATATCACTTTCTGTCTCATTTTCCTTCTCTCTAGCCTTCTCTTTTCACTTCTTCTTTCTTACACAGTTCCTCTGGCTGAGTGGCTTGGCGTGCTTCGCGTCGATTGCTGCATTGCGAACTAAAATACAATGACGAGGGCTCATTGCACTAATGCCCGAAAGTATGCAATCATCTTTTAAGCGGCCGACTCATTGAAGCCCCACCTGGACCTAGAAGTCGGCACACCTTTCTATTACTATTCTTCTACTACTCTTTCTTACTACAATTAAAACTGTGCCTTAAATTCTGATGCATCTTTGCGAACGAATCCACTCTAGGGTTGGGGTTGGTCCCGGTTCGGGTTGAAGGATCTGCTCGGCGCATAAATTAAGCAATCATTGTAATTTGCGTTATCCGCTTAAAAGTATGCAACAGCCGACCAAAGGCGAAAGCGCCAGCAGAAAGAAGAACGAAATAAAGGCGAGCGGCCGAGGGGAAAATGTCGAAAAATAAAAACTTTCCTTTGTGCGAAATTACAAAAGCTTTCATCGTTCTTCCAACGTCATCCCCGCGACCGGCCTCATTATCATCGTCATCATCTTCCTCCTCCTCATCCTCTCATCGTCCTTCTCATCCTCATCGTCCTCCTCATCTTCTTCGTCCTCTTCATCGTCTCAGTTGTTTTCGTCCTCTTGGTCTCATCATCATCTCTTTGTCCTCCTTCGTTTCATCTCCAGTCTCGCTGTGCATCTTGGGTAGTTAAGCTCACAATTAAATGCTGGAGCTTTGTTAATTATTTTCCTTTTCTCTCTTTCTTTGTTCTTGTTATTCTCCATCTAGCTGTTGTTGTTCTTCAGTCAGTTGTTTTCCTCATCTAACAATTGTTGTTTCTTATAATTTCTTATTTTTTTCTTCTCATTTTTGTTTGATCCAAAGTTGAAGCAAGTGAAAAGTTTACTTTGTGTTAATTTGTTAAAGCATAATTTTCAGCTGAAGAACTTTCGATGCCCTTGGAGAGCGGGGTCAGAGCAAAAGGGCAGAGAAGAAGCGATTGCTTTGAGAAGATGCAAAAGGAATAGAAGTTTCAAACGATTTGGCGAAGAGGAAGGAGCAGAAAGAGTTGATGAAGTTTTGGATAGAAATAATTGCATATTTCTAAAAGAAGTATAACAAGAATTTTCTTCTAATAATAAGAATAAGAGGAATTTTCTTTTACAGATTGAACTGATTTAAATTTATATCAGTTCGAGAGATTTTATGACCAAACCAAGTCAAAACAGAGACTGGAAAATCGCCTCAATCGAAATTAGTTTTGCTTGCAGCAAGTAAAATTTCTTTGCATATCTTAAGGCGCTCATAAGAATACTCAACTCAATGGCAGAATCACAGCAAGATTTATTAAAGTAAAACATTTGACAAAAGGCTTTGTTGAAACAACATTCAACTACAGATGACTTTGTGGAAAAGACAACTGCATTTTGTGAATAGCAGACAAAATAATTGCATAGCTTTAGGCGCACAATAATTAATTAATTGACAGTGAAATTCTACTAAAAGGCACACATTTTAGAGTATTCGTGAGCACCAAAGAAGTTTTCAGATGATTTTTATTATTTTCATTGTTATAGTCTGCAGTTGTTTCCACAAGTCGCGACTTAAGAAAGTTCATGCGCCATTTGCAGTCTTATACTTTTCTATGTTGTTCTTGGTATTTGGTTATTGTCATGGGTTCTTGTTGTTTTTTGGGTGCTTTTTGTTGTTATTCTGTGGTGCTTTTTTTTGTTTTTCGGTTGAACTTTTTGTTGTCACTATGTTCCTATAATAGTGAAAGAAGTGTTGTTACCCATGTTTTTGTTATTTTTAGTTTTTCTTGTTCTTTGTTTTTTTTTATTCCTGGTATTTTATTCATAGTTTTTGTAGTTATTCGGGTTTGTGATTCTCATTTTTTATTATTTCATGGTTTTGTCGTTTTTTTTACTACTCCTGGTTCTGTATTCATTTCATTTTGTCCTTCCGTTTGTAACGCATTAAAGGAGAGGTCGTAGGTATGGAAAAGTATATATATTCTTGATCAGCGTCACCTCCTGAATCGATTTAGCTATGTCCGTCTGTCTGTCTGTCTGTCTGTCCGTCTGTCTGTCTGTCTGTGTGTCTGTGTGTCTGTCTGTGGAAATAGATTTTGTGAAGAAACGGTAAGAGATACTGATTTGAAATTTTGGATTTAGTATTTCTATATTAATAAGCTACTTGTATGTAAAAATGGGCGTATTCGGTCAACGGACACGCCCACCTCCCATATAAAGCAATAGGTTTATATGGCATATCTGGTGAACTGTGGTATATATCGGGATGAAATTTTATGTGTGATCATGTATCACCGATACAAGCTCACGTGCAAAAAATGGAAAAGACCGCCCATCGGACACGCCCACCTCCCATATAAAGCAAATGGTTTATATGGCATATCAGGTGAAATATGGTATATATCGGGATGAAATTTTGTGTGTGATCATGTATCACCGATACAAGCTTACATGCTAAAAATGGAAAAGACCGCCCATCGGCCACGCCCACCTCCCATATAAAGTAAAAGGTTTATATGGCATATCTGGTGAACTATGGTATATATAGAAATGCATTTTTATTGTGTGTGATACGAGGTTATAATCCGAAAATGGATCGCCCAACGCACACGCCCACCTCCCATATAACTATAAAGTTCAATATGGGTTAACTGTAACATATATCGGTATGATATTTTTTTTTTGTTCGATCAAGTAGTATTACTATGACATCACATGACCGAATTTTGAATATATGGTAAACCATATAGACAGTTGTTAAATTAAATATTACTACTATGAGTTCCCGTGAATCAAATGGGAAAATAACTCTTATAGGACACATCTAGTTTTAAATTAAAGTTATATGTCAGCAGGGTGTAGGGTATGTAAACTTCGGCCTGGCCGAAGTTAACCGTTTTTGCCTGGGTGGACCAGGCAAACCGTAGTGTATAATTCTTGCTTTGAATGTTGGTTTTTCTATTCTTGCTTTCAATTCTTGGTTGCAATTCTTGTGTTCCATTCTTTTTTATGCTTGTATTCTATGCTTGTTTTCAATGCTTGTTTTTTATGTTTGTTATCATTGCTGTTATAGTTGTTGTTCTTGTCATTGTTTGATGTCTCGACTAGAAACCAGAGCACCATTATGTGGAGTCTATTGACGATGAGTGAGCGAGTGAATGAGTGACAAAAGCTTGCAAAATGGCGCGTGTTTTGTTCATCGCTGGGTGGATAAAACATGCATAGCGAACACATCGTTGTCGATGATGTTGGTGATGTTTTTGTCCTGAGAGACGAGAGGCGATGTCATTGTTGAGGACATGACAATGCGAGAGGGCAATATATTCAACAGATATGCATGTGAAATCGATTTAAAGGAGAGATTGTAATTATAGAACGCCTAAAAGTAGGCAGTGGTTTTAAATATCTTCATAAACCAACTCAAAAGAGGTCTGAGTACGAAATTTAAAAATTCTAAGGAGAATATTTTCGTTTTTTTTTTAAGCAATTGCATTTATTTAAAAATTATTCGACTTTTGTACCACTTTTAATAGCTCTTAAGAAGAGTTTGTAATTATAGAACACCTAAAAGTAGGCAGCGGTTTTAAACTATCAACATCAAAAAAGACTTTTTACTATTATCCAGTTTTACTATTATCCAATTCTTTGTTTCTTTTTCATAATTTTTGTTTTAATTTTAGAAATTTATTTTGAACAATTTTTTGGTATTATTTGTATTTTTTTGTTGGCTCTATTTTTTGAGCTTGGGTTTTTGTTTCCATAATATTTATCATGCCACTTGTCTGCTCTTCCCATTTAAAACCAACGACGATAAATTCCGCAGCCCCTCGCGGGATGCAACAACGAAACTTTTTTCCCCAACCTCATCGTCGTCCTCATGCAGTTGTCGTTGGTGTTTTTGTTGTTGCCGGTTTTTATGTTGTTATAGTTGTTGGTTTTTGTTGTTATTTCTGTTTGTTTTTGTTCGTTTTTTGTTGTAGTTGCTGCGGCAATCCCTTGTCAACCGAGAGCAACAGTGAAGAGTGCAGACAAAAACCAAAACACACAAAGGAGCAGAAGAAAAATATAGAAAAAATGAGAGGAGACACCAAGATAGATGGAAAGGAAGAGAGAGCGATGGCAATAGTGAAAAATAGAGAGAGAAAAGTAGACAGAGAGATAGAAGGAGACAGAAATATATAGAGACAGAGAAGACAACACTGATGTTCACGTTTTTTTCGGATTGACGTTGAATTTTGTTTTCGGTGACTTTTTGTCACTTTTGCATTGCATAGTTCTAGGACGCAGAGAAAATTGCAACCGTAGTTTATTTTGCACTTTACAGAGAAAATACAAGAGTGGGAGGTGAAAGAGAGGGTGAGGAAGAAGAGAGAGAGATAGGGGAAAAAAAGTTGAAGAGAAAAAATTATAAACAGCCATAAAAAATGTTTTATCCATACTTTCAGTGGAGCGCAAAATTTGCGACAACAAATGCCACGAGTAGTTTTTGACAAACAACAGAAGGAAAGAGACAGAAATAGACCGGGAAATGAAAACACACAAACCGAGAGAGAGAAAATAAAATCTGACGGACAAAACCAGACAAAAATAGAAAGAAAATGCAGCAGACAGAGCGACAGTTAAATGAAATTGTTCAATTTTGAATTAACTTTAAAAAGTAAAAAAAAAAAAAGGTGACACTCCAAAATGTAGGCAACGATAAACGATCTATAATTTATTTCAAGATATATCTTTGTAACACTTGTGCTTAGAACTAAGCTACGAAAGTTTCATAGAATTCACACTTTATTTTCATTTCCTTTCATCATCTTTTTTTGCTTCCACATTCCACAAGGAGCCTAGGAAAAAGGCTCCTTTTTTACCGCTCACAGCTGCAATGCAGCAAACTGTCGAAGACATAAAAAATGAGACGAAAGCACGTTCGAAACATCTTACAAATATTCTCAATTTCACCATATATAGCTTTACATATATATGTATCACATATGGATGTGTGTTCGATCGGACTTAGTGTAAGAAGATGTGCCAACATGTGTCGAGTTTCATCCTTTGCATGCGCAAGGCGAAAGGAATAAAATACCGTATCATAAAAGTGGAAAAAAAGAAAAGAAAATATAGAAAAAAAAGGAAAAATAAAAAAATAGAAAATTTTAGTGGAAAATCCATGACAATAGTTTTCGTTGCATACAACTAGGAGCCTCATGTAGGCTGCTAAGTACGTGCGGCAACCAACTTCGCATTTACATGAAACCGAAGAATAAGGAGGAAGAAGAGGACGAAACATAAGTAGAAAGATATTGCCGAGCGACAACTGCGACTCGATTCCCTTGCTTCGACTCGCTCTTACGCCTATGCATATGCAATGGAAACTTTTACAGACGTAAGATGTCGTTAAAACGGAATCTTATATTGAGGATAATGGTGGAAATTCTCTTTCCTTTGTCATCGGAAATCGTTTAAAGCCCAACTGAGGTCCTCCTACTAGTTTATTAAAACTTCCTTTAAATTTTTCCGTTTTAAGCTCTTTTTTAAGGCTCCCTTTGGAAGCTCCAGTTTTTAAGTCTCCTTCTGTCCCTGTCTCCGGCGGAGAAAGCAATAAGCGAAGTTCTACTTTATTACGTCCATTTGTGGCTTCTTCACTAGGGCCGAGGAAGCCACGCCGCAGTAACTTTTTCATTCAATCTTCCGTTCGCATTAAAATGTATACTCTCAAATATGAAGGGAACTCACTACTTCTCACTATCTCTCTCTCACACTCTGTCTCTCTCGTACTCTCTCTTTTTCGTTCTCTCGCTTTGTGAAGAATTTTTATGATTTCCGCTCGAAAATATTTCATTTGAAAATATTTCACAATGTGCTTTCGCAGAATTTTATTAATATTCATGTAATTAATTTTTTAGCAAAAATATTATCATTGCATTGCATACAATTAGGCTTCTATGGGGAGTTTACTCTTAGATTTTGATTTATTTTGAAAGCCTTTGAATTTATATTTTATTTTTTAATTTTAAATCTTAATAAATTTAATGTAATTTTTATTTTAACTCTTATTAACATTTTTATTTTAGTTTTTTTTTGAATTTTTATTTGAATATTGATTTAAATTTTCATTTTAATGAAAATTTCTTATTATAATTCAACTTTCCATGAAATTGTTCACAAATTTAAATTGAAGTATCGCTCCCTTTTTATTGCATACAATTAGGCGAATATCAATAAAGCTTTCAACATTATATTGATTCCAGGGGCTTAAAAAACTAAACCCAAAGCGATAGTTGGAGAGAGGTGAAGAATGAAGAAAGAGAAACGAGGAGGAAAAACTGCACGACATGAGACGTAAAATTTATTACCTTCTCACTCTCTCGCTCTCTCTCTATCTTTGTCTCCCCATGGGTCGTCGTCGTTGTCGTCATAGTCGCTGTCGTCATCGTTGTCGTAGTCGTGATCCTTGTCGTCATCGCCATCGTCGACAAAGGCGCACCAGCATAAAAACGTTGCATACATAATGGCGCAAAGGGGCAATCAAGCTGTTGTTATAACTGCAGCAGCCCCCCAGCCAGCTGGGAGAAAAGGGGGCGTGGCAACGATGGAGCACCCGGAGAAACGACACGAACTCCAAAGCTGTCGTATTGTTGCGAAGCAGCGACTTTCACTGCCTCGAAATTTCATTATTAACAGGACTCTTAGGCGATGAGCAGCAGACCCAGAGAAACAGAAAGAGAATGAAGAGGGAGACAGAAAGAGGATGAACCGGAGAGAACGATGCAGGAGGCGTTGCTGGTGGGCGTTTGGCTTAAGGGGGCGTGGCAGACGGTCGGTCGGTCAACAGCGCAGCAGGGATCGCAATATGCGCGTGTAACGCAGAAAATTACAAACTAACCGAACCGAAGAGCCCAGCCGAGAGTGAGAGGGAACAATGGAGAGAGTGAAAGAGAAAGGGACAGAGAGAAGGATGAAGAGAGAGAGAGAGAGAGAAGGACAAAAAGAGAATGGATCGAGTACGGTTAAAGTTTGCGACAACTTTTGAGCGTTCTCATGTTCTTTTTGTCTTTCCTTCTTCACCGTTTTTGCTCTTGATTTTCCTCTTGCTTTTGATTTGTTTAATTTTCGGATGAAAATTTCTACAACCACAATATTTCAGACTCAGACTTCGGGTCGTCGTCATCGTCGTCGTCGCCGGTCAAGGGTGAGAATGAGAGGGAGCATGTAAGAGAGAGAGAGAGAAGGGCAAAACACTTGCATAGTTTTAGGTGGCCGAGATATAAACGATTATTGCCTTAAAGTGAGATTAATGAATTTTCTTGTATCCTCTCTTGGCTTGTTTCAGTCTCTCTCCCTTTCCCTCTCTCTTTCTCAGTCTTCCTCACTCTATTCTTGGTTGCTGCATTGGGAAAATTTTGGCCCGAAAATTTATTGTTGATATAAAAACTCATTTTGTTCGATGTAGCTATTTGTTAGTGAAGTTATTGTTTTTGTTATTATTGTTCTAGTTTGTATTGTTATTTTTAGTAATGTTGTTTTTTTGATATTTTTGTCTTTGTTATTTTTGTTCTTATTACTTTTGTTATTATTTTTAATGTTGTTATTTTTATTGTTATTCTTGGTTTTTGTTTCCTCGTCTCCTTGGCTTCTAATCTTTATTTGCATATTCGTTGCAATTAAGTGGGCTCGGAGGAGGACAATAAAGAGGGAAGGATGATAGGGAAAGAGACAGACGATTCATTGAGGAGAGAAAAAACGATGAAGACGAAGAAGACGATGCATTGTACAAAACATTAAATTACAATGTGCGAAAGTTTTCCATTGTTTTTTGTACAATTCCTGCTGTGGTTCTTCTTATTTATGTGTTATTACAGAAGGCTCGGTGTTCTTTCTTCCTACTCGCTCGATTGTTTCTCTTACATTCATTTCTTTTCTTCCTTTTCTCTCCTCTTTTCTCCTTCCTCTTTGATTTCACTCCTTATTCTTGCTCAAATTCGTGGAAAATTGCATATTTGTTATATTAATGGTGGAGACTTCAACCGATGAAACAAGAGAGAGACATAAGGAGAGGAGAAAGAGACCTACCAATGGCTAGAGCGAAGGCCTTTTTTGTCAAAGAGCAAAAGGAGAGAAGAATGAAGATGTAAGAAATTATTCGTGGTCTGATGAAATTATGAGCAAGACAGAGAGACAGAATTGAATAATTACAATATTACAAATTTTATGAGAGAAACGTCAAGAACAAAATATTAATTAGAAAAAATTAAAATATATGAAAAAAAAATTGATGAATATATATATATATATATAAGATGTTATAAAAATTAATTAAATGGTATCTGACAAAATAAAAATGTTTATATTTGCCTTTAATTTTAATTTTAATTTTTATAAATAATAAATAATCTTTCTCTGAATAAAATGTATTCCTACGATTTCCTGAAAGTATACCGGTAAATTTTGAAAATCCATCATCAGCTGTTACCAAACTATGAGGTATTCGAAGGATATTCGGAAAGCACGCGAATCCCCACAGAGCAGGAAATACACACACACATAGACTTAAAACCGATAAACAGGGAGTTCATAAAATGGAGAGAAAGGAAGAGCGAGAGAGAGACGGAGATAGAAGAAAAAAGGTATTTCATACAAAATTCACCTGGGTTCTGTTCATTATTTCGAAAATTTTTGACAGCCAACCGAGAGGGAAAAACCAAAGCAACTGCTCGCTGTCTACTTAATTAAAATGTGAAATACCAAAGAGCACACAAACAAAAACACGTGTGTTCAAACACTAATACACACCAACTCTCACACTAATATACTACCAACCGAACGATGAGTAAATAATGCAGACACACACATATGAACACATCACACAGGCCCTCAAATGAATTCCTTCGGTGATGCTGCCTCTGATGATGATGATGATGAATAACAGTGCGTGTTAATTTAAAAACAAAACAATAAAAACCAGATTAAAACAAAAAGAAGAACAATATTAAAAGCAACAACAAAAAGAAATAATAATAAAGGAAATAACAATAAAAACAATTTCAGCAATAATGAAACCAACAAGAACCTCAACAATAATAATCAAACAACAGCAAAAACAAAAATATCTTCGCTATAGAACAAAAAGTGTTTCGCGAAAATATTTGCGATGAGCTGCAACAACTACAACAACAACGATAATCATGAGTTACTCCAGGGTCAGGAAGACCACAAAAAAAAATAGACAAAAAACAATAAACAACTACAATAAATATAATCAACAACAAAAGCCATCTTCAAACAAAAACAATACAAAAACCAATACCAAAAGCAACCAATACAAAGATAAAGGGAAAAGATAGAAAGAGACAGAAGGCATTGAACAGAGGAACCCAGGAGCATCGGAGATACAAAAATAATAAACACATCACATGATACAACAAAAACTTTCTGCGGCTGCCGAAAAATTCTTCAGTCCCGAGCAAACTTTGTGAACATGTGGACTCAGGACATTCCAATGTTTCATGATGACGATGACGACGACCACAACTTGTTTTCATAATTGTATTGCATACTTCATGGCGCTCAATCCATCGCGCGTACAAATGAATATTCACTGAAATATTCGAGCGATTTTTCATAAAATTCTTTTTGGGTTTGGGTTGATTTTCGGTTGGTATTTCGTTGGTTTTAGCAATTTATCAGCAACAAATTAGCGTGAAATTAAGGGCGAAAAAATCGACATGGAAAAGTAGATATGAAAATATAGAGATGAAAAAGTCGAGTTATTTTTTTGTCTAGTACTTTTTCATTCATTTCTAATAATGAGAAAGGATGATGGATGACATTATTATTAAATTTTTCATTATTAGAAAATTTATTTACATTTTTCCCTTTTTTATGATTTAAATTTTAAAGTTTTTTTTTTCAGTTTTTTAGATTCATTAAATTTTTAAATATATATTTTTCAATGAATTTTTATTAATGGATTATTTAATGAATTGTAGACTAAAAATTTAAATTTAATTATTCTACTTTTCCTGAGTTTTCATAGAGTATTATTTCTTAATTTCTTTTAATGATTTAAATTTTTTAAAGAATATATTTTTATATACATTTTTGATATTATTTTTATATGAATTATTCCTTCATATCCTAAAAAAAAATTTAATTGTCTAAAACGACTTCCATTTAGAAAAAAGTAATTCCATTTATAAAAATGAAATTCCATTGAAGTTCAACTCAATTACCGTTAATTTCAAATTGATTACATACAACGGCAATAGTAAGCACCGAACAAGAGAAATGTACACAAGTATTTCACTTATTTTCAATACAATTTAACAGATGAAACCCACCATCGTTTCATTCCAAAAAGAGATGGACAGATGGACGAAGAGAGACAAAACCGAGTGGGGACAGCGCACGGGACAGACCAAATATCAATGTTCGGAGAGATAACTTGAAAATTACCGACAGACCGAACGAGAGAGAATGTATATGTGTGTGAGATTGTATATTTGTGTGAGATAGAATATGTGTGAGATCGACGCATGGACATTGGTCAGTCGGATGGATAGAAATAAATCAACAAAATGTCCACCGCAATAAGTTTCAATTTAATTGCAAGCATTGCACCAAATCTGTTTATCCTCGCAAATGCGATTCTTTAAATTAAATACCGAATTCTATACAAGTGAACAAAACATTCAAATGAAATTCAGACACACACACATATATAAATTTGTCATACATATGGGTGACTAACAAGAACATACACATCCATGGCCATAACCATAGACAGACAGATAGTCCGAGGGAGATGAAACCATCCTCTATCTCTCACTCAAACTCGACGTCTATTAAATGCAGTGATGTAGCAAGTGATGGAAGAGGAGACATCAAATAGAATGAGAAAGGAGATAGACCAGAGGAGATAGACAAAAGGAGATGGAGCGAAGAGAGAATGAGGCAGCATGAGTGAGGGTGAGCCATCGCACGTGACTGGCGATCATTGATGTGAGATGAATTAGCGCGCGAGCTCGGTCATTTAAAGCTTTTTAATTAAAAGCTTATTTATGCTCACTCGCCATGGTCGAGTTGACCTGGCCGACGGAAGGCAGCCACAACGGTTGGTTAAATGTGAGGACCAGGCTGTTAAATGAGAAGGAGGGTGGATTGTGAAAAAGGGAGATAGAGACAGAGTGTGAGAGAGGGAGATGACAAACTACAATGGTTATCAATTGCAGGACAATTAATTTGACGATTGTAATGTGGAAACGGGAGAGTTTTCAGCGGTTTTGTATGGCTTTGTTCGAATGTTTTTTAATGGTTTTGTTTAAGGTTTGTAAAAGTTTTGTACTTTCTAAATTATTAGACGTATATTTCTAATTGGCTTTAATTAGAACAGATTTTAAGGAAGTTATTTTTACTGTATTGATTTAATAGACTTTTTAAATTTATTTATTGATATTTCGAAATTTTTTTAATTGATTTAATAAATTTTTGTTAATTGTTTTATTCTAAAGTGATTAAATCGTTTTTTCTAAATTTTGTTGAGCAAATATTTTCATAATTTTTATTTATGTTCCTCAATTTCTTTCTAATTTTCTTGAATATATCTTTAAACTTGTTTAAAAAATAAAAATAATATTCGTTAAAAGAGACCACTTGTTTCTATATTCTTAAAGTTTTTAATATTGAATGTTATAAGAACAAGCTTGTAAAAAATCGAATTCCTAGATTTCATATTTCTCATTTTTTATTAAATTTATTTTCTTTCCAAGATGACAGGTGTCTGCGGAGCTGATATGAAAGAGGGAGAGAGAGAGTGAGGTTGAGAAGTCTCTCTGTGGCTGATGGTTAGTAGGAGTCAGTAAAAAGACGGTAAATCTACAGATGGTAAATCCACAGGGAACGAGAAAAAGAAAAACCAAAGAGTGAAGAGAAAAACCAAGGGAGATTGAAGAAGGAGATCAAGAGCGAGAAGAGGAAGGAAGGAATCGAAAGAATAAAATGAGAAAAGGTAAAGAGTGGAAACGATTGAGTGAGAGAGATGGCGAGAGAACGCTTTAGGTGGCAACATTTTTAATCAAAATTCCCAACAGGTAGCGAGTGAGATTCGAGACGAAAAACAACAGAGTGAAAACTTAAACAGTGGTAAAAAAAAACAAAAGCAACGACGACATCAATAAGAAAAACAACGTGAACAAGAAGTACGGGAATAAAAACAACATGAACGACAACCATAACAACAACATGCACAATGTGAACAACAACTCGAGCAACATCAACAGTTTATGTCTAATGCAGCAACATCGCGTCCTCCACCAACCAAGGAACGATTGCAACGAACGCGTACGCGGCGAGCAAGAACAAAATATATGGCAACACTTGCAAATAACGTGACTAACAGGAGAAGCGACAGGAATAAAACAGGAACAACAACAACTATAATATTAACAACAACAATACTATTAACAACAAGAACAATATTAACAACAACTAAAACAACATGAGTGAAGAAATCAACAACAACAACGGAAGACGAGGTGCTGGAGATTTAGCTTCTGGCAACGCCGCTTAAAATAATCCCATGTTTAGAAGGTGAGAAGGACGAGGGGTTCTGGAGGAAAATAGAGGATGATAGGGAGAGAGAAAGAGACAGGGTGATAGGGAGAGAGAGAAAGAGAGATTGAGGGAGGGACATAAAGATGAAATGGGAGAGAGAGAGACTAAGAGTACAAGGGAGAAAGAAAAGAGAGCGGGAGGATAGTTGAAGTATGAGGACAAGGACGAGAATCCTTTAAATCGTTGATATTTTTGTTGTTCCTGTAGTTGTTCTTATAGTAGTTCTAGTTATAGTTGTATTTTTTTTAGTTGTATTTGTTTTAGTTGAAGTTCTTGTTCATATTTTTGTTGTTATTATTATTTTGTTGTTGTTATTATTTTTGTTATTGTTGTTACACGTTTATACATTAAATGTTGCCGAGACGCAAATGGAAATGCGGGCGAGAGAGAAAACGAAACATCAGTAGAGAAACGGAGAGATCGAGAGGATAGAAGAAAATGAGAAAGAGAGAGAGAAAAAGAAAGGAAAGGAGGGAGATTGAGAGTGCTGAAGAGAAGAGGGAGAGCGAGAGAACTAGTAAGTAGAGAGGGAGATAGAGAACGTTCAAGAGGAGAACTAGCGAAACAAGCGGATGGAATATTTGCATAAATAGGATATATGAAGTAGCGACTTAAGCAGCTATCGTCAACATGCTGTTTCCACACATACACATTCTGAAACTCACAAACACACACAAACACTTAGAAACTAACCAATACACAGGTAGAGACAGAAACACTAACCCATATACACACACACACATATTCACATTTACAGGGCTGCCCTCCTGAATCTCGGGCACGTAGAACGCGTTTATCCTTTTGACGCATCCCTGCGAGACTCGCCGCGTGAGGCCAGCGAGTGCAAGAAGGATGAAAGAGAGCGAGGGAGAAATGGAGAAAGGGAGAGAGAGAGCGAGAAATGGAGAAAGGGAGATGGAGAAATACACAGCAACAAACACAATGTGAAATATACGAAATGTCAAAACACACAGATTAGTATCGTGTTCAAACTTTAAATCCCCAACGAGAAGCGAAAATTTTGATTCTCAGAAAGTGAAGGAGAAGGAAAGAGAGAGCGTGAGAGGGAGTCGTAACTTCTTTCTATCCCCATCTCTCTGTCTCTCTCTCTCATTCCCTAGTCCTTCTTGGTGGGAGTCCGCGAAGTTGAAACGAAATTGAAGGAGGAAGTTGAGAATGAGAAGTTGAAGGAGGAGGAAGTTCAGAATGAGAAGTTGAAGGAGGAGAATTGAGAATGAGAATTTAGAATGAGTACTGAGAATGGAGGAGGAGAATTTACAAGGATCATGCACGAGGAGACTTCGGTTTCTTGTTTATTTGTTCGAGTGGGCGGAAGCCGAGGGGAGTTTTTAATTAAAATACGACTTTCGAAGTTATGACAAGGTGTTGTGTTTGCGGAATCGTGGGAGGTCTTTTGACATTGTTTAGATTGGATTGAGATTCTTTTTTTCAATTTATTTTATACATTTTATTTGTTATTATTATTTTATAGTTTTAATATTTTTGTTGCATATTCTTTGTTATTAAATTTAAATCATTAAAACATTTTACATTTTTCTTTTTTATTTGATATAATTTTCTACATTATGTTTACCAATATTTTTTCAAAAATTCGATTTACTAAAAATAAATTTGTATAGAAAGAAATACCAATTGAAAATATTGTATTTTAACTTTTATTTTTTTATTTAATTTTGAATGCTTTATTTTCTTTATTTTCCTACTTTCATTTCCTTTAATACCTTCAAAGACTTGGCCTCGACTCACTCTTTTCCTAATTTTCTCCAGCATTTTCAAAGCAATTACTTGGCAATTGCATCGATCTTTTGCCAACAATTCCACCTCCAACACCAACAACTGAATCTAACAGCCGAACAACTAACATACCAGCCGACAAAACCACCAACAAAACCAGCCAACGTTGCCAACTACGGGCAATTTCTATAATTATCGCTAATAAATCATATCCAACTACAAGTAATTCCTACAGAGTGCAGGCAGAACGTAATTTAAGTACTGCTGGGCCAATTACAACAATGCGAATCGAATGGAAATGATGGAACGAAGGATTCATCATGACGAGAGTGGGTTATGCGGGGGTTTGGATGGAGGAGAATGTGAAGGAAGAAGGTGAAGACGGAATTGGTGGAGAAGAGAAGAAAGATAAGTTTCAAACCTTCCTCAGACCTGCAGAGCAGAACCTCAATTGGAAGGAAACGGCAACGAGGCCACGAGTTAATTGCTTCCTAATGCCAGACAATCAAACCGAGGAATATATATCATTGCGGGAGATATATAGACATATCTCCATGAAGAGGTGAGAAGAAAATGGTGGAGAAAAATAGGTAGAAAAATAGAAGAAGAGAAAGAGGTGAAGAGAGAGAGAGAGAGAGAAACATGGAGAGGAGGTTATAGGAAAAGAAGTGTAGTGAAAAGATAATGAGTCAGTGGCAAAAAGTGAAGACTTGCAATAATTTACAAGTAATGGAACATAAATTAGATGAAATAACTGCAAAAACAACAAAAACTACATGATAACAACCTCGATTATTACAACAATAAAAACTTCACCCTGAAGCAAAAAACACCCATAAGAAAACAAAGAAAAAGCACTTGGACAAAATAACTACTACTATAACTACTAACACTATACCACTACTACTACCTCTACTACTATTCCACTATTTCTTTTGAGAAAACTACTACCACTACTATAACCACTATTACTATTTATACTACCTCTACTATCACTACTACTACTATTACTACTACCACTACTATTACTACTCTCACTACTATTACCACTATAACATCCCCACCAACATGATTAACATCCCTACCAACGATGGTAACAACTAATAAAACCTGAAATTAACTTTAAAACGGTTGAGAATCAAGGAAGAAGAAAGAATGGGAAAACAGAAAATGGAAATGGGGAAAAATATAACCAAGAAAAACCTGAACACCAGTAATAAGAATAAAAACCAAAGGAGCAACAGTAATAACAACCATAGGTGCACAAAAACCATAGGAACAACAAAAAAAAACTACTACTACTCCAAAAACTGCAACGAAACCACTAAATTTATGACGTGTTTAGCGCCGCATTTACGCCTAAAGGAAGCCGCCTCCCACCAACCAAACAACCAACCATGGTAGTTAAATTACAACTTGCTAAAAGTTGTGAAAATTTTAAACGTTGCCAAAACACGGCCACAATGGAGAGTGTAAACGGGAAGCTTTTAGTCAAAGGAACGCAGGGCTAAAACAACCATGACACATAGTCATAGACACACTCACCATCACATCTACCGTCACAACTACGAACACCTCTAGAACGACAACAAAACACCAGGAAAAACATCATAAAGGCATTGCCAAATGGGCTGCAATTGCCTCCGGGGACTCTATCGAGGTGTGGGAACCACGTGATGATAGTAAACTAATCTTTCTACAATTTCCCCTTACAACTGCCATTAGGCTGGGCATAATTCATTCCACACCTGGCCACCCTTAACTCATTCCCCTGCTCCTTTTTTTACACCTATGGCCTCATAGTTTGGCCAAACTCATTTGGTTTGAGCTTCCTCATGGTTTGAGCCACCTCATAGCTTTGGCCCTTAAGCTTCTGGCCGTAACCGACAGACAACCTATGATTTACCTCGACCTATTATGGACCTAGTAGCAGGAACTGGAACAACAACAAACAATAATAACAACAACTGTTAAACTACCTCTCACAGCAACCACACAAGCTACGGCTTCTTCATTATCCATACACACATTACGGCGCACACAACTCTATCATCATCGAAAAGACCATCATCAACTACACCATCAACGAAAATACCATATTAGACTATATTATCATAGACTACATAATCATGGACTATATTATCATGGACTGTATCATCATGAACTATATCATCATGGACTGTATCATCAAAGACAGAACACCAGCGACAACATCATCATCATAGTCGTAGTCATAGTTGTAGAAACCTTCATCAACTCATAGGCATAACCATCATCATCTCATAGGCATAATCATCATCATATCATAGTCACAATCATCATAATCATCACAACCATCATAATATCATAGTCATCATCACCATTTATCCCTCTGTTCGCGGCCCTCGTCGATGGCGGCGCCTGCTCCATTTGGTAGTCATTCTGTAAGCCACAAAAGCGCTCGCTCTCTCTCTCATATTCGAAGCTTATTTAGCTTTTGGCGCTCGACCCCATTTTGGTGTGGATTCAAATGCCAATATGGCGGTGAGCCAAACCTCTTTTTCGGTTAATTTAATGTCTGCGGAAAATTCAAATTATCTTTTCACTTCGTCGGGAATTATCCACGCCCTCACACTCACGATTTTACACCCAGACATTTACACCCTCGCTTTCATTCGCCTCCCTCCACACTCTCTCCCTCTCTCTCACCTCATTCTCCCGCTGTCTCTCACACCATCCTTTGTGTAGGTGCAAATCCGGAACCGGAAATGGCCCGTTGGCGTTTTTGTTCTTGCTTTTGTTCACTTGTGTGTGATTTCTTCTATTTTGATTTCCATTGTTCGCCATCGGTTCGTTTGGAAAACATTTCGCTAAAAATTCTAATTAGAGGAAGTTTCACCAATTTCGCTCTAATTTATATTTTCTCCTTTCCCACTCTTTTTCTCTCTCTCTCTCTCTCTCTCTTTGTCTCATTGTCTCTCACTCCCCATTGATATTGCTTTCTCTTTTCGTATGTATTTTTGAGGAACCGATAATTAGCGGTGAGTTTTAATGACTTGCTTCATGGTATTCCTTGCTCAAATTTCAATGGAAAATTTTAATATGATTGCATGGGAAGGTAATTGGGAGTGAGAGAGATAGAGATATAGATAGGAAGAAATATATTGATAAAATTCCTCATCCTTCAATATTGAATGGTAATTGTGTAATTTAGACTAGATTATAATAATTATTTTTGTTTAACTTAAAAAAATATATTTTCACATAAATTAAAGTAATGAAGCGAATAAAATGTAGGATTAACTTCAAAATTAAGAAATAATTATTATAATAAAAATTCTTCGAAAAAATGTGTGTAAATAAAAATCAAAAAATATATCACTCGGCATTTAAAAAGATATCAAATGTGTAGATCAAAATTTAATTTTCAAGTGTCTAAAATAAATTCTTAAATGTTTCTTCAAAATTATTTAAAAAATGCAGTAAAAATACAAAAGAATTGCTATTATTCAATTAAATTCTTTAAAATCGAGATGCACTTCGATTCATTTTAACTTCATTAGACCCTCGGTCGAATGGTCATCGGTGACAAATGGAAACTTGCCTAGAACAAATATTGACGACCCCGAAATTCTCTTACTTTGAGTGGAACTTAAACGAGAGGGAAGAGTATTGAATAGGGTGGAAGAGAGGGTTAAATAAAGAGAAGAAGAGGGAGAGAAAGGGATTGAAATAGATTGTGAAAGAGGGAGAAAAAAGAACATTGTAAAGTGTTTCTGGCTGCTGGTCCTGCTGCTGCTTAGACGTTGGAAAAGTTTTAATTCCAAATCGAATCACGGCAAAGTTTGCATTTGTGTTTGATTTTGGCCTAAAGCACATCATCACACATACAGAGAGGGAAGTAGAGAGTAAATGAGTGAAGGAGGAAGAGAAAGAGTGAGGAGAGAGGAAGAGAAAATGAGAGGTTGAGCTCTGAGCTGAAAAATAAACTTAAAAACTTTGCTCGTACTACTTGACTACAGACGACAAGATTGGACAAAGGATGGATGAACCAAGGGAAGAGAAGAGGTGAGGGAGAGAGAAAGCCCAACTGTTGGAAGAGTACAGCAGGAGAGAATGTGGTATTGTTTAAATTTGCAAACAAGACTGCAGGACGAGGAATGAACAAAGAAGTTAAATGCGAACAAATTGAATTTGTTATCCTTTTAGCAGGCATTTAAGGTACCAGAAGGGATTTCAAAACGATGAACGATGGAAAAGCCCTGGTCAAGGAAACTTTAGAAAACAGAACAACAGTATAGCGAACTGCAGTGCATCGAACACCAGAGTTTATGGAATATACTGAGATATCGAACTACATTTCATCGAACTCTAGTATACAGAATTCCATTTTATTGAACTGTAGTATATCGAACCCCATGTTATTGAACCGAATCTCTTGTCACGAACCGCAGTATATTGAACAACAGTATATCCAATCATCCCTAACAATAAACATTTGTCGACTTACCTTCGTAGACTGTGAGCGTCGCCTCGGCCGAGACGGCATCGCCGACTCCGTTCTCCGCTACGCACTCGTACGGCGCATCGTCCCGTCCCGCTCGCACCGGTTCGATGCGAAGAATCGACACGCCTCCTGGCTGCTCGAGGACCGTGTAACGTGATTGGGTGCCTGAAAAAGAAATAGAAAAATAGTTAAAATCAAATGAAATTGAAATTAAAAAAAAAAATATCTCACCTGATACTTTCTTGGCATTCTTTCGCCAGACGATCGATGGCGGTGGATCGCCTCGTGCTGCACAATAGAAACTTGCCACGCCTCCTACGCGTACGCCCTGGTTCTGGGGCTTCTTGATGATCTCCGGCGGATCTGTGAAGAGAAGGAGAAGAATTTAGATTGCGGTTCAATGGGAGAAAGTGGAGAAGAAGATCTCCATATGATGACGATGAAGCTGAAATGGGGGGGGGGGGGGGGGGGGAGGGGGTAGAAGATAGAAGAAAGATCGAAGAGAAAGAAAATCGATCGATCCTAACGGAAGAAAGTGAAATAGAACACTCACCACGAAATATTTTTTTGATCTAATTTGTTTCTTTTTTATATTTCCATATTTATTTTTTTTTGGTTTTGTTGGTCTCGTTTCCGGCATTTGTTAAGACTTTGTCAACATCGAGTTATGGCACTCGGTCTCACACACTCGCTATCTCACTCTCTATCTATCTCTCACTCATTCTCTTACTCTCTCTCTCTCTCCCTCCTTCCATGTTTCACACATGTAAGAACAAACACCAACAGAGGCCCAGAGTCTGTGTTTGCGTTCGTGTTTTATGAAAAATGCAAATGAAAATATGCAAAAATCACGAAACGTAAACGTAAGGAAAACATATGTGTTTTACGTCGCCTGCACTGTGTGTTGTTGTTTTATTTTATATTTCATATTTTTTTATAACAGCGTAAAAGGATTTTTAAAACAAAAATCTTGTTATTGTTTTTCACGAGATAGAGAGGGAGAGAGAGATGGAAAGAGCGGTGTTGAATAAGAGTGTGAAAGAGGGAGAGAGAGTTGAAAAATGCGACAGATTTTCAGTTGAACATGCGTTCGGGATATATTTGTTATCTCTGTCTATTTGTCCCGATGTCGTGATGGCAAACAACGTTCGAAATTGAATGAGAATCTCGTAAACAAATAAATACATGCGATTATGATTTATGTTTACGCTTTTTGCGATTAGTTTTGCGTTTGGAGATTAGTTTCGCGTTGTTTTGAGAATGTTTCATTGAAGTTTTCATAAAGTTTTTCCATGATAGAGGAAATTTCATGATATGAAATTCTATTTAAGAAAAATATTTTGAACATATAACAATAGGTCGAAGTTAGAGTCTTGTGATTCCACTCATAAAGAACCTAATATAAAAACCTTATTGAAACTTACGTCGGCTCACGTAAAACTTAGATAATAGGAATATAAGGTATTGTTATTTCTTTATTAAATTTTATTATGGGTTTTTTTGTAATCCAACATTCCATACGCAACATCTTTAGAAGGCTTACAAAACTTACGTGTCAAATACTGAATATACGGAAAATCCGAAAAATTTGCATCTGCAACACAGGAACGTAATTGTAATGATTGCGGTTGATTAAGGGTTAATTTTAGTTAATTTTTATAGAGTTAATTTTAATAAATTCCATTTTAATAAATTAATAATTTTAATTTCATATTTATTTCCATTTTTTTATATAGAGTTTATTCGCGAAAAGTTTTTGTATTAATGGGTATTTATTTCTTTGTTGAATTATAGTTTTTTAGTCTTATTAGACATTTTTGTAGTTCTTATTTTTTAATTTTGTTATAGTTTTTCTTTGTCTTTTGTAAAGTTATTTTAGGTTCTTAATGTTTTCTTTTTTCACAACACTTTATATTGTTTATATTTATAGTAATTGTCCTCTTTTAATAAATTTGGGATGGGGGTTGTGGAACTGGCTTTAAATACATACTATTTCCATAGATACTTAAATAAAACATTAAAAATTTACATAATAAAAATATATTGAATATAATACATAAAAAAATACATCTTAAATTACTTTATTTAAATATTTTGACTAATATTACTAAATTTTCTTAAGAATATTTCAGTATACTAAATCTCTATGTAATTCTATCCAAATGCCATCGTCAAATAAACATAATATCTTTTACCCACTTTCATCTTCACCACCTATTTCTCTAATCTTATTACACAAATTAATAAACCCTTGACATATGTCTATTTCAGAAACGACAACCATTCTATATTTCTCACTTTCCTAGAATTCTGAATCTTTCATCTCTGTCGCACAAACACGAAGCCAATTAAAATAATAAAAATTAATTATAATTCGCCAGACAAGAAAACTCCGTCAGGAAGGGAAATGAAAGAAAAAAGAGATAAAAAGACAAGAAGGAACGAAAAATGGAGGAAGGTAAAAAGGAAAAAGATAAAAGGGTGAAACGTAAATGAGACCATGTAAAAAGGGAGCAATGAAAATGGGAGTAAGTGAAAAGGCAGCCAGTTAGAAGGAGATAAAAATAATAGGAACGAAGCAATGAACAGCGAATTTCTTAATTTTCACCGAATGCGAACAATTATTTGCATAGAAAGTCATTAAAAGCGATTTCTTCATTTTTTTTTCACCAACAAAATTCACTGAGGGTTGCCAACGAATCTCGATAAACGTATGGAGAAAATGCAACAATGAGAACGACAACAAGAACGATGAGAGAAGTGAGAGAAAAAGAGGAGCAATGTGTAAAAAAAGGGGGAGCAAAATAATAGGAGTAACACAAATAAAAAGGAGTACAAAATAAAATAACAAAAAAAGAGAAAAAGGAGTTGCAACTAAGGAGTTTCAGCAAATACAAAAAAGTATCAAAACGCAGCAGTTTTCGTTGCCTTCATCTTGAAGCTAAAATTTAACTAGAGCCATTTCTTTTTCATTTTCTTTTATTTTCATTCCTTTTCACTCCTCTTTCTTCATTACTATTTCTCCCTTCTACTCCATTTTCTCTTTCTCCACCTAGTGAAATTTGTTCCTTTTCTATTATTTCGGTTGCTTGCCAAAAATTTGCTGAGTTAAGAAAAGGCGCCAAGCGAATGAAAGGAGCAAGAGGAAAATTTCAACACTTTCGCAAAGCAGCCAACAATGACAACAATGAGAATGAGAGAGAAGGATGAAGTGCGAAGAGAGAGAAAAAGAAACGTCGTCGAGAGGGAATTGTGTCTTTGAGATGGTGTGAGTGTGTTGTGAAGCAAAATAGAGCGATAAAAGAAGCTTTGACTAATTTAAACTTTTTGAAAACAAATTTTTGCGTGCCATGGAAAAAAGAAGAAACAAACAGTTGAAGGAAAGAAAGGGAACGAATTGAGATGCTAAAAAGAGAAGTTGATGATGGTAGAAGAAAGAAGAAGATGATGGCAGGGTGTGAAAGAGATGGAAAAAGGAGTTGTTACCACGAATAAGAAAAACTTTAAAGGGAGAATTGTAATAGGAAAGGAGAGAAGAAAAAATAGCGAAATTTTCCTCCAGCGCCTTAAAATATGCAACAAAAATTATTTGCCTCCAATGTTAAAGGTGGAAATTTAAGCACTAAGTATTGGGGTTTAAATCATCGAATCGAGGGAGAAAAACATCAAGGGATCGAAATCCTTCCACAACTCTGCCCACCAGCGCCAACAAGTATGCTATTGATATTTGAATATCGTCATAAAAACCACGAACTTCCCGATGTCAGCTGTCGAAATCAACCCAAGCTCGGAATAAGCCATCAAATCGACTCGTCGAGAATGTAAAAAGACGACGACGACCTCCCACCAACTCCTAAAAATATGCCCACAAAAAGCCCATCAATAAGAGCTGCTTTTTCTTCTTCTTCTTCTACTCCATCGTTTTCATCGACGTCTTCGCGGAATTTTATGGAATTTACTATGTTCCTTGGTAGGTTTGTATGAATGTATTTTCAGTAGATTTTAATGACATGCAAATGTATGTGTTTACATTAAAATCGCATAAACAGATAATTGCATATTTATAGGCACAAGGGCACATTGAGAACACGAATCGTTAGCAATGTGTGTTTGTGGGAATCTCTAGGTTTGTATTTGTGTGTGTACATTTATTGGTGTATGTGAGTCTGAGAAGTAGTGTAAAAATCGTCGAATTTCGAAATCTTTCGAGCAAATAAAATGAAAATAAACAAATATTTAAGCAGTGTGATTTGCAGAAAGGGAACGATTGCGAGCGAAAAATGAAGAGAGCGAAAAAGAGATCGACGAAGGTTGAGAGCGAGATGGCAATTTGTGGTATTACTCGAGTCCCGACAAACAGTCGATAATAAAAGACGCAAAGTGGAATAGAAAGAGTGAGAAAGATAGAATAGAATTTTACTTGCGACATCATTTGGAATTGATTATATTTGCATTTTCCTTCCTTTCATTCATTCATTCATTCATGCGCGAGCATTTGTTTGATTTGTCTGAGAAGGTTTTCCTATGAAAATTTATTGTGGCATACTTTCAGGCGGATGAGTTAATACATAGACATTTGTCAGAGGCTTTAAAGAGATCTGCGTTTGATTCTTGAAATATGAATAGAATTAGGTTAAGAAAAAGGTGAAGATAAGAAATGAATAAAATTGTTAAAAGAAATAATAAGTAAAAAAAAATAAAACTGAAGGAAATAAGTGAAGGTAATAAGTAAAATACAGGAAAAAAAGTAGGGAAATAATTTTATGAAATTAAAAACGCAAAAACTTTTAAAGGGCCAAAAGATTTCAAAACCTCTAATAGCAAAGGATTCTCTCAAGTTGGAATCGCCTCAAGGGTCATTGCTAAAGATTTTTCTTCCTTCACCCGATCTTTCTCCTTAACTTTTTATCTCATTCCGTCATGCATAAGTACTTGAGGTAACTAAGACACGAGCCATATGTGTTTGTGTGTGTGCATGCGTGTGGAACTTAAATTATTTTGCAAAACCTCCAAAAAGCAAAAATCGTTCCAAACAGGGTTTTTTCGAAAAGTTTTTCTCTACTCTTCTTTATCTTCCTTTTTCTATGGCTGTTTGGTCACTTTTTGGCATAATGTGTTGGTGTGTGTGTTTTTTTCATGTGTGTGCATTTGCTTGAGTCAAAAGTTTCTGGAAAACTATTTGCAGTGATTTTTGGTTTTGCATTTTAGCAAAAATCCCGAGAAGACTCAGGCCATCAGATGTTGGTTCAGGCAGGGCGGAAGACAGAAGTTTAGAGAAAAAGAAGAAGAGGATGAGTATAAAGAAGAAAAAGAAGAGCACGATTTGCCGAAGGTCCTTCGGGAAAGAAGCTGTTGGTGTTGGAAGCTGCACCTGTTACAGAGCGTTTTCCCTTTGAACTAACGAGCTGTGCGGTGTGTCTGACTTTGGCCTGGTGTTTGCCCTGTTACATGCACACACTTACAATTTACACACAAACACTTTTACATGCTTAAAATTACACACAGATCTATATCTACAAATAGATATACATACGTACATATGTATATATGTATGTGTAAATAGAATTGCACATTTTGGCTTGTGTAAAAGTTAAAATTTAGCCAAATATTCCGGAGCTTAACGGAAAAGTCGTGATCCCTCGGTTTGGCTCTCTATCCCTCTCTCACGTTCTCTCTCTCTCTGTCTTTCTCTCTTACTCTTATCTCCTCATCTCTCTCTCTCCCTTTTTTCCTCTCTTTACCTCTCTCTTTTAGTGACTACTGTCCAGGATGCCACATTTGGATTTTCAATTGCATGCATTTAGGCGCTGGGATATAAACTAAGTGAATGAAAAAGCGGGAGTTAGATGAAGGTGCAAGGGAAGAAGAATGAGAGGAAGTTTGGGTGAAGAGTGAGAGGAGAATTGGGTGAGAAGTGAATGCAAGGGAATTGGGTGAAAAGTAAGCAATGGTTGTTTTTCCAAGTGTTTGTAATTTGTTTAATTATCAAATAGTTTCAAGAGCCAGCTTCACAAAACCCAAGACCCAAATCTCTCTGACCTCCACAACATCTCTCAAGCTCCCCAAACCATCCTGACTTCCACTAAAAAAAACTGTGAGTGAAATAATGTTGAAATAACTGTGTGTGGTTTCTTTTGAAATGTCAGAATGTAATTAAATAAATGCTGCCACGAGTTGCACATGTCGGACATGAAATTGAGTGAAAACACTCCTGTCCGCTCGTGAACTCAAAGAATTTCCATGGCTTTGTCTATCTCTCGCTCTCTCTATCAGGATGTTTGAATAAAAAATCAACAGACATGAGTTTAAAAAGCGTACAAATGTTTACATACTTTCGGGATAAAAATTACCATTAGAACATTGGGTTAGTGAAGAGAAAATATCTCTGGGCTTAGAGATGCAGAAAGAGATAACTTCAGAATAAAATTTTAAAGAGAGAAATTATTTTAAATTGTAAAGAGAGAATTTAGAGAGAGAATTTTTATTAAAAATAATCAGCGTAAAATTGTAAAGAGAGAATTTATATTAAAAATAATCATCACAAAATTGCATAGAGAGCGATTTTGTATTAAAAATGATCAACATAAAATGAGAAAAGAGAATTTGTATTAAAAATAATCAATTTAAAATTGTAAAAATAGAGAAATTGTATTAAAAATTTTACAATCAAAAATAAATTTCACAGCTTGCTTTTGGCGTGAGAGAAAATCGATATTTTCGAATTTGAATTTGAATATTTGCTGAAGTGTCATTGACACCAGAAAAAGACGACGAAGTCAATTTGCAAACGCCTAAATGTATGCAAAAGAATCCTCAATTATTAGTTATCGATTCCCTAACTAGTTCTTCTACTTCTTCTTCGTCTTCTTTAGCCTGTCAACAGCAGGAAACTTATCGCAAAAAAGAGGAGAGAGAATATTGATATTCAACTCATTCATTCTTTCTCTTTCTTGCTCTCGGCTCTTTGTGCCTTGGTTGAAAACTGTTGGAAGAAAGAGAAGAAAAATATTTTCGCAGGCCATAAAATTATCAAAATTCAGCATAAATCAAAACCACTTGGGAGACATTGGAGTGCTACAATGTTTTTTTGTTTGTGATGGGGGCGGGGCAGGTGGTCGTGGGCGTGGTCTTTTGGTGAAACGAGTCGAGTGAAGCGGTAAAAACATGAATTTCAATCTCGCACAGCATACTTTTAGGATGCTGGTGAAAATGCAAATGCTCGAAAAACACCAGAGTGGAGAAAGAGAACGAAAAAAGGGAGAGCGAAGAGAAAGAGAGATGGAAATAAAAAGCCTGGAAGATAGTGAAAAAGAGATGTGGAAGTGAAAAAGAGAAGCGAGAGCGAAAAATAGAATAAGAATGAAAAGTACAACGAAAGAGAAAAAGAGAACTGGAGCGAGAGCGAGAGCGAGAAAAGAGAAGAGAAATTGAAAAAAAGTGAACGAGAGTGAAAAAGAGATCGTGATAGAGGGAGAACAAGGACGAACATTTGGTTGGAATTCAATTCACGCGGCGGTTGAACGCAAAATGAATGAAATGTGAAAAAAAGTGAAAATATATTTGAATTTATTTGCACGAAGATATCCGACATCCGCAGCCACCTGTGAAATGTGGAAACCAAGTTGAATCACAAGTTTTTCTCTCATTCTCTCACATCCCTTTGAAACATATATATTTTTTGGAGAAGCCATATGAGAAGCTCATATATATATATATATATCTGTGAATATATAGCATATGTATATAGAGCATGCGAGTGGAGAGAAATAAAATATTTGCTCTGACATAAATTTCAGTTTTTAGATAGGTCGAGAGCACGAACAACCGACCAAACGACCGACCGCGTATCGGGGCATTAGTTGGGGTCAATGTGCCGCAAAGTATGCCAACAAATTTTCTCTCGATATTGATTTTGCCTTCTAGACCGAGCGAAGGTTGAGAGAAAACCTTGTGTTGATTTAAAGCCATTGTGGGAACAGAATGTAAAACTTCACTTGTTTATGAGGTGAGAAAAGGAATGAAAAGTTAAGGATGGAAAATTCATATTGCAGCCGGAAACTCGACAGTGTTTTTTTTTATAGTCTGAAGTGAAAAAATTACTCTGATTTTGGAAATTATATTAGTTCCACTTCGTAATTAATTATTGAGAATATATTTAATTAAATTTTGAATTTAATGTTGACAAAATATTTGATGTTTGAACAATCATCAATCAATATTGAATCAATATGTTTTTCAAATATATTTAGAATATTTTTTTATTATTGAGAAAATATTTATTTCATATTTGAGAAAAAATATTGATTTCAAATATGAAAACATTTCTGACAACAAATTAATTTAAATTTTCAAGAAAATATTTTGATGAAGGAAAAAATCAAATCATCTTGAAATGTATGCAGGAACCTTGGTATACCGCAAACTCTATGACAACATCATCTCTATTGACAACAACATAACTATTAACAACAACAACCAAGAGATCTCTAGAATGCATTGAACCTTCATAAGCTCTCGACTTGTTTCCCACATTCATTCTCAAAGCCAATCCAGGAGTCATTCACACTTTTAAACCCTTCTTTTTCTCACCGAATCATCCTCTTATCCTTTCTTTCTATTACCCCTTTTCTCTCTATCACTCTCTCACTCCCTTTCTATCACTCTCTCACTCCCTGTCCCTATCTCACTGTATTCATACAACTTGGTTTAGAATCCAAACGAAGGCGATGCCCTCGGTACTAGCGATAGATGGATTTAAATTTTCACAAAAATTGCTATTGATATGAAGAGTGCAAATGAAGAGAACGAGAGAGAAAGAGAATCATATAGCGAAATCGAGAGATGCATAGAAAGAGACGGAATGTCGAATTGAGATGGGGATCAGAACATCTGTGGTATTTTCCATGAGGTCCCCTCGAGGAAAAAATAAAATCGGTAAAAATCTACAAAAAGTCAAGGGAACAAAAATCGAATCGAAATCAAAATCCTTGAGAGAGAAATAGAAGGTATGGAAAAAGTGAGGGAAAGGGAGAGAAAAAGAGTTCAATTGAAGAAAAAAATGTTGAAATTGGAGATGAGAACCAAAGGCAAATTGGAAGCCATCAGAAGAGTTTTATTAACATACATATGAGGAAATTAATTCAGAAATTCTCATCAAACGAGCTGAAGGTAAGCGAGATGATCGGTAAATAAGGGTTTTTAACTCAATTCCATTATCGTGGGAGGGAGCAGAAAAATTTCCGAACTTCTGAACTCTGACATCTACATATGAGGTCATCATATGTATGAGTGAATGAGTGTGTTGGTTGAAAATCAAACACGAACCGAGAGGAATTTTCCATTGTTTCCGACAGGTTTTAATGGTCACTAACGGTTATGAGCCAATGCTGAAATGGAAATTGAAGGGAGAAAATGAAAAGGAAAATGAAAATGAGAAGGATGAAAAATGAACAAGGGTAGCATAACGAAGGAAAGGGTTAATAAAATTTCCAACATTGGGAGCTGGTCCAGTACCTGGAGGAGAATAAAAGGAGAAGGACAAAAAAATAGAAGGAGGAGAAGAAATGTAGAGGGCGGAGATCAAATGTAGAGGGAGAACAAAGCAGAAGGAGGTCCAGAAGCAAAACCCGAACTAAACCAGAAGCAGAACCAAAGCAAAACCAAGTGAAGAACAAAAATATGCAGATGCTTTTTATAACCTAATTTCGTGCTTGCTCCTCCACTTCTTCTTTTTTAGCCAACTCTCGTGTAGCACCAGCTGAAGGGTTGGATCTGGGAGGATCCGAACGAAAGAAGGTCGGGGTTTCATTGTGGAGCCAAACATAAAGGGTTTAAATGCAGGAAAATTATGCGCAAATTTCATGCCATACAAATGTGGAAAATGGATCAATGAGACGAGGGTTAGAGCAAGGAAGAAAGAGACAGAAAATGAGAGATAGAAAGTGAGAGAGATGAGTGGAAATACATTCCTTGGTTCTGCATTGTTGCGAGAAAGTTTTCGAAATAAATTCAATTCAAATTGAATTTCAATATATTTTTGCCCCATTAAAATTGGAGATGAAGAGAGTGAATGAGAGAGAAAATGATAGAATGAATGAGAGAGTGAATGAGAGAGAAAATTAGAGAGTGAATGAGAAAGAGTTCGTTTGAAGTGCCATTGAGTCGAGAAGATTCGACAGCAGTGAGCATTTAGAATGGATTTCAAGTAGGTACAAATTTCAAATTAACAACTACAAGTTTCGCGCCCAAAAGTATGCCGCACGCGCCAGTTCGTCGTCATTTCAATTAAAATATCCCTCCCTCTCACTCTTTCTCTCCATCTCTACTCTTTCTCACTCTCACACAATCACCCTCTCTTTCCCTAATTCAAATAAAATTAACCCTGAAACTTCTTTACTGAGCCGACAACCCCAACCTTCTTCATGTTCAATACTCGTGAGCGAAACAACTTTATAATATTTCGTTGAAAATATTTTCAACCCATTCAATTTTATGGATTTCGCCTAAAGTTATGCTGAGAAAAATTACTAAGTTGCCAAACTTTCGAAATGAACGAAGGAAACGAACGCTGGCGGTGCAAATGAAGACGTTGTCGATTGTGAAGGAGAAGAAATGAGAGAAAGAACTGGAAGGAAGGGACGAAAAGGGTAAAGAAACGAAGAAAAAGGGCTGAAGGAAGATGGAAAGTAAAAAAGGAAGGAAGGCGAGAGGAAATATGACGCAGCAGCCGAGTCGAATCGAATCGAGAACGAGTAGGTGTCGAAGACGGAGTTGATGAAGAAGTTAACTTGAAGGAAGGAATTGAGGAAAGAAGAGGATGGGGTTGAAAGACCAAGGAAGGGATTGAGAAAGGAAGGAACAGTTAGAGAGGGAGAAAAAGTCAGAAAGAGAGAGAGAGAGAGAAAAGGAAGTTTCCTGAAGCGAGAAAAGCCATTGATTTACTCAGTTCATTTATGTGTCTAAGTTTGTTATTGAATTGCGCGAACCTCAATGTAATTAGCATCAGTTACATAAACACACACAGAAACAAACGAAACCAGCGAAAGAATGAGGGATGGAGAGAATGAAAGGGGGAAGGAGAGGGTGAGAGAAGGAGAACACTGTGCACAAGTGAAGTTAATAAGCAAAGAAAGTGTTTGCTTATCGTAATTGGCTGAAGAGTTTGGTGGAAATAAGTTCACAATGAATTGATTAGTAAATGTGATTTCGAATCACAAACAGGGGGATGATGGGGAGAGAAAGTAAGAGAAGGAGGACTAAGAAAATTTATATAGAAAAAGGAAAACATATTATAAAAAAGGATGACAAAGAAAATCAGTGAAAGTTATTCGTGAGTTGCATGAGTTGAATTAATAAAAACCTCTATTCACTTTTGTATATCTTTATTTTATTTTTATATTTCTGTCTTAGTTTTTCTTCCGACCTATCTCTTTATTTATCGATCTTTCTTTCCCTTGTTCCTTTGTCTATAGATTGTTCTTTGCATTTCAGGCTTTTTCTCTTGGAAATAAATTCAGCATTTGAATGCACAGCATGCAAACAAATTGCAATCTCTGTTTTTCATTTCGAATAAATTTACTCAAGTCATCATCATTATCATTTACGTCAACATCATTAACATTATTGTTATCATCATTATTGTCATCATTATCATTATTGTCATCATCATCATTGTTATACTTATCGTCGTCGTTCTTCTTTTCACCGATGACTTTCTTCACGTTCTCACTTAAAGCGTTCTTCTTATTCCTTCACTGTCCATATTTTTCTCTACTTTCTCTTCATTTTCTTGTATTTTCTTCTCTCCCTCTCTCTCTTTCCTTCTTTCTCTGCTCATTGTATCCACCATACAATATAATAATTTATTTCCATTTGATGCTCTCGTCTTCCGCGAACGCAGAAGAAAACGTGTGTCCGTCCATCCATCTGTCTGTCTGTTCGCTCATTTGTCTCTCTGTATGTCCGTCTATCTTTCTGTCCATCTGACTTCCTTTCTTTCTCTTCGTCATTCCTTTTGCCGCAACGGCTCGTAAACCAAACGCTCTCTTTCCCTTTCATTCTTAAGCTTTCCTTCAAGGAACTCTAAAGGAAAATTCATTTCTTGCCATGTTGGGGATTTGTTGCTTATATTTAGCCGAGAGGCGAAAGAGAAAAGGGAATTGGAGAAGGAGAAAGGGGAAAATGAGAAGACGATGAGGAAGAGGAAAACAAGCAAGAAAATGCGCTGAAAAGTATGCTACGTTTTCGTGTCGTCGTCGTTAAAGTTATTTTGGTTTTTCTTTTACATGATGCCACTATTATTGTTTTTGTTTTTTGGATGATGCTGTTGTTATTGTTATTGCACCAGTTGTATTTTTGTTGTCGTTCCTGTTGATGCTGCTGTTGTTTTTGCCATTTTTGTTATTGTTCTTGTTGTTATTGCTCTACTGATGCTTCCCAACCAGCTTCAGTCGAGCATCAGATTTCGAAATAAAACGATTTCGATTCCGATTTCGCATTAAAACATTCAGAAGACTTGCAATTTGCTATTTTCTTTGTTTTCCCCCCACCCTCAATCCTCTCTTTCTTTTCGCTTAACTTCATCTTTCTCTTGCTCACACGGAGACAATGGGATAGCGAGAAAAAGGGTAGAGAAAGTGAGAAAGAAAGAAATATATATATATATAGAAAAGAATGAGAGAGCTAGAGAGGAAACATTGCAGTTTCAAATTGCAAAAAGAAGAAAATAGATTGTTGTCGTTGACAGGTAAATTGTAGATGTTGTTGTTGTTTTTATTGTAAATGGTACTATATAAATTCTTCATATTGTTCTTGTCGTGTTACAATAGTTGTTGTTGTTACAAATTCTTATTGTTACTGTAGTAATATGTTTTTTTTTATTTTTCTCGAGCATATTTCTCAAGATGATTGAGCGTTGACAACTCAAGATTCCTTTGCATACTTTCAGGTTCACTTACATTGATTGCAACCTGCTTTAATGGTGAAATCGTGCGCGAGAGAACAGGAATCGCTGCATACTTTTAGGTGTGACATAAGCGGAAAAATCATTGCATACGTTTAGGAGTGCAATAAATGCAAATACGTTGATAAAATCATTGCACACGTTTAGGTGAACAGTCAATGGAAAACGATGAATAATCATTGCAAATTTTAGGTGTTCAGTATATAGAAAAACATAGAAAAATTATTACATACTTTTAGGTATGCAGTGAATAGAGATAATCACTTAAATATTTTGTTTTTTCCAATCGTCTGACTACATTGAATTTTTCCGATAAGTTCAATAACCTCATCATTCGTGTTTGGTCTACAATTATCAACAAGTTATCGATAACAATTTGTGATATCGATCGATCCTATTCAATATAATTTGATTTGATACGATTTGATACAATTTATATGATTTGATTTGAATTGATTTGATTTTACACTTCAAAGCCCACTGGAGACGATGTCGTTGGACTCATCGAAATGGTAATGATGGTATTCATCACGACCATCAACGTGATGACGATGATTTCCCATGATCTGCTATGAAAAACTTAAGTGCAATGAAGCGGAAGATGAGTACATAACGATAGAACGATAGTCAGAGAGACATCGAGTCCAAATAGAAAAACAGGCAGAGAGATAGACAGACAGACAGACAGACAGAGAGAGAGAGAGATTGAGACAGAGAGAAAGAGAGACAGACAGACGTTCAGATCGACAGACAACCAGGCATACAATCATTCATCCAAACCGAGAGAGATATCCACACATACTGATGCGATTCAAGTAAACAGTTCACATGACTTGTACAGAAAAAACCCCAGCGATATGCATCAAAAGCTACATCAAAAACAAGAACAAAAACCATTGCAAATCCATTGAAAAACAACAACAAAAATCATTGAAAACCATTGCAATAACAACCACTGCAAACCCCATCAAGCGTCACACAGTTGGCGTCGTGTCAGCCTCCAATGGACACGCCCACTGCTGTGCTGTTTATGTCACATTTTATTTTATTGACTACATTTTAAGCAGTTAATATACATATACATCAGTTACAACAACAACAAAAATAGGAGAAAATCGACAACAACATCAGCAAATGACAACAAAATCGGCCATAACAAACCCATCAACCATGAGAAAAACATCGGCAGGAAAAAATATAGAAAAGTAAAAATAAGAATAGCACTAGTAAATACAAGAATATCAGAAGCAATAACAAGAATATCACTATCAACAAAATCAACAACGATGAACATGATGAGTAACAGAGATGATGAGCAATTGTAGAGTAGTATAAATAGTAGCATACTTTGGGGCGAATTAAACACATACATTTTTTGTCAGTGGTTATTTATTATTATTATTATTTTGTTATATATTATTTTATTTTTATTTGCCCCAATCACGTAACAAAAATCTTTCTCTCACCCCTAAAAATATGCAATGTTTTTAGCATTCGGTTCTTGGACCCTCGTTTTAGTTGTAAAAAAATGCACAAAAATCTTTCCTTAATTAATCACTGCGAGCGAAATCCCAGTTTGAAGAGGGATTTCAATTAAAAAAAGGAGAAAAATGTTAAATTTACATTTAAATTCCAAGAAAGCGAGCATCGCAACGTTATTAATCAGCCTAAAAGTATGCGTTGAAATTAAAAGCACTGCACAAATCCGGGAGAAAAAACAAATGGATAGAGAAAAAAACAGGAAAAAAACAAATGGATTAATAAAAACCAGGAAAAAACCCCAATGGAAAGAGAAAAGGGCAGGAAAAAAACAAAAACAGGAAGAAAAGAACGAGAAAAAAAAACAAAACCTAAAATAAAATAAGAAAAAAAACCAAAACCCAGAAAATCCCAAGCACTGAAGAAGTGTCAATTTCTCTTTACCAAATCTATCCACGGATGGACAGCCATCCATCCATCACCCGCCGTCTGTCGAGTGTCCGTCGACGACGACGACAGCATCCGAAGGCAGGTGAGTGAGGTTCAGGTCACGCTGTCACGCTCGTAGCGAACTTTTAAATTAAACTTTCAGGCGTCTTCGTGTGGAATGTAAACACGGCAAGAGCAAGATGAGCAAAAAAAAATGCTCTACACACTTTGGCATGGACAAGTCCATCTGTACTTTTTCTCATTGTACCCATGTTCGGTCATCTCAACAATGAAACCCAGTCCAATTTGGTGTCCAAAACCCATCCCACTTTGCGTGCCTAAGCTCCCACCCACTTCGTCGTGCAAAATCTCTTCCACCTCGCCCCAAAAATACCCGCCCACTTTGCCTCCAAAAACCCCGCCCACACAATGGCCATTAACCACCCCGACTCCGAGACTCCTGAACCCGGGAACTCACAGTTAGTGCATTACAAGGCGCCCAAAAGCAGGCCACGCATAATGTCTAAAAGCCATGCCAAACCATCCCAAGTCCAAGTTGAGACCCGTAGCTAGCCAAGCATATAAATGATGGCAAAAAGTGTCCATCATTAATCAAAATTAGTGCTTCGGTTCGAACATGTAGCAAATAAATGCGAGGAGGCCAAGAAGACCTGGGATAAAGAGGGAGACAAGGAGAGGCTGAGAAAGGGAGAGTGAGCGAAAGAGAGCGAAATACACACATAGGCAGTGAGGTAAACGTGAATTTTCTGTTAGATTAACGCCCCACAGCCTGAAAGTAGGCTAGTGGTTTTTGTTAACAAATTTATGGTTGAATTAGTTTCATGCTCACAATGGCCTGATGCTGTATATATGTATGTAAAACGGAAGAAGGGATGGAAAAGAGGAAGGAGGAGGAAGTGAGGAGGAGGATAAGGTCAGTGGCTTCGGATGTGTTCGGCTTTTGTGTGCGAGGTTCGAGGAAGGTGAACTTTAATAAATGAAGAGAAAATTGTGTAATCACGGGAAAATAGTGCTGGCTGCAGGGATTAATTGATTTCATTTTGATTAATTCTTCTCTCGGACGGTCGATTAGAGAATAACTTCTATGGGATGTTGGTGGAAAATTTCTATGTAAAACCTTCGAAGGGACTGAGGCTTTCATTTCAATTTGTATTTATTGATTGAAATTTTGGAAAACTCTCAAGTTCATGAGCTTCAACTCCAATTAGTATGCAATATTTTCAGAGACCAACTTAAAATCTCTCAATATTATTATTGAAATATAATAAACTCTCTTTGTCGATGACCTCATGATGCCCAAGAGCCATGAACAATTGACTGGCAAACACCTAGAAGTATGCAATATTTGAAAGAGCATCGAGGGGAATTATTATTATTGCCATGAGAAGAATCCTTGGCCAGCAATTTCGACCAATAACGAGAAGGACTTTCAAATGGCGGTCGTTTATTGGGATTTCAATCTATCTCTCTCTCTATTTCATCCTCTATTGTACTTCTCCCTCTTGTTCTATCTTTCTCTCTATTTAACTCTCCTCTCCCTCACTCTCTCTCTTTTCCATGCCATTGCTCTTTATTGGCATCCTCTCAACCAGATTGTCGACAATTATTTCACAAAATAAAATTGAGAGAATGCCAATGGGAGAAAAGGAAAAACAAAGCATAGATAGAAAACAATAAAATGTTCGTTTGTGGTAACCAAAATAACAACAAATACAATAACAAAAACAACAATGGCAAAAACTACATTAACAAAAACAACAATAACAAAAACTAGGATACCAAAAACAACAATAATAGAAACCCAACAACAATATCAACACATTGAAATGTACTTTAGAAATTTGCGCCTCACGAACTTTGAAAACTTGAGTGAACCCAAAGCAACGAAAATCGGAGTAGAACAACAAAAATCTGTGAAAAACAATTGGAAAATAACAGCAACAAAAAACTGTAGAACAACGACAACAATCAAACAACATTTCAACACTAGCTGAAGAACAATAACAAAACTTTGAGGTCAAAAAGTTATCTCTTTTGTGGCTTAATTTACAGAGTGTCTGAGTGTTTGTATGTGTGTGTGTGTGTGAGAGTAAGTGGTCGTCTCTCTCTGTGTGTGTGTGTGGTCAAAGTGAGGGCGTCACAATAGGTTGGCCAAGAGACCATCGACAGAAAGAGGGAGAAGTGCAAACTAAAAGAGGTGTCAGAGGCTAGAGTGGAGGAGTGATTCGAAACGAATGAAGCGAAGGAACGGATAATATCATGTCGACAATGTTAAGTGTCAAAGTTTGTGGGCTGCACTGCTTGAAGAGCCACCGCCACCACACAATTACCGGGTCGACTGGGAGCCACGGGTCAGGGGAGAGATCATTTTCTCGTTTCATCCCAATTTGAATGAGATTTCTTATTGTAGCAAGAAAAATTTTGTTAAAAAATAAACGAAATTTAAATATGCTCTATAGAATTAGGAATTAATATGGAAAAGTTTTTCAAGATTTTTATTATTAAATTTCTTTGTTAAAAAAAATCAGTGAAAGTAATTTTTTTGCATAATATATAATTAAATATAAAAAATATATATAAAATTAGCTAAAAAAAATTTTTTTTCATTTAATAAATATATTTTTTCAAATTTTTTAAGATGTCAGAACTTAATTTTTTTCTCAAAAAAGTTCAAAATTTCATACCAAAAAATAAAAAACAAATATTTTTTTTTCGTATAAAACTGTAATATAATATTTTTATAAGTTTTATATATTTATTTTGCTTTCAAAATTGTTTTCAAAAAATTAGGATTTGATATTTAATTTATTATATTGATAGAATATGACTAAAATTCAGGAAACAAATAAATTTATGTCCGCCTGTAAAAAGAACACCTGTTAATTACCTCGGTGACAACCATAACGACCTCCAAAAAATACAATTATACCCTGAAGAAGTGAAAAAAAAGACCTCGAAGGAGAACCTCCTCCAAAGCATTATCGTCACGTGAAACCCCCCATAGGAATGATGAATCACGCAGCACGCAGCAGAAGTCGCTGCGAAGAAGTCAAACGAAACACACGTGTCCTTCTGTGAAATATCATCGCTTATAACGAGTGAAGACAAGGGGAAGATTGAGGTGAAGAAAAAGGAGAATAATATGAGGAAGAAGGAGAATAATATGTAGGAAGAGTAGGAGAGGAATAAACTAGAGGTCGAAGGCCACGCGAATAAAGAAAAGCAGAACACGTGTGAGAGGGGAAGGGGGAGAAAGAGACACACGGATAAAAATACGCACTTTGTCAAAGTTCATAAAGTGCCGCTAAGACACTTGAACAAAAATTTCAACGATGCACACAGGGATGGATTTTTTTTCCCAATTCTCTTGTTCCACTTGTTATTCTACTTGTCATAATTCTCCCCTCACCAAAAGATTCTTCCTTCACTTCGTGATTCTCCCTTCATGACTGTTTCTTCACTTCATGATTCTTCCTTCGTGATTCTCCCTTCACCTCTTGATTCTTCCTTCACCAAAATCTTCTCCCCTCTTCCAACCGATTTCGATTCCTTCCTTCGAATTCTTTTCCACCACCCTCTTCTTGATTCCTCCATCTCAGTTGATGTTCTGCGAATTTATCTACATCTTTCGGTTCATACGAGTGGAGAGACAGATGGACAGACAATGAATTCCTAAAGAGATATGGATAGAGATGCCAGAAGTCATATAGAGAGAGATACTAAAGAACATGTAAAGAGAGAGATGCCAGAAAGACAGAGGCAGAACACATACAGATAGAGATGCTTATATACATATACATATAGGGAGAGATGCCATATGACATATAGACAGAGTTTCCAAAGGTCATGTAGGCAAAGGAAAAGACAGAAAGGCAGACAGCAGAACATAAGGACAAACTTCAGATATCCAAAATATTGAGAGACAGCAGACATAACGATAGACACCAGACATACCAATAGACAGAAAGACATATCGAGAGAGAGAAATACACCGAGAGAGAGAACGACATACCGACAGACATCATGACATATCAAAAGACATACCAACAGACATCAAGAAGTACCGAAAGTCATACCACCAGACAAACATCAAGACAGACGCCGAGCCAGCGGAAGGCATTAGCGAAACTTATTGAGCTTGTCATAATATTTATGATGCCTCATAAGCCGACCCCGACTCCGACTCCGAACCGATCTCCGACTTCCGCAGCTGGTCGGAAGGCCACGAGAATCCCAGGGACACGGACCCATTAAATGTCCGACAATTGCCTTTGTACGGCTCTGACTTACGGCCCGAAGAACGTGGCGAAGAACTCAAGAACGAAGAAACCCATAAAATGGCAATGGCAAAAGCAATGGAGGAAGCAAAAGACGATGAAGAAGAATCAGCGATGATGAAAGAGGCGAGAGCAAGAAGGAGACGAGAGCATGTAGAGAGATGTGGAAAGAGAGAGACGATGAGAGAGTAGAGTAGGGTAGAGCGAGAGAGAGAGATGAAAAATTATATGCGTTGGTGGCGATTTAATATGAAATCTATATGTGAAACGCGTCTCCGAACCATAAATAATGATTTTCAGCTACAGCAAAACTTTTGTGGCCTGCTTTCAGGCGCAACACCACCAACACACATACATCTATCTATCTATCAGAGGTTTGGGTGGTAGATGAAATACTTAGGCTTAACATTGGCTGAGGTGGGCTCAGGGCACAAGTTGCCAACAGCTGTTTCGGCTTCTACCATCATCTCTCCATCTCTCTCTCTCTCTCTCGTTCTAGGATATTGGATTAAAAACATTGGATGAAACTTTTTCCTCCTCACGTTGGTTGATTTGTTGGGCGCATCTTTTGCGTTGTAATTTTATGCTCTTCTCGCCAATGTCAAAAATGACAAACACAATTTTCGATGGTGGGAATGAGAGTATGTTTGATAAAGAGAGTGAGTATGTTTGATAGAGAGAGTGAGTGAGATTATGTTTGATATAGAAAAAGAGCGTGAGAAGTGAGGGGAAAAAAGTTTTATGATTATTGCTATTAGAGCCGGGAGAGAACGTGTGAGTGCGAGATTTCTCGTTGTAATCCTTACATTCATCCTAGTTCAGCATGATGTGGAGCTTTATTGTTGGCTTAAGATTTTTCTCCCCTCTAGTTTCCATCATCTTCACACATCCTCTTCTCCTTCCTCTTAACACATCCTGATTTTCTCACCTCCTTACACATCCTCATTTCTCCTCCTTCTCTTCACATATCCTTATTTTCTCCTCCTCTCACTACGTATAGCAAGTTTGTCTACTAACGATAAACGTTAAAGTTTCGATGAGTTTTCATATTTATCGAAGGATGGTTGTTGTTGTTGGTAGTTGTTCTTGTAGTTATTGGTACTGTCATTGATGTTGTTGTCATATTTGCCATTGATTTTGTTGTGTTATTTTTCGTTGTTTTTTTATTGTATGATTTGTTATATTTTTTGGTATATGATTTGTATTGTTGTTGTTTGTCATAGTTGTTTGTTCTTGTAATCGAAGTTGTTTGTCATTTTCAATATGTTGCTGTTACTACTTTTGCTACTGATGGATAATCATGATTTAGCGTAAATGTTAATGATCGGTGATCATTTTCCAATTTCGTTTATGGATTTATTGCAAAAGTTTCTCTTCTTGTTAGTTTCACTTGGATCAAATATTTATTCATCTCTTTTGATGGCTATCCATCGTAATGGGATAATGGCTTTAGAGAAAATAATCATTATCATAAAAAAGTTTTGTCCGTTATGGAGAAATCATTAAACATGTGTGGGATGTTTTAAGAATATATGAAATCTTTTATTTATATACAAAATATTAATTAGTAGGAAGGTATTCATTATACAAAAGAATATTTTTCAAAAATTATTGAAAACATTGGATGAAATTTTAGACCGTTATGAAATATTTGAAAATGAATCTTTTTATGAAATTGTAGTCCGTTATGAAATTTTACTGATTTTAAATCAAACTTATCCTTTTTAAAATTACTTAATCGGTAATGAAATATTATCACGATGGAATTAAATTACTATTTTTCATTGGAAAATCACTCATCAAAAAATTTTAAAATAATTACTATTTATGGAATAATCCACTTTCAATAATCCGCTGCCCTGTGTTCTCACTAAACACCCACGGATGAAAGTTTTCTACCATGATCAACCCACATTTAGCATCTCTGACCTCGGCAACATGACCTGCTAAGTGCGATGGCTAACAAAAACCATAAATAGAGGTATTAAAAACCACTGTACGATCCCACGTAATTCGCCAACGTCGACTCCTCATACTCCAACTTCTCCTTGGGGCAATAATAGGCTTCATGTTATCCGAGACTCGCCTCGACTCGGAGAACAAGTGGCAGCCCTTTGTTTGGCACTCGGTCGCCACAACCATCGCTATCGCCACCGCTGTTGACGGATAAGATGGATACAAAGGAGAGAGAGAGAGAAGAAGGGGGATGAGAATTCGGCTTTTATGTGTCTGCTTTTAGGCGAGCGACATTTAAGCAGGCGGCGAAAGCAATAAACTTGTCGCTTGTTATTATCTTAAGCGGTTGCTGGGCGGAAAACTAAGGGCAAAGTGGTAACGAGAGTGAGAAAAAGAGATGGAAAAGGAATATATAGAGAGTGAAACAAAAAGTGAGATAGACAGACAAAGTGGTATGTGTAAGAAAGAGACAGGGTTAAGGGAGAGATAGAGCTGTGGTTTAGATTACGTAGGATAATCGTCTGGGCATTTGTGATAATGCCATGAGAACAAACCGAGAACAATGAAAAGGATATTGAATCGAAGTGGAAGAGGTGGAGAAAAAAAGACAAAGAAAAAAGGAGAAAGAGAGAATTAAATAGAGATTGTATGTGTGGGAGAGAGAGAGTGAGAGAACAAGAGCTCAAAGTTTGACCCGGATAATAAGCTTCATTATATTAAATTTCCTATACGAGAGCTTGCCACATAAATCCCATGATAACCGCAAAAATTTGCAACAAATCAAATGTTTCGGCAAGATTTATATAGAGAAACGGAAAATAAACTGCGAGTGGAAAACACACACAATGAGAGTATCAAAGAGAATGAATGAAAGAGAGAGAGAGAGAGAGGCAGGGAGAGAATGAAAAAACACCTTTGCATAATTTAAAAGGCCCCCAAACAACAGCAACAACAACAATAGAGAAATAAATGCGAAAAAACCATCAAATGAAAGTTAAAGCCACTGCCGACAATGAGCACAGCGCCGGAGACGCCAAAAAGTATGCAACAAAAGCATTAATCAAAATAATATATAAACGTTTTATGACTTCGCAGAAACGGAAACCAGAAGCAGAATAACAAAAAAAATAACCACGAGCTACAAAAAGACATCCAGACTCCATTGTTTTTTTTTTGCTACCTTCTTTTCGTGAAAAACCGAGGCCAATTCGCAACACCTAAAAGCATGCAATGTTTTTCCAACCTTCAGATTTAGGCTAATCTCGAGGGCTACCGTTACGCCTGCTGCATATCAAGAGGCGGAAGGGAAAGAGATAGAGGGAGAAACTGAGAGCGATGGAGGAAATAAGAAACAAACAGAAACGAGGGAGTTGAGAAAAGTCGTTGGTGGGTGGATAAAAGGAAGAAGAATCACAAGGCACAAAGTCAAGGAAACAATATAATAAAACGCTGAAACCATAAACAAGAACAACGACGGCAGCGTCGACGACAATGAACAACCAGCGAAAGAGAGAGAACGATAAGCGAAAACGAGAGAGCGACAAGCGAACGAGGGAGCAAACAAACAGACAAAATCCATGGCATAATAATAGGCGCTGCATATTTTGTTTTTGAAGAGGCTTAGAGATGATTACCAAGCAGCCGCAACGACAGAGGGGAGAAAAAGGGGGATAGCGATTGAGAAGGAGAGGAAGAAGGGATGAAAAAAGACGACGATGGTGTGATGGAGGATGAAGGATAGTGGGATGCTGCTGGTATCTCGTGGCATGTCATGGTATTGTACATAGTATCGTGGCATGGCCCGACTTTGTCTGGTATGTGATGTTATGTTGTGTTTGATGATGGGAGCGATGGGGGCGTGGCTGGGACGTGCATACTTAGCCGGATTATGGGAGTTTTCATGACAATGGCGCAAACAACGAACGAAATGACAACGAAAATCTCGCCGTTCAGATTTATTGCAAGCAAAAGATTTGCTTAAATATTGCATACTTTCGGTAGCAATGCCATCACACAACAGAGGAAACAAGCAGGCGAACAAAGGGCAAAAGAGAGAGAGAGTTATGAGCCAGAGGAAGAGGAACAAGATATACATATAGATACAGTAATTAGTGAGAAGTAAAGTTTTCATTACGGAAATAAAATAAAATGTTTAAATAGAATTTATTTTAATTTGTAGAAAATATGCTTAAATATTTTTAATTAAAAAAAAATATATATTCAAATATTTTTATTTCTTGAAAATATATTAAAAATTCAATAAAAATACATCATTTAATAAATATCAAAAAAAAAAAAAAAATTATATTTAAAAAAACCCCTACGTCTACTTTCAGGCTCTTCAGCCTATTAATTAAAGATACCTCAACCATTACGATCTTCTCTTATTAATTAGCCTTCCCATCGTATACTGTTCATTAATATATAAATTATTTCTCTCTTCTAAATAATGAATTTCTCCCCTGGAAATTTTGAGCGATATTCCTTCTAGTTAAATTTTCACACTGCATACTTCCAGGCGACTTTTCATTAATCATTATTTGCAAAATTTCTCTTCTCGTGCTTGTCTCTCGCTCTCGCTTTTCCGCCGCGATTTACATATTTTCGACCGCAGATGCCTCGAGCGGACTTTCATTTTTCATTCGCGGGACAAGCGAAAGAATGGAAGAGGGAGAATAGAGAGAGATAGGGAGGAAAGAAAGACCGAGAGCGATGAGAGTTAGAAAGTCCGAGGCTTCCACTTACTTCCGCCGTTGACTCGTGAGACCGCGAGCTAATTTCGCTCAACTTAATTAATTGGAAGGATATGAGATTTTAACGCCTTAAGCAGCCACAAGAAAAACAGAACAGAGCGGAGGAGGATAGAAAGAGATGAAGAGAAAAAGAAAGAGAGAACCAAGGACAACTCGGGATCTGTCGTAAAGAAAACAAACAACAGCCGCAACAAGACGGAAACCAAGCGAAGAGAAGTGAGAATCGGAATAAAACGAAGAAAAATGGAATAACACGAAGAAAAGTGGAATAAAACGAAGCACGAAGAATAAAAGAGACAATGAGTAAGGGGGAAAGCAAAAAAGAGACAATGAGTGAGAGGAAAGGCAAAAAGAGACAATGAGTGAGAGGAAAGAAAGAGAGAGACAGAGCATGAAATGATGTTGGAAAAATGTCATTATTTTCCGGCCCATCCTGAAGTCGCTATTCGTCCTACGCCTAAGGCGTCAGGGTCCAATTCTGGACGAGAGAAAGAGAGAGAGAGAGTAGGAGACAAAGAAAGAAAATGTTCTCCATGGACTCCTCAACTTTTCATTATATATCATCTCGGCTCGTCTCGCTTTATGGAAATTTTCTCTCTTGTGCTCACTTTAAATTAATTAGAAATTTATATTCGTTCGCGTTTTCCCCTTGAGCTGTTTAGGAAACCGCTTAGGTCGGATGTCGGTCGGTGGTTTGATCTGTCTGTCTGTCTTTTTGGGTTTGTGTGTCAAACTGTGTGAGGCTATGTGTCTTCCCTTGTGTGTTTGTGTGCTTGTCCATGTCAGTTTGTGTCTATATGAGTTTGTGTATTAGTGGGTCGTGGTCAGTGAGTCGATGTCGATCATAATGATGGTTGACGACCGAAGAAGACGACCAAAGACGTCGACGATGTGGGTGAAGGATATTGTCTGCTTATAGACCACATAGACATCTATCTACATAAATATGCTCTCTAACACACAAATATTACTCACTCCTACAAATATTACTCACTCCTACAAATATTACTCACTCACACAAATATTACTCACTCACACAAATAAATTGACACGAAGACACACCCACGACTTAAGGCGAGAGAACTTTTCACTGCATAATCATAGGCGTCGAGAGAAATTCACGCACAAGCAACTTTGTTGTTGACAAAGTCTCAAGTCTCTTGGAGAACGTGAGAGTGGGTGAAGAAGTGATTGAGAGTGAGGAAGTGTGAGTGAGTGAGAAAGTGTGAGTAGCTCTTTATATGTGCATTTGTGTGAAAGTCTTGTGGACAGCGTGAAACTGGTCGAAGGTTGGTGTCGACATCGTCGTCGTCACGGGTTCGGTTGCGGTGATACTTGGTGTGAGCCGGAAATTTATGGTTAACCATCAAATCAGTATTTTCGTGAAATTCCTGCGGTTTGTGGTAAGTATGAATGTATGTGTGTGTATTTGTCGACCCTATGTGTTTGTTATAGTTGTTATAATAGTTATTATTGTTGTCACTTTATCGTCACCATGATTTAGCGTAAACTTTCAGGCGCTAATGAATGAATTAATTAAATTCCATTTAAGTTCAGAAGAAACATTTAATTGATGGCCGATGAAATGCAAAGCCAGCAAATTAATCAAATTCATTCGAACTTTCTTTTTCTCATACGTATCTTTCTCCCTTACACCTTCCTTACGCTATCTCCCTCTGAAAATCTCCCCCGTAGTTGGTGTCAAAAAAATAACGAGAAGGCGTTCAAGGAGTAGTGAGAAAGTGAGAGAGAGAGAGAGAGATGGAGAATCCCTCACTCATTTGTCATTTCGGACATTTCGAATATCAGCAACGGCCACATATTCTACTCTTTTCTCTCTCACTCTCATTCTTTACCTTCCTTCATCTATTTATTTTTCTCGTCCTTCGTTTCGTTGATATCTTGATAAGGTTTTTTTCGCCCGTGTTCTTGTTGTTGTCGATATTCAGAAAAATATGCCAATCTGTCAAAGTGACAGGGACCCCAATACTAAATACCGTGGAGAGACCAAATGGCCATCGAAGAGACCAAGGGAGGGATGAAATTGGAGGAATGCGGGATGATAAAGAAGATGTAGAAAAAGAAGGAGAGGAGGAGAAGGTGAAACTGCCACATTCTAATGATTGTGCACATTTATTCAGCTCCCAAAAGTATGCTTCACACCATCACATCAATAGAAATAGAACTAGCAAAACTTTTGTGATTCTTGGAAGAGATCCCTGGGCTCCTCGAAGAGCAGCAAATGACGTCAGAATCAATACTCATTTAAGGTAATGTGAGGTGGAAATAAATAATGATTATTAAAAAGTTTAACATTAATAAATTTGTTTTAATTGTTCAGTCTTTTTCTTCCCTTCTATCTCATCTCATACTATCTCATCGACTTAAACAAAATCGGCTTTAAAACAGGAGATAGTTGAATTTGAATGGAATTTTGTTGATTTGAATGGAAGCTCGATGATTTGAATGGAATCTCGTTCTAATTGAAAACAGTTTGGAATCTTTTTGGAAATTGAAAATTTGTCCTCACCCGTTGTACGGAGACTCATAAATTGTCGCCTGTCGATGACAGATGCGAAGGTGGTAGAGTGGAGGAGAATGGAAGGAGGATGAAGTGAAACTCGTGGAGAAGGAAGAAGTGAAACCTGGGAGGAGGCCATGCAGACCGAACTATCCATAGGTACCTCAAACGTTCGAAGCCGAGCTAGCATCGACGAGTTAATTGCCCCCGAACTGTCATAAACAGTCACGTTCGTCGCTCGCCTAAACACGGCCGACAGGCGATGAGAGGTGAGAGAGAGAGAAATAGAGAAGAGGAAGGGATAGCATCATAGACAGTGTGAAAGAGACCCGAGAGTAAAAGAGACGAAAGTAAAACGCATCGTGGCTGCTGCTGTGAATCCTGAAAGTATGCAATGCGCCTGTGAGGCAAAAATCAATGTGGTCCACATCGATGACGGTGAGGAGTCATCGTCGTCGTCGCCAGCAACAAGACGGAAAATACGGCAATAATTCATCAATCATGTATTTATGCCGTCCGTCTGTGGGTGTCACCAACACAGACTAACGCAGGTCGACACAAACACACATGGATTCACACACACACAGAGAGTCACAGAATCACACACACAGAGTCATAGAATCACACACACACAGGGGGAGTCACAAACACAATCATAAGGATGCATTGAATGTACTTAGGATGTGGAGGAAGAGAAGGAAATGACACCGGAAGTTCGCCTCCGGTGAAACTGACACCGACTGCACCAGACGGAGTGAGACAAACGATGAGGAGGAGAGAGAGAGAAGGAGTTAGAGGTGAAGGAAACAGAGACAATGGAGTTGAAAGAGAAGGAGTTAGAAAGAGAAGTAGATGCGACAATGAGGAGAAAGAGGAGAAAACAACGACAATGGTTAATCGAAGGACGATTAATTGGGAGACGAATGATGGTAGTCAGGTAGAGTTGGAAGCAGGAGATCGAGACAGAAGTTGGAAGGACAAAAGACGGAAACCAAAACAGCTAAAAAAGATATATAAAGGAATGGAATGGAATGGAATGGAGTAAATGTAGAGAAAACAAAATTAACTACAATTAAAATCTTCCTTTAATTCCTCTTTCCGTCCAAAGGACAATTGCATTGCATACTTTTAGTATTCAAACAATGGAATTAATATTCAAGACATTTATCATCGCACAGATGAAGGGATGAAGGGACAGACAGAGTGAAGCAAAGCAATGTCGAGACAAAGACAACATGATATGCTTTTCTCCTCTTCTTTATTATTATTTGTTATTCAGGAAAGAAATTACTTGCTGCGAGCCGAAATATTTTCAAAGCTTTGTTCAAATCCAATAATAAAGTATTTTAGGATTTAAGAATAATAAATCTCTGTGAAAGATTACAAAGGGAAGGAAATAGAAAGAAAGGAAAGCAGAGCGGGAAGTGGAAGGAAAAGGAATGAGAAGAACAATTGAAATGAGAAAATATACTACTTGGCAATGAGAGTATCTCAATTATATTTATTATTAAGATATGAATGGAATCTTTCATTACTTGCACGCAAAGGAATTGCTAATAAATAATGGAGTAAATAACATGAATGAAGACAAGGATAAAACGGGTTCCTTGAGTAAGTGCAAAAGGAGACAATGTCCTTGACATCAGGACATATGTTGATGAATTTTATTAAATGAATTATGATATGAAAATTAAATTTACAAAATCAAAAATGTATGGAGTATGATAATCGAAATATAAATTTTTGAGTTTCACTAGAAATCTTTTTATTAAATTTTTGTTGGAAAATATAATAAACATAAAAATAATTCATGGAAAAAGTCATCATTAAAAAAATAAAAAATGATGAGTTGAAATAAAAATCCTGAATTTAGAGGGAAAAAGAACTATTTTTAAATTCTGATGCCAGATGTTGGAGTTCGGATTCAGCATCAAGGTGAAGGGATGATGAAAAAGGGTTCAAAAAAGATGAAGAAAAATAAACTTATATTTCTGGGAGCGCAGAAAGAAATTCTCAGGAAACTTTTTCAGAAGTCCACGGAAGAGGAAAAATAATAAAAAATCAATGGAGAACAAAAAAGAGAAAACGAAAAAAGATAGTGAACGAGAGAGAGAGAGAGAATGTTATAGAAAAAGAAAGAAGACCCTAACAAAGAAGTTCTTGCTGCCATTTTTCAATTTGATTCCGTTTTTGCATATTATTTGCAGCTTGTTGTGAATGTTCCACCGATCCTTCTTCTTCTTTGAGTTCGAGTTGTAATTTGCTATACTTCAATACACAAACACATCTTTATATATACAAACTCATACATATATACAAAGCTCATACACAGAGAGATAGACAGACGGACAGAGTGAAAGACAGACAGAGGGATAGACGGACGGACGGACAGACAGCCGGATCTCACTTGGCGAATGCAAATCAAAGAAAGCTCAACACTTATTTGTGCGACGGCCTGTAAAGCTCACGATGTATGTGTTTGTATATGTATGTGTGAGTATATCAGAGATGTTCTCACGTGTGTGTGTGCGTTCAGAATATTTGTGAAGATATTGGTGTCTATGTGAAAGTTTGTTGGTCAAACGTAAAAGTTGAACAATAAAAATTGATATGAAATTGATTTGTTGGAAAACCGAACATCGAATCGAGAATAAAAATGAGAAGAAGGAAGAATAAAAAGGAGGATTGAAAAGAGAAATGGAGGGATGCTTGGGGGAAGAAAAAGAAGGAGGATGGAGGGAAAAAGAGAGAGGAATGGAGGAAGAAAAAGAGAGTGGATAGAGGGGAGAAAAATATGCGAGATTGGAGGGAGCAAAATACTGAGAACGAGAAAATTTAAAAGCATATTTTGCTCAAAGGCAGATTTCAAATAAAAAATTTAAATCCTGCCCTGTGCACATCACGAAGAGCTCACGAAGGAATGAAAAGAGAGGAGTGAGAGATTGGAAGAGAGTGGGGAAGTGAAGAGAGAAAGAGTGGGAGAAGCAACGTGTGAAACGAGACAGAACCTTGTGGAAAGAAGAGAAAACTTATGGATATAGGAAATTTTTTCAATTTCATATGCAAAAGGAGCGAAGCCGACGAAGTGCGGGAAGAAGGGAGGGAAGAGAAGAGAAGGGAGGGAAGAAGAGAAAGATAAGAACTTGAGCAGATGTTGAAACGTATTGGTTCGCATTATGCACAAACAAACACACAAATATAAAGAGAAAAAATAAAATAGGCAGATCAATACGGCCTTTGAAAGCCTCAAGGGTACAACGAGAAAATTCGTTGCATATTTTCAGGTCCAAGTAGAAATATGAACATGTTATATACTCTATATTTTCTCTAGATAAAAGATCAACAATATAATCCAGCCAAGAAAGAAATCTAAATTTGGAAGATTCCAAATTCCCGACCACTCGATAATCGACCCGGTGGAATTTTGTGGGTCGCCACAAAGTATGCCACGGAAAATGTGTCACAATAGGACTTGCCCACAAAATGGAGTTACTTCCGCTTCGGCCCTTTGTGAGCTCACTCAATAACTACAGGGTGTTTGGAGGGTGTGGCAAAGGACGACGACGACAATGGAGAGAAAGGACGACAACGAGTGAAGGAAGAAAGATTGGGGGGAGACGAAGGACGAGGAAGGGATGGAGGACAAAATTAGTGCAACAACAGCTGTTGTCGTGAGCTACAACAATTCGCAATAAGCCGCAAAAATGGGCGGCGAAAATTCACACCACAAAAAAAAGGGAGAAAAACGAACAGAAAAAAAAAGAACAAAAACAACAAAGAAGAACAATGACAAAAAAAAAAACAAGGACAAACAAAAAGGCACAAGGACGTCACGAAGAAGGCGAATAGAAGGAGAGAGAGCGTGAGCACAAACGAGTGAGAGGAGAAACTCAAAGGGGATTGTTGAAGAAGCCAAGCAGAGCTGAAGAAAATAATATGTCACTGTTTGGTGGAAGAGCACGAAAACAAAGGGGCCAAAGTAGAAACAGAAGCCAAAACACAGCAACAATAAGAAGGACAGAATGAGGAAGAACAACAATAACATGAAAAATACCAACAATAACAAAAAGACTAATAAAAAGAACAACAGCAACAACACGACAAGGACGACGACAAGCAAAAATGAAGGCAAAGCTGTCGATGATATTAATGATGAGAGGCACCAGAGCGGCTTCGACCAAAATGGGAGGAGTGGACAACAAAAAAATGAGAAAAAATATAACAAATAACAGATGAAAAAGACTCGGGGACTCATTCAGCAGGAAGTGACAGAAGGCGAATGAAATAAATTTGGGGCATACTTTTGGGATTTCAATAAAAATCCAAAAGAATAAAAAAACTGAGCAAGAGCAACAATTGACGACAGGAAATTTGAAATTTATTTCAAACATACTTTCAGAATACAGAATAAAAATACTCCAGGAGATAAGATAGAAAAAGAAGGGAACGGGAGAGTAAAGAAAGAGGATGAGAGAAGAATCGTGGGGTAAATTTATTAATTTGTCCATGGCATTGCATACTTTCAGGCCCCGATGCCACTCACACAAATCCGCATTGAAAAATTATTGCGCTCGCTCTTGCTTCGTTTCCAATCGCTGGATCAATCGTGTTCTTCCAGCAGTTGGTCCTTTGGTCAGTTGATACCAAAGTGAGTTAGAGGAAGAGATGGAGTGAGAGAAAGATGGGGAGGGGGGTAAGGATAGAGACAGAGACAGCTTGTGGCCTGTCAATGCAGAGGCGGCTTCCCGTTGGAGCGAAACGTGCCGCGCCCTCGGACAATTTATTGCAGGGAAATTGAATTATTTGCCCCAAAGATCCTGCAAAAAAAACGAATAGAAATAAACCACAACTCAACTTGTCTCTAAACCACAAACTGACAGACGGCCAGCAGTGACAGCTGCTAAAAAGAGACACAGGAGAGCAGGATAGAAGAGAGCAGAATAGAAAATCGCTCGATGGTAGAATAGACCGAGATAGAAGAGAGCTAGATAGAAGAAAGAAAGAGATGGAGAATGAGGTTCCAGTTGATATCTTGGAGATAATTACATTGAAGTGTACTCATTCTCATTGTCGGAGTGGAGCATTTAAAATGATAAATTAATTTCGGGCGCCTAAAAGTAGACAGCTTTTAGAATAAAAATAAATTAAATTAAATTGCGGAGAGGAAAACGAGTCAAACTTAAGAAAAGGAGGAAAGGAGAGGATGAGAATGAGGGGAAGAGAGTCAGAGGATGAGAATGATAGGAAGAGAGAGATACAGTGAGTTGAATAACATAGAGTGAGATGAATAGCAAGCAGTGATTTGAAGGAAAGTGCTGATGGAAGACTGTTGTGGTGTGTTGAAATGAAAGGGATGCGAGCACCAAATGCTTTTTAATCGATTCAGCGAAAAACCGAGAATTTCTTGAGTTCGTTGGAAAATTTGGCCAAGGCAGCGAAATTTAATTTGAAACCGCAATGAGTAAATGAGGGATAAAGAGTAATAAAGAGAGAAAGGAACATAGAGTGGTGGAGAGAGCCACAAAGAGTGGGAGAAAAAGGGTTAAAGAGTGAAGGAGAGAGAAGGACAATGAGTGAGAAAAAGTAAGGAGAAAATAGTGCAATTTTAAAGTAATCAAACAGTCTTGAGTCTTGAACTTCCGCTGATTAAAGTTCGAGTTCTGAAAATTGAGATATGAAATCACTTCCAAAGAAGTCTTTCACAAACAGAAAGATGGAGAGAAAGAGGTAGAGAGTGAGATAGAGAGAGAGAGAAATAAAGAGGGAGATAGACACAATTAAAGAGCCATTCAAAGACAACAATCATCACCCCGCTTCGCTCACGCTCACGCAACGACCACAAGCACATATTCACGACAAATGCCATACGCCGAAAAGCATGCAACCAAAAGTTTCCAATTAAAATTTAAATGCCTTTCTGCAAACTTGACAATTCTATGAAAGGAAGAGCGAACAAGCGAGAAGGAGAGAGAGAGAGAGAATAAAGGCATTTGCTTGTGTGTGTTGAGTTATTTCATACGTGTGTGCGTCTGGGAAAATATGATTAAGAAGATTTTCACGACAATTTGTGGAAAGGCGGAAAATTCTTTATGCGTTTGAGGAAGAGAAATAAACAAAGTGGGAGAGAGAACGAAACACACGCATAACAAAGGAAAAGGGGGAGAAAGGTACACAGACAGACATATAGAGGGCAGACAGATGGAGGACTCGACAGATACATCATCGTCATCATCGCGTATGTCACATGGTTGACATTTGTTGTCACGATAAAACAACAAAATCTCTGAATTTATTCCGACTGGGGAGACGAAAACGAGGACAACACGGGGGGATGAGAAAGAAAGATGATGGAAAGAAAGGAAGAGGGCAGGAGGTTGAAGAATATGGAAGGAGATGAAATAAAGTTATGGAAGAAGGAAAAGGAAGATGGATATGGAAGAATCTCCACATGGTGATCAAATAATTTTGAGGCCTCCAAGAACAACAAAAGGAAGAGAGAGAGGAAAATTAGATTCTCTCTATTGTTGTAATTGGTTTTGTTGTTGTTTCTTAAATTGTTTTAGTTGTTGTGTTCTGTTCTTGTCTTCTTGTGCTAATGAAATCTCAACGTATTGTCTCCAGCAAAGAAAAGGGGTCGACGTCAAAAGTCGCGAAAGAGAATTCATAACAAAAGCCATTGCCATTAAATTTGGGTGCTCGCAAATTTTAATATACAAGGAAATTGAATCTGTTTCTTCCTCTCATACAGAATTTGATGTTATTTTTGATGTTGTGTTTGTTTTTGTTTCTTTTGACGATTTCATTTCTTACTTCTTGTCTCTTTTACACATTTAACTTTGTTTTTCTTCCGCATTTCCTTCTGCTGACGATTTGTTGAATTGTCGTCGAATGAAAATTTTATTGCTCGCATTTAAAATGCGTTCAGTTGTCGAGAGAGTTGTCGTGAGAGAAAGAGAGAGAGAGAATCACTGAGCGAGAGAGGACGATGTAGCGATTGAGCTTTGCATACTTTGGGGCGTTTCAATCGCACTGTGGGTGGAACCCACGGCATTTGTTCGTTCGTTGCTTAAATAATTCACATGTTTATAAATTTGAGTAATTGTGGTGTTGTAAGCGGCACGGATTTAAACTTAATAAATAATGAAATGCGTGCTTCAACGTCGATTGCGTGATCGGAACAAAATCGTGCGAGGTACCCGAGGAACGTGGGGCGTGTTTTCAGAGAATTAAAATTGTTCGATGGAAAAAAAGGTAATTCTTAGTATTGAAATAAAAATGTATTTAATATATAACAAACACAAAAAAAAAATTTATACAAATAATAATAATATATATAAAAAAATAATGAAATAAACCTTAAGTGTTTGTTATTTTTTTATTTTATCACTCAAAAACTTGATTCGCTTCTTTGGGAGAAGTAATTTGAAGAAAATGAAGTAATTTAAAGTAAAAACAATCGTTTCCGAAAAATCTATTCAGCAGCGAAATGAGTAGTAAAAATATATGAATTTCAATAAAACTAACTTCCACAACAGACTGAGGAAGGGAGATAAAAACGTAGAGAGGGAGGGAGAGAACAGAAGAATATTGCATAGAACGAAACAAAAAAGAACGAGTCTGACGATGACGACGAGTCCTTTATTAAAATTGTTGACATTTACGGCAAAAGTTTTCACGATTTCCCGCATTGAATGGCGACGAACGAACGAATGCATTGTCTTTGTCTCTTCTCCACAAAATCGCAGCATATACGAGGTAGAGGGAGAAGGAGAAAGTGGAAGGAAAGAGAGGGAGATAGTGTTGGGTGCAGCGATGTGGCTGAGGCTGGAGGTGAGGAAAACTTCAAAGCGAAATTATTGCGAAACAATGGGAAATCGCTTTGGTGGGAGAGACAGAGAGAGGGAAGAGAGAGGGAGAGAGAGGAAAAGAGAGGTGGAATTAACAAGATATCCTTAAAATTCTCGCTTCGAGCCTTTTGTTCGGAAATTATCGAAGCGCTGCAGCGGCACGAGCCACCGAACAACAAACAAAAGGCGGGCGCGCGAAAACCGGAAACGGAATTAAAATTTCCACAAATACAGCCACAAATACACACACACACAATATACACACACATAATATATATTCACACATCTACACACAGAGAAGAATGAGTTGAGGTTGTGTGAGTTATCGACAGACTTAGAGGATGGAGAGAGCGATATGAAGAAGGAGAGAACGAGATGAAGAGAGAAGGAGTTGGAAAATATGCGAATGTCGTAGAAAAAGCAACGCGCATTGATACGAAACATGTAATTGAGAACGCGAGCACACACATACATATATATGTACTCTAGTTCTCTCTGTCTCTTTCTTTCATTCAGATATATAGTTGAAACTCATGGAGAAGGATTGTGGATTGAGAGGATGAAGGGAAAAAATAGAGAATGAAAGAGAAAAAAATGAGGTTGCGGAAGCAGCAGAACGATAAATAGTGCGGAAGTAAATGGCAGCAAGAACGACAAACAGAAATTATAATCGGAGGTGAAGGACGAGACAAAGAAAAGGATTTCAATAGAGAGAAAAAGGCGAGAAAAGAAAAAGAGTAGAAAAAAGGAAGAAAAAAAAAAGAAAACAAAAAGAGGATAACAGAAAAAAAACGAGTAAAGAAATTATAAAAAAGAAGAAAGAAAAGAATAAATAGTGGAAAAGAGAAAGGCAGGAGTGAAAGAGAGAGAGAGAGAGATAGAGCTCATGAACCATTGTGTAGCCGTTTACAGCAAGGATCAAGTGAGGGAGACAGAACAAGAGATGCGTGTGAGAAAGAGACAGAAACAGTTGCAGCATCTGGTAAACAAAAACCTTGGAAAACCCGAGAACGAACAGGGATTTCGAGAACAAAGTGGTGGATAGAGAGAGAGATAGAGAGAGAGAGAGAGAGGGATGAGGATGAGAGTTTGGGACGAGAGGAAAATTAGAGTAAGAACTGATCTTTATGGATCTCCCCATCTCCCTCAAACCCCCTCTCACCCTCCTCCAATTCTTGCTCAAGAAAATCCCGCAAATGGAGGAGAAATGCATGAGATTTTTGCGTGCATCGCAAACCATTCATTGTCGAAAGGCGACACAAAAACTATCAGAATGAGAGAGAAAAACTCCAAGAGAGTGAGAGAAGAACTCGTAGAGTGAAAGAGAAAAACTCTGAGAAAGAAAAAAATACTCTTAGAATGAACGATAGAGAAGGATGAAGGAGAGAAGAGAAGAAAGGTCACAGCGAGACTCAGGCGACCTCTTGATGAAGAGGACGATGCATGGAGGATGAAGAGAACGGTATGAAGAAGTATGGAGTATAAAGAGGAAGAAAGCATAAAAAATGTGGAGGATGAAGAAGTGGTGGTAGAAGAAGAAGGCGCCAAATCTCTACACCATCAAGCAGCTATTAGCGAAACTAAGTGCATGGAACAGATTTTCATAATCCTTGTGCACGTAGACAAATGGAAGAGTGAGAGATGGAATATCTCGGTTCAAGTACGAGTGAAGGTTGAGGAGGAGCGGGAAAGAACTTTGAGAGGCTGCTGGAGGAAGATGGTGGAGGATGAAGAAAAGGATGATGAAGAGGAGGTTGTGGAAGAAGGATGGCAGGATGTAAGGATGAGACAAATAACAGGAAGAGGTTGGAGAAGAGTTTAAAGAATGGGTTGAGGAAGAAGAGATTGAACAAGCGGTGGAAGAGGATTTTGAACAAGAGGTAAGTGGAAGAACTTTTCTCAAAAAAGACCAAAGGAACGAAAGAAGGCACAAACGAATGAAGGAACGAACGAAGGAATGAACGACCAAACCGAATAGAACCAAATGAATGAATGCATAAGGAAGTTTTTGAAGGATATGCGGGTGGAATTTCTCACAATTGTTTTCAAAATGCTTTGTTATGGAACATTTTTGGCTACGTAAAACGAATACGAAGCGGAAGTTTAAAAGGAATGAGAATCGGAAATGGATGTAGAATGAGAAGTTGATGAGGAAGTTGGGGAATGGGAAGAAAAGTGTGTGAGAGGAAGTGGAAGAGAGAGATAGAGAGAGGGGGGATGGAGAAAAGTAAAGTAAAGTAAAAAGAGAAAGAGAATGAGAAGAAGGAAGTTGAAGAATGAGAAGTGGAATTGAAAGAACGAGACGAGGAAGTTGAAGTCGGAGACAGGAAGTGGCAAAGGGAAGAGATTTGAGCATGAGCTCTGTGAAGAATAAGAATGGTGCCAAATGGAGAATTTATTACCGCCGCGCGTACAGAATTCTCAGAGAGAGAAAGAAAATAGGAAGAAAGAGAGAGAGAGAGTGAGATAGTCAATGAGAGAATGTGTGGAATATCATATAAATATTTGTGTAAACTTTCTCTAGAGTTTTGCCAGAGATTTAATGTAAGATGACTTCGTAAGAGGAGACTTTTTATTATGAGAGTGTGCAGGAGGAGGAAGAACTTTAAGAACTTTATGGAGTTTTCAATAGGAGCTAGAAATTGTATTTTGATTCGGATAAGAAAGAAAAAATAATAGAAATAATAGAAAATGAGAATTCTTCGATTATTCATGAAAAGTTTATTAAAGTTTGAATAGAAATATGTAATTTTTCATAAAGAAATTAAATTGAAATGTGATATGTATTAAATATTTAAATATTTAAAATTTAAAATTTCAATTTTTTTTTTTTAAATAATTTTAAATACAAAATTTTAGTATCGCCAGTTTTTTTCTATTTAGAATGTCTTCCTCTAAAATTCACAAACCTCTGCAAAATTTTATGAGATGTTTCCTTCTACCATTAATTATTATCCCCTCACTCTACCATTAGTCTTCTCAATTAAAATGCACTGAACTTAAACTTAAACCGAAATTCACTTAATGAAGCACAGCCTCCAATTATTTTTATATTTATTTTCATTTGCTTTTCTAATTCCGACTTCTCCCTTTTCCTCTTCCTCCTTCTCTTTCCTCACTATGGAGCATATTTTTCAGACCCCAATGAGATATTTTTGCCCTCTGTTCATCACTCTCAAAACCTTTTCTCATCCCTCTTAAATTCTCTTCCCCTCATCACCATTTGAATGTTTTTGATTTAAGCTTGAAGGACATTATGCCAAGCGTCCTTCGTTCATTTCCGCTTCCGGTGGCAAGGTGTCGACAAAAAACTGATTTTGGATGAGAAATGCTGAGTGAGTCGGTCGAATGAGAGAAGAGAAGAGGGGATGGCAGAAGTGTGATAGAGATGGGAGAAGAGTGAGGGAGATGCAAGGTGAATGGGGGGCGTGGCAGATGGTGGCGTTGCAAATCGTGGCCAACGGGAGGTTGGGTCGAAAGGTTCATCGCTGACACTTGAAATAATTTTCTTATTTTATTATTATTAGCCTCTAGTCCTCGGAGCCGAAACTCGACTCGACTTGTGACCGTTTTGGAATCAGGGTCCAACCGTGTCCTTTGGTTGGAAGGTGGTTGAGTGCGAGGCAGTCGAGTGGGCGTTCAAGTGGGCGTGGTTCAACGACACCAAGGGCAAATTTAATTAGTCCTCGGTCAATGGATGCTAAGCACTTCCTGTTTGTCTTCTATTTTCAAAGCATTGTCCGTTGCCGTCGTTCGTTCATTCGTTGTCGTCATCAGGTCCTTTGGCTGATCCCGTCGGCCCTTGGCCATCCGTCCTTAATTTTCCATTCGTCCTCATTTTGGCATTTGTTCTCCCTCACTCCATCCTTTGTCCTTTTCTCATTTGTCCTCCTGTTGGCATCATTCGTCCTTCTTTTTCCATCCTTCGTTCTTTTTTCATCTGTCCTCCCTTTCGCCATCCTTCGTCCTCCCTTCCGCCATCCTTCGTCCTCTTCACAGTCAAAGCAGAGAGTGTGAAATTGTGGATTTTTCGGGATTTTTTTCTCCTCGTTTATGATTTTCCAACCGTCTGCTTGGGTCCTTAGTCTAATGCTTATTTTGCGTTAATCTCAGGTTCTCCCTTTCTCACTCTCACTCGCTCCCATCTTTCTCTCCTTCTATCATCCCTCCTCTCATTATCCCTCTCTTCCTCATCCTATCTCACTCCATCACTCCCCCTCTCTAACACTGCTAATTAGATTGTTTAAATTGTCTCGTTTTATTGACTCTAGAAAAAATTATACCCTCCCTTCTATCCCTCTCACTCTTTTTATCTCTCTTTCGCTCTTTACCAACACTCATCAGTATGCGTGACGGGCACTTGGTTTAGTGGCACAAGCGAGAGCGAGACAGGACGAGGCGTTGAGGTGGTGGCTCGCATAATAAGCCGCCCATTTCTCCGCTGCCACGCCCCTCGTTCTTGGTTGAAGCGAGCTGATCCTGGTGGCAGCAGGACGTTTAAGGACAGGCCGACAGGAACGAATCGAGGAGGAGGTGGAGGAAGGAAGGAAGGAAGGTGGATGAGGACTAAAAGCGAGGAGGAGGTCGAAAGAAGGAGGATGAGGTCGAAAGAGGGATGATAAGGTCGGAAGACGAGGGGAAAAAATTCATTAAAAATGCGGAAAGTTGCGTCAAGCCGAGATTTTTTTTCCGTCCCATGGACACCTCCCCCAACCCATCAAAACTGAAGAAAAAAAATCAGGAAGAGAAAAAAGGAAGAGAAGAAAAAAACAGAAGAAAAAGACTGAGAAGAAAAAGCATCAGAAGCAAAAGGACCAGAAGTAAAATGAGGGACAAAAGTAAAAGGACCTTGGTAAGAAATCTGAGTGAGTGAAAGACGAAAAAAACCAAGTGAATGTCAGAGAAATCATTTGGATTGACAGGCGGCGCAGGTTCTTAAGTTGAAGGACAGCTCTTTTTTTTCCACAGGATAAATAAGGAGGGAGGAGAAAAGGTGGGTGAGAAGAGGAAGGTCGAAGGAGAAGGAAGAGAAATGGAGAGTTGAGAGCGGTTTATTTTTTCACTTGAAGATATTTGCTTAGTGAAATATATATTAAAATTCCTTGGGCTTGAAATTAAACTGTTGACTTGAAAATTAAGCTTAGGAACATTTTTCTCAACTGATGCCTTTAATGGAAGAGAGATGGCTTGAAATACACAAAGAGGAAGATGTGAACCATGAATAAGAGGGAGGTATGAGCAAGAGAGATGGAATGAAATTGAGTTCGAGGTAAACAAAGGTAGGCAAACAGAGAGTGAGAGCGGGGGATAAAAATCACGGGAGAAGAAGAGAGATAGAGAGAAAGACAGACAGACGACAAATCACATCAGTATTCGTTCGATATCGATTTGTAAGCAAATAAATATCGTGTCCAGCGAAAGGACGTCACATCATTCGATTGATATGGCATGCACGTTCCCGCCAGAGTGAGAACAACACGAATTGCAACAAAAAGTGGACAATTTCCAACAATAACAACAATTGGACAAATTCCAACAAAAACTATGGGACAACAACACAATCTCTTTGTAAGACCAACAATAGCAACAGGAATAATAACATCGTAAGCAGTTAGAACAAACACGTTATCCTTTTAAATGATTTTCTTCACAGCTCCGTGCACAGCAATAATGGTTTTTTTTCTCTCTCTCACTCCCTCGCATTCACTCACCACTCTCTATCTCATTCTCTCGCTATATCTCTACCTCACTCTACCCTTAGCACTCTCTTCCATTCACTTTCTCACTCTGTCTCTTCATCTCTCTGGTTCTCCCTCTTTGATCTCATTCATCTCCGTCAGAGAAACATACGGAGTCTGTCTAGGTTCAGCACACGTACGATTCTTGTCTGTCTTTCTGTCTATCTTTCTCTCTATCTGTCTATCTGCCTTTCTCTCTATCTGCCTGTCTGTCTATCTGTTGTCTCTCATTCATTCATTCATTCTTTCTGTCCGTCTGGTTGTTCTTCATTTGATCTGACATCGAGCAGATATTTATTTTAACTAAGCAAAAGACAGAAGCAGAGTAGTGGAGAGGAAGCCACGGATGAAGGGAAGTGAGAGATGAAGTGACGAAGAGATAGATGAGAAAGACTTTGGGTGTTCGATACAAGAGAAGACAAAGACAGAAGTTTAGCTGATCGAAAGAGGAGATGGAGACAACCAGACACCTTGAGGTGATGAAATGAAGGTGAATTAAATCAAAGGAAAACCCTCGTCAAATCATAAAAAGACAACAAGTGAATGAGAAGGAAAAATAGAGATACATTTATAAACAAAAATAAAAAATAATAATGAAATAAAATGAAATATTGAAATTTAAAATTCGCCGATGGCTTTCCCCCTAGATCAACCGTACTATAGAGCTTCGCGCTTAGACTCCTAAATGTATGCTGCAGATAGTGAATAAATAATAATATGCGAATTTACAAAGCAGAAAGTGTAGAATTTTTAAAAAATAATTGAAATTCATTAAAAATATTTTCCGCTTGCAATGGGATTTGGGCGAGCGCCCAAAAATATGCACCATTAAATTTTCATATAGGAAAGGGATGAGCCAACGTCAACATGGACAAAGGCTAAAACCGTGAAATATTATGAATGAAATCGATGCCCGGAATAGAATCAAAAATGTACACAGTCGAGCGCCTAAAAGTGAGCAATGAAAAGAAAATTGTTATAAAATTCAATAATTCCTAAAAAAACAAAGTTCAATAATTACAATAAAGACAAAATTCAATCATTACAAAAAGACAAAATTCAATCATTACAAACAAAAAAAAAACAAAAAAGTCGCAATCACATAAAAATGTTAAATTTATTGCGATCGAATTTATTTTCGAGGACGAGACACGATCCACTAATTGCAAAAACTAGTCATTGTATTTGTGTCTGTGTGTTTGTTGCGCCAAAAAGCATGCAACAAATTCCTCGATGGTCTACACAAATGTCATTTTAATCGAAATTTCAGTCGGAGTTCGTCGAAGCGCGTCATGTGTCATAGAATTTGAATAAATTTCCTATATTTCACAATGCATTTTTGTGCTATTTTACACAAATCACAAATAGGAAGAAATACAAAAGAAGCGGAGATATAAAATAACAAATATAATATGTAAAATACAATATAAGAAGAACTACAAAAGAATACAAAAATACAGAAAAATTTTCAAATAAAAGAAGGAAAGAAAAAAGTTTTCTCTCTCGCTGCAGCCAAAATATGTGGCAAAAGTTGTCTGGCATGAAATTGATAGCTTTGCATTGCAATGTAAATGATTTACAACTTGTCTATTCCATCATTTTACAACATACAAACAAAATAAGCAAAACACATCGAAGGTTCAGAAAAAAACCTATTAGACAATGTGGTGCAGATTTTTTGCTGTTGATGATATTTTGTGAGTGGCGAAATTTTGTTGTTGCTAACATTCAGTTGTTAGTGATATTTTTTTGTTGGAGATATTTTCTTGTTGGCGCTATTGTGACATGTTGGAAAAACATGTCTATCAATTGCTGTCACGGTGAGTTGAGCAGCAGCAGCAACAGGGACAACAGCAAAAACAAGAATGACTAAAATGCACAATAACTTTTTCCATATACAAAATGATAGAAAATAATGTAACAAAATTCAATAACATCTGCAGCAGGAACGTCTGAAACATTGAATTTTGTAACACGAAATTTAGAATTTCTCGTCATTAATAAAAAGTAATTGATTTCTTAACCGTTTTGCAAAAGTAGCCGAGAAATTGTGTGAGGGAACATTTTTTTATAAAGGGATAGTTGGGTATGAATTGAGAAAATTTGGGCTGAAGAGAATATTTAAATATTATAAAAAAAACAATTGTTAAAAAAAATATAGAATAAGCAAAGTTAAAATGGAAAGTACTGTCGAATTTAAAAAAAAAAAATTTAAATAAATTTAAATTTTTGATATTAGAAGAAATATTTGTATAAAAAATTTAATTATTTCTTTTGAAAAATTTAATTATATTTTCGTATAACTAAAACTTCTACTAAATTCTCAAAATTATCTCCAAACCTCCCCAATATGCTGTATATAAAATATTTTCACTTTATGCTGAGAGTGCAAAAACCGAGAATTTCCAAAAGGTATTTAACATAAAATGAACTCCAACTGAGAAAATGCTTTGCTGTATTTTCCACAAATTAAGTAAAACCTCAGAGTCTGCAACTACAACAACAAATATAATAACTAGTAAAACACTCACATTCTCTCTCTCTCTCTCTCTTTCTCACTGTTGACTACACGTGGGTCGTGATTTGCATAAAAAGGTCGAAGGCGGCAACTCTGGAGACCGAACTCGGGTCATATGTGCGACGATGAACAGACAGACCAATGAAAGAATGATGGAAGAAGAGAAGAATGGTTGGAGAGAGGGAAGAAATGAAGGATGGAAGAGAAGGGATGGAAGGAGAAAATGAGGGAACAAACTGAGATGCCTTCGACCACAACTTGTCACATGTCAAGGCGAATAGTGGAGAGATTTAAATAATAGAAATTTGCGGCCGACAAAAGGAAGGCAATGGTGAGGGATGGAAGAGAAGAAGAGAGTAGAGGGAGGTTGTGCAGGAAAGAAAGGGAGAGGACGAGGTTGTGGCAGAAGTAGTAGGAGAGGACAAGGGTCGAAAACGGAAACAATAAGCTGCGGAACGGACGGCGGTGATACCTCAATTTAGCATAATAATAAAACACATACGTGCCTCACCACCACACACACGACGACCACCAGACCCTGCCCCGCCCCTTTCCATCCCCGCCCATCAACCTCAGACTCCTGCTTCCATCAAACCTCGGTCTTTTTTTTCTCGAGCTCCTGTCTCTTTCGGTTTACCTCAGTTTCCTTTTTCTATCCTTCTCTTTCTTCTTCCTTTTACTCCACTCCTCTCGACCGCCATATGTGTGCATGTGTGTGAATTTCAATGAATGTCAGCGAAAGAACAAAGACTATAGTGTGAGTCTATCTCACTCACGATGGTTGGTTGTAGGCGGAAAGTTGAAAATTAGATGAAATTGAATAGAGCCGAGTGAGCAGAAGGTTCGGGTTTGAGTTTAGGTTTGGGTTTCGGAGCATTTCGGTTTCGGTTTGGGATTTTTATTTGACGTCCTCATTGAATTTTGTTGATTTGGGGTTTTTGTGGTTTCCACGCCCTCAAACTGATGATAATTTTCTTTGTTGTATTTTTTGATGATGATTTTGTTCTTGATTTTTATGTAGATTGTGTTCATGATTTTGATGCTTTGTATGATTATTTTTTTTTTTGTTTCTTTTTATTTTTCTGTATTGGTTTTTGTATTAGTATAGTTGATATAGTTCTTGTTATTGTTGATTTTTATTGTTGTTTTGGTTTTCGTTCCATCTGAGATTGATTTTGATTCACATTCGTTACATTTGATCGTTGTTTTCATAGTTGACATGTTGATGTTTATTTGTGTTTTATAATATACATACTAAGACACACTCACGCTCACGCATGAACACACACACAGAAACACAAAGACAAACACTCACACACTCTCGTCTTTCTAGCCACACACATGAGTGGAGACGTTTTTTTCTCTGAAAAGTTCCTTTTTTATTATTTTCTTTCTCAATATATTCTTATTTCTTGTTGTTTTAATTTTTTGCATTTTACTTTTCATTTCTTGTGTTTTTATTTCCTGTGTTTTGGTTTATATTTTCTGTTGTTTTTTTTTCGTGGTTTCGTTTCTCATGTTTTTGTGTTTTTTCTTAATTCTGATTTTGTTGTAGGGATGAAAAGATTTCTGATTTTAGTTTTTTTGTCGGATTCCGAGGTTCTTTTCGGTTACTGGTTTCCACGTTTTCTTCTCTCTCATATCTGCCTCTTTCTCGCCTTCTCTCCCTCTATCTCTCTCTTTCAATTCCTTACTCCTCACATTGGTTTTTATGTGTGCGTGTGTGTTTAATATTCCTTTTGTGCATGATGGCTTCGTGTTTGTGTGTGTGTGAGCATAAAATAATCCAGATTTGTCGAAGCAACCACATGAACCAATACAAAATATTCTATCTCTCTCTATCCTCTCTCTTTCTCTCTATCTCCCTCTCCCCTTCTCTCCACTCCATTTATCGAATTAAGAAGATTTCGTTGCTGATGTGAAAAATTGATTTTTATCACAAAGGGAAATCGAACGGCGAAACAATAACCGAAAATCTGGCAACATTTGCAGTAAATTGCAATTTTTTTTTTCATATACTCACATTGGTGTAAGTGTGGGTTTTAGTGTATGGGTATATGTGTGTGTTATAGTGATGTTGATTGGATTTTGATGTAATTTTTTATATGCATTTACGAGATGTGTTTGATATTTTCATAAATTCCAACAGAAAAAATTCAAATAAAATATATGAGAATTGTGGAGAAAAAATTATCCACTTTAATACCATCAAATAACAGAGGAAAAAATTTAAGTGAAATAAAAAAAAATAATAAAATAAAATATAACAAAGAAAAAATTTAAATGAAACTAAGGAAAACAATTTAAATGAAACTAAGGAAAAAATTCGAAAGGAAGCAATGAAATAAAAATATAAAAGGTTTTTTGTAGGTCTTCAAAGGGAAGTAATCTGGATTATGGTGAGAATTTATCATCATGGGCAGGAGTTTTTGCAAGGAATTTAATGAATTATTTTGGAAAAAACACGCAATGAGATTTTCATAAGAAAAACCATTCAAAAAAATTATTGTATTCATTCAAGTATTTAAAATAAATTTTTAATATCATTCAAACATCGAAAATAAATTTTTATTATTTTTCAATTCATTCGAAAATATATTTTTATTATTTTTCAATTAATGCTCAATTATGGAACATCTATATTTTTGTAATTCTCAAAAATAACAATAATATTTTGTCATCTCCACACAATCTGCACTTGGTTTCTATTCCCAGAAAACTCTTCACATCAAACTCTCCATCAGCTGCAAGTTGTTTTCAATCATCAACATCGTCATCATCTGGCGAATTCTCCATAACTCAATCCTCGAGAGCAATTTCGAAATATGAAAAGTGAAAATTATCCTGTCGGCAAAGTCAAAACGTGTCGACAACGACAACTTCATGTGACCTTCTCCATCTCGGTCACTCACGTGGTATTTCATATATCTCTCTCTCTTGCTTCCACTCATTCTATTTTCCACTCATACCTTTCTGTATCCCATTCTCTTTTCGTCCCCTACCTTTATTTCAATCATTCTCCTTTCTCCCTCTACCTTTATTTCTCTCATTCCACCTTCTTTCCATGCCTTTATTTCTCCCATTCCACCCTACTTGCAAATGAGTCGACCAAAGTCATCAGGAGCAGACATTTCTGGGATCAGCCCAGGCGACCAGCGACGAACAATCGAGCGACCAACCGACCGACCGACCGACCGCCTGTCGAGGGACCCGGGGACAGATGAAGGTGTGGAAACGAGGGATGGGGGAGAGAGAAGGAGAATTGTGGATGGATAGGAGAGGGGAAAGGATAGAAGTCAGGTAGATGTGGATAGGAGTGATGAAGATGGAGAAGAGAGCTAGATGGAGAAGATAGCCAGATGGATAGAAGAGAGAGATGAATGTTTGGTCCAAAGTTAGAACGATTGGTGAACGACAGAAGCCACTTTAGAATCATTTGCACATTTTCATCAACTACATCAACAAATAAAACAACCTCAGTTCACGTTCTCATCCTCATCTACGGCATCGTTTTGTTGTCATTGTCATCGTCAGACGCATGTGAGCATCACCGCTTGATGATGTTTCTTCTCGCTCTCTTTATCATCATCACCATTATCTCTTCCTCATTCTACTTTCACCCTCTTTTTTTCACCCATCTGCCACGCCTTCGTCCTTCTGATAGCATCACCGTTGTTGTCGTCATCGTCGCTGTCGCCCTCTTTGAATTTCTAATTTCACGCAAGAATAATTTCTGTGGTTAAATTGTGCCGTCAAGGATCAATATGCGAGCGAACCAGCACCTGGCCAACAGCCAACAACAGTAATGAGTGTAAAGTGAGAGAGAGAAGAGAGGGAAGGAGTGGTAAATGAGAGAAGTAGAGGAGAGTGAGAGATGAGTGAGCCAAAGAGAGGGGCGGTAACAAGAGAGAGAGGAGGCGGGATCACGAGGTTTATACCTGGACATGGATGATGGAACAGGTTTCGTCGAACCCTCGGTCGAGTCGAGTCTTTTAATGTGAGGCACAAGCAGTTAATGTGCGAGTGCGATACACGAAGGTAGAAAGAGAGAGGACAAAAGAGGAACAGAAAGGGAGAATAAATGAATGAAAGAGAGGGTCGCTGATGATGATGATGATGAAGGTAAGGTCGAGTAACGAGCGAGAACAAAAGGAGCAGCTGTTGTTGCCACTGTGGAGGAATGTCAATTGTTTTTTCTCCGTAGTCGTCGGCTCGAGGCTTGCAAATGAGCCGAGAGGAGACTATTGCAGTGAGTGAAGAGGTATTTTAAGTGACGCAGAAAGGGAGACAGACTTAGAAAGAGATAGAGATTGGTGACAAGTAAACGACAAGAATTAGTTAGCCTGGTATCCTCAGGTGGAATAGAAGGATTTGCACACAGAGAAGATTAGAGAAGATTACAAAATGGCTTCAATGGAGACGGAGTCAAGAGAGATGGAAACCTTGTGAAAGATTTTAAATGATTGAAAAGTGACTTCGAAACCGAAAGTTTGAGACTTGAGGAATCTTCGCTAAAAGATGAAGTGGAAACATTTTATGAGATTCTTAACTATTGCTTTGGTCATTAAGGAACGATTTGAGAAGGATCCTGAATTAAAATTTGAGGTTTCCTTTGTTCATCTCTATTATTTTTGATCTCGGTTTTTTTAGAGAGAAGTCTTTTCCAATTCCTCTTCATGGTAATTACCATCCAGTTGAAGTGGAGACCTTTTGTTGTAGACCTCGTTTGTACAATAATTTCCACCACAATCATCGCATTATTTATGACTATGCCGCATATCCTTTGGAATGTCTATCGTCAGGAGGGAGGAAACTATTTATTAGCATAAATCACGTGATAATTATAGCTCATGGTTGATGGGTTGACTCATGGCTAGAGAGAGAGAGATAGCAATAGGCTAATCACACTCGAACGGATGTTGCAAAACATGGAAAACATTTGAAATGCGTGATGTCTGTTTGTTGTCTGTCCGTTATTCCTTCATTTCATCTGTCCGTGTGTCATCATTTCGTGTGTCCGTTAGTCCTTTCGAATGTCTGTCCGTTAATCATATTTGTATGTCCGTTATTTCCACTATATGTTTGTCCGTTAGTCCTACTATTTGTCCGTCCATTCATTATTCCTACTCCATTTCTATCCGTCCGTTATTCCCACTGTATGTCTATCCGTCCGTTATTCCTACTGTATGTCTATCCGTCCGTTATTCCTACTGTATGTCCATCCGTCTATTCTTCTGTTTGCTTGTCCGTTGCTTTATTTGTTTTCCGTTGCAAATTATGACTGCTGTTGTTCGCGAGGTTGGTATTGTTGTTGCCATCTCTAGCTAGTAATTGTTGTTACTATGTTTAGCTAGTTATTTGTTGTTGCTATCTCTCTCTCTCCCTCTCCATTGCAGTCGTCATGCATGACCTCAACATGGCTGCCCTAACGGAAACAACTGCCTCAGATCGACCCGACTCCACACTTGAGTTCGGTGCGAGGCGCGAAAGCAATTGTGGAGTGAAATTTATGGCTTGGCAAATAAAGTCGGACAAATCAACGAAGGCAATGGGAGGGAGGAGAAAACTGAAGAAGAGGAAAGGCGGAGGAAACTGAAGAAGAGGAGAAGTAGGTGGATCGTGTCAGAAGCCACGCCCACTTCGGACACCTCTGACGACCCCTGATGTCATTCGATACTGACCACGGATTCAGATCAGAAGGCAAACAACAAATAGGTAAAATGTTCAGGATTAAGATTTAAATCCTTTTAAAAATGCAATTGAAATGATATACAAATTGTAATTAATTTTTAATTATTTCATTTATTAATTATTTATTTAGTTCATTCATTCAGAGAATGTAATGCAGAAAAAATAATATCTGTCACCGTGAGAAAACACCAACAATCAGAAAAAGTAAAAATAACAACAATAAAAAAAAATTAAAAACAACTACAACAGAAAAAAACTAACAAATATTAACGAGCAATCAAATTTAAGCAAATAAATAGTTATTTTCAATTTCATGGAACTAAATATAAAATCATAATAAATATTTTAAGGCGAAATAAAAAAACCGTAAAACAACAACAAATCAAATGCAAATAATAACAATTTAAATGAAAGATTTGATGTTGGTTTTTCATTTAATTTGTTATTGTATTCATTTGAGGAAAATAAAAAATAATCAGAAAAACAACAAATTCAAATGAATAAACTAACACCAACAATTAAATTGGATGGCACAACATATTAAAATAACAAATGAAGCAGAAAATAAAATGTAAATAATAATTTGCATAAACTATTTGAATAACGAACAAACCAAAATAATTTAACAATCAAAGCATTTTCGCGATTCGTAAACGGGTACGGGTAATAATAATGGTCGATTAAAATAAATACAAAAAATATACAAAAAACAGTAAGAACAACAGCAGCAATAACAAAAACTGTAATAACAACAACAGAGATAAAACAAACTCCACAAATCGAAAAAAATGTGAAATATTTAAAATTCAAAACCAATCGAGATTATTTTGTATAAACATCAATTAATATCAAATCATTACTAAAAATCGAATCATCAATAAAAATAAATTAATTAATAAATTCTAAATCATTAGTAAATAAGGGAGTTTGTTCCTAAAAGTAGGCAGAAAATGTATCTATCAAATGGAAAATCTAATCAACATTTTGACTGCCTGTCGAATCAATTGACTTCAGGCTAAACGGGAACATTATTGCATACTTTCAGGATGGTTCAGAATTTTCTCATTCCTTTCGGAACTCAACTGTCGACAGGTCGTTCGCCATGGAAGTTTTTTTTGAAAACTTGTTGAAAAGTTTCCGTTCTCCACTCGACACACACACAAGTAATACCGTGACCCACGCCACGATCCTATGGTGAAGTCCACGACTTTAGCCTCCCGCTGCGCCTGGTTGTAGGCAATGGTTTGGTTTCGCCGCAAAATAAATATAAATCGAGAAAAGTTGAGGGCGATGGAGACTGAGAGTTGGATGGCGAATGATGGAGAGTGAGAGCTGAAAGCCAAAGAATGAAGTCGAAGAGAGAAGTCGTAGAGAGAAATGTGCAGAGGAGAAAAATTAAGTGAGTGGCAGAGAGTGAAAGAATCATGACGATGTGGAGAGCGGAGTGAGATGTAGAGTTTGAAAGAGGAACAGCAGAAAGAGATGGAGTGAGTGGAATGGCAAGGATTCAAAGGATTCGTAAACATGCCGAGGGAAACAAGTGGTAATTATATGAAGGATCTCGAACGGATATGACTGTCTGCCAGCTTCGTATCAAAAACCTAAACCACCCTTCGACAACAACACAATTAGAAAAAAACGACAACAACACCAACATAACGAGGAACCACCATGAACAACAACAACATGAGTTGAACCAACGGAACCTACAACAACATGAATAAAAGCCCTCGTTAGCAACAACAACAACAATCACCTCGAGACGAGCTTCGAACAAGCTTTCAACTGGAACAACCCATGGTTCCGATGCCTCGAGGAGGTCGAAAGACCGAAGAAGGCCACAGTAGGCATAGAAAGAGAAGGAGATACAGGCAGAAAAAGGGAGAGAACGAGAGAGGGAAAGAATGAGGCACCTTGTTTATTAGTAAAGCGTTTAGAAGAATGTTGTATTTATAATGGTGGTGATGGCTCGGGTTGTTCATGATTTTATTCTTGTTGTTACCCTTGCTCTTATTGTGTTTTTTTGTTGTTGTTCTAATTGTTGTTGTTATTATTGTTTTTGTTATTCTTTTTTTGTTGTTGTTGTTGTTGGTCTCGTAAAGCAGCACATCGGAAATGTTGAGCATTGTACTGTTGAATTTTTATTGCATACTTGCAGGAGCTGCGAGCGAAAAATGGAATAGAATTGAATAAAACAAAAAAAATGAGAACCAGAAAACCCAAAGGGTGAGAATAGGAATATAGAGAAAAGGAAGGAGGCAGAAGGAGAATGAGAGAAGAAAAGACAAGCTGAAGAGTGAGAGGGAGACACAGAGAGAAAGAAAGGAAGCTCTCGTTCGCTCACTGAGGCATAAATCTTGTTGAACAAAACTCGAAAATGTTGTTCTTCTTACGGAAGTTCTTGTTGTTATTATCGTTGTTGTTCTTCCTACCATTGCGGTGATGGTGTTGACGTTGGGGAGGCGTGCGAGCAGTGGGCGTGGCCGCCACACACACAGGGTGTTAACCACGTCGAAGAGAAAAGTAAACTAAAGAGAATGAGCGAGTGAAGAAATTAAAATGAGGCAGTCAAGTAGAGAGAGTGGGAAAGAGAAGGAGAGTGAGCGAAACGATTTGTTGATGTTTTGTCGATTAGATGAGATTTTTCAATTTGCCATTGCTTTCGTTGGCGGAGCAAACGAGCGATGTTGAGCTGATGATGAAATGCTCAAAGTCTCCAGAAACTTGAACTCAAACTCAGATCTTGTTGCATATTGCAAGGCGGAAGGTTTTCGCAAAATTCACTGCATACCTTGAGGGGTGCCAGCAAAATTTCTTCCTTGGCTCTAGAGAATTCACCACACATTATCACTCACTCCTTTTTCGCCCTTTTTCCTCCCGCTTCTCTTTCACTCTTTGTATCCCCAGGCTCTGAAATTTCTGTGATAACTTCGAACAGAAAACTTCAGTTCGTTCGTCGAGTTCTTGGGTGGAAATTTATGCATTGCATACATTTAGGAGCCTGTTGGTTGCTTGGTTGTAAATCGTCGTTTCGTCTTTCAATTTCCATTTGTGGGTTTTAATTCCTTCGCCCTAATCCCTTCTACAACATTCGCCTGTCTGAATAATTTCGCCATTTTTAATGATTGTTGATTGTTTTCCAGCGGAAACGCAGCCGCTCGTAAACAACACGAGGGCGAGAGATGGATGAAGGCGAAACGAAAGAAAACGGGGAGCGAGGACGGGGAAGAACTCTTTGTTCACATGCTGCAATCAAAACACGAGCATAGTGAGGCGAGGAAGAAATCACAAGAAGAATAAAGAGAAATAAGGGAAGGTTGAAGACTTGTAGAAGGTTGAGAAGGAGTTTGAAGATGGTTGGGAAGGAGTTCGCAGAAGGTTGGGAGGGAGTTTGAAGAAGAATCAGAAGGAGTTTGAAGAAGAATGAAACGGCTTTTGAAGAAGAATGAGAAGGAGGACAGCGAAATATGTCGAGGAATGAGAAGAAGCTCGAAGAAGAATGAGAGGGAGGAGAGTGAAGAAGTACGAAGAAAAAGTACTTTTCAACACGAAGGCAAATATCATGTGCGAAGTCGATGAAAGGACGAGGACGAGAGAAGAGAAGACGAGAGGTTTGGGTGAAATCACAACCAACAAGCTGGCAGCCGAGTGGAAGAAAGAACAACGGAAATGCATAAGAATGCTTTGCATTTCCGGAACAAACTCCTCTCTCTCAACCTCCTCCTCTCTGCCCCTCTCTCTCTCTCTCTCTCATGACATGGGGTGAAATTTTCGAAATTAAATCAACGCCAAGCGAACGAAACGAGGCCGAAGACGAAGTAGTTTCGAGTGTGGAAGGAAGCGTCGGTGATGTTGTTGATAGCAGACACGTAGCATACTTTAAGGCACCGAAGAAAATTGATGGCTCCATGGGCGGTTGCCAAAGGGGCGTGGCAGCCCACATGTGTGAGTGTTTCTGTGTGGTTAAGGGTTCCTCGCTAGTTTTGTTGATTTTCTCAATTTCAACTCCTCCTTGAATTCTCTATTTTTTTTGTTTTTTGCAACAACCACCACATGCAAACCGGAGGCTACAGAAAAAGTGAACTCAACACTTCTTCCAATTATATTGAATTTCCGTTTCTATTCTTTCTTCCAATTCCACATCTTCCCTGACTTTTTTTTCTCTTTCTTCCTAAAGCTTCTTCCCAACCCTTCTTCTCTTTCATTCCTTCTCTTCATCAATCCTTCATTTAACAACTAGTTTGTCCTACTCCACATTTGATTTCTACATCTTCTTATTCTCAAACTAACCCGTATTCATTTCAATTCCTTCCCTTGCTCTAACCACACACTCTCTGACATCCACATTTCTACCAGTTTTTGTTGCTGCCGTCCTTTTTTCCACATTCTTTCAGCCTCTAATCATCTGCATTCTATTTCTTCCTCTTTTATTTTTATTTTTTGGTTACGAAGCTCTCAGTTATTAGAAAACTTTTTGAATAATGTTGTTTGAAATATGAACTCTAGAGAAAAGTTCTCCACCGACCTTTTTTGTGTTAATTTTGCTGCAGTGTATTGTTTTCTCTTTTTCTCTGAGAACAACAGATCAAAAATTAAATTGGAAAAAAATAGATGTTTTTCAAATGATGAAAACATTTTTGTGTTTTGGAGTTTCGGACACAAGCATATGTAGATGGACGTTACTTTACTCGTTTTCATTAGGACTGAGAAGAATATCTTAAAAAAAAGTATACTTTTAGGAGCATTACAGAATAAAAAGTTATTATATATAGGGTATATTTTAAAATAATTTTAATGTATATTTTATTATTATAATTACTTATAGTAATTTAAATTTCAATAATCTTTTGAAGATTTTAATAAAACCCTTAATTTGAAACTATTGAGTTATAAAATGGTGTATACTTTTAGGCTAATTTCTAATATAAAATTTAATATTTTGCAAAATCAGCCTACAGAGTGGAATATTTTCCTTAATATTATTTTCCCACAATTCTTTTAAGATTTCAAAACCCCCAGTGAAACAAATTTAAATCATTAAGTTTTCTCTAATGTTCCTCTCATTAAAACCTTCTCTCACTTTAATTTCACCTTGTGCTGACTCTTTAATAATTACGAAAATGACTTTTACAAATCATTCCATGACCGGAAATGCAATGAACTCAAGCACAAAACCAATGTAAGTGTGAGTATGAGTTGGTTTATGTGTGTGTGTAAGAGTTGGTTTATTAGTGTGTGAGTGTGGGTTTAAGAGTGTGTGAGAGTGTTGGTTTGTGAGTGTTAGTTTATGTGTGTTCGTTATATGTTCGCAGACTTCCGGTTATTATACAAATGACATCCCACAAATGCTGTGCACAGTCGCTTGACAAATGCGGCAAATATGTGGGCAGAGGTTAAAGAGAATGAGAGAGAAAGAAGGAAGAGTAAGAGAGAAAGGGAGGAAGAGCGAGAGAGGAAGGGAGAAAGATTGAGAGAGAAAGGCAGAGTGGTATAGAAAAGTGCGGCTGCAGGATTAAAAGTTGTTGACATTGCATGTGTCGTTACGAGTGTCGCGGCCGACATCTCTATTGTTCAAGAACAAAGAAACAAGGAAAAAATACTGAAATTCTCAGAATGGATTTTTTGTTTGTTAGGTTTACATACAAATTCTTGGAAATCAAATGTAAAAGCGAGGTGAATTATTTAGTGAATTTAAAGCCTTCAAAAGACAAAGTTTTCCTCAGGGTAACTAGAGAGAAAAAAAGAGAAATAAAGTGAGAAAAGCGAAGAGGAAAGAGAGGGGTGGGAGTGTGAGAAAGAGAGATTGTGAGGCCGAGGGCTAAAATGAGAAATAGAGTGGAAAAAAAATTGTTGAGGCTTAAATGAATCTTCATAATTCATACCATTCCCCACACTATCTCGCTCTAACATAACTCTCACACTCCAAAATAATTCTCACACTTCAAAATAATGCTCACATTCTAAAATAACTCCCACTGAGTTGGACAACAGAGGACAGGACAACAAAGTTTTTTCCGTGAAATACAAAAAAAAAACATCTAAAAAGAACAAAAAAAAAAAAAAAGATTCTCCCAGAAAAGTAAAAACACCTAAAAGCATGCTTTAAAATTTTTGACAAAAATTCTTAACAAAAGTTTCGTGTAACTTTTCACTGTGTTTGACACTTCTTTTCTTTCTCCAACACACAATAACAAAATCTCACTCTCTCTCTCTTTCTCTCTTTGTCACCCTCACCATCTCTCTGTCTATCCTTCTCACTCCTCCCTCTCCCCTCCTCCATCTTTCTAATAAACGAATAAAATTACAAAAGTTTCTCCCCAACCATTTTTTTCACTCCACGAAACAAGACCAAAAAAATTCAAACACGCAACAGTCCAACTACAACAAACACAATAGTATAATCAAAATGGTGTCCATACACACAACCAAAGACAACGGTGTATACAATAACACACACAAGATGGGAGCGTTCAATATATTTGCATAGAGATTTCTCGGATTTTTCCGAACCAAAAAAAGGCAGGAAAATTCCTGTAGATGGTCAACGAAATCGAAGTATAAATATATATTATTACAAAAATTTCAAATTATATACATATATTTACAAAGGTGTATAAAAATATATAATTACAAAGGTGTATAAAAATAAATAAATAAATAAATAAATAGATATCTAAGGTAATACATTTCACATGGTTGGCTAGTAGTTGGTAAACAGAATTATGAATAAAATATTTTTTTATGAATAATTATGGTACGTTTTATTATTATTGTTATTTTTATTAGGCCTCACCTTCAAAAAGGCCCATGAGAAAAAGAAAATGAAAAAAAAAATGTCCTTTGAGGTTTCTCCTGGATGACGCCATTCAAAGGGCGGCCCACCAAAAGGTTTGGGGTGGAAATTCTGATGATTATTATTTTGTAGCATAGAACGGAGCTCAATAAAATTTAATTTGTACCTTGGTATGTGAAAGGGTTTTTTTTTGCTTGTACTATTTTTTCGTGTTTCGTTTACGTTTGTTGTTTACACACGGTTACGCATCATCATAAACAACATGAATAATAACTATAATAACAACAAAAATAACAGCAAGAAAAAGAAATTTGGATTTTTTCTTCCATAAAATTCCATAAAAATACCAAAATAAAAAAAACAAGTCCAAAAAAATACAAAAACAATAAGTAAAACAACAACACGGTCAACAATAACCACACAAAAATAATAATAATATCCCTTGATGGTGATTTTTCTTGACGTGGTTATTGGTCTTGATATTGTTGGTATTATTGTAGTTGTTGTTTTTATTGTGGTAGGCATTTTTGTTATTATTATTATTATTGTAGTAGATGTTGTTGTTTTCATCATTTCTGTAGTGGATATTTTTGTGGTTTTTTGTTTATAGTAGTTGTTGTTGTATTCATTGTTTTTGTTTCTGTTGTTGCCGACACCATGCTGTTAGGCAAATTAATTTCCTAATTACGGTAATTATGCAACTAGGGGTTAAGCATGCTACCAAAGTCGACGACACTAGACGACAACGACGACGACACCCAAATGAAGGCAACACCAACACCATCACAATACACTAGAATATATATGTGTGTGTGTATGTTTGTTTGTATATAGGTCAGGCTGATAGAAAATGGCGTAAAAAGTGTTTGACAGTGAATTAGTTGGGTTTTATGCTAATTGAAATTGTTGTGGGCATATTTTTAGGGGCAACGACATCAGCCACAATCACAAAGAGTGAATGAGTTCAACTGAGGGCGCGGTTCTTAGATTTCAACCATAACGAGGACAAGAGAAAGATCCATGAGCTTCGATTATTCATCCAAGGGTTTCATCAGATTGTGGAAAACGAAGAAGACGAGTGAAATTAGTGAGTGAGTGAATAATTGAAAAGACAGAGGTTTGACATTGTGTGATTTTAGGCGTTATTGAATGGGGTGGAGAAGGAAAAGTTAATTAAATTAAGGGATGAGTAGTGAAGAAGTAGTAGGAGAAAATTAAATAATATTTACTAGTGAAAAAAAAGTTTAAAATAAGGATGAAGAGTGGTTTTTGTTAACAAACTGAAACATAGAACTTTTATGTTCATTTTAAGATAAAAAACTCCTAAATAAAATTTAATAAAATCCATCATCTGCATTTTCACCTAAGTTTCATTGAGAAGTTTCCCTAAAATCTCTTAAAGATCGATCAGTTTCGCCTCCCAACCTCATGTACGAAATCTACGAAATTCTCCAAACTTTGTTCTTCTAGCATCCATTTGCTCTTTCTCATCCCCAAAACCCATTGTCATGTCTCTCGGAAAGTTTCCATTCTTTTCACATCTCCTTCCACGCCTGCCACCAGTTGGAGTTCCTTTGAAGATTCCTGACAAAAGTCTATACAACCGCATTCCATTCCAATCAATCAAACTACGTTTTTCGCTTCTGTTTCGTAAATCACCGAAACGTGTTTGCGTGCCAACAAAAAATTAAACTTCTGTCCTAGGAAAGAACTTCTCACACTCTGTTTCTTTCTTTCCATTCCCTCGTTGTTCCCTTATCTTTCATTCTTTTTCTTGAACTCACACACTCCCGGAGGTCATGCCCACAACTACAAAAGCAGACAAACTGCAAATTAGTGACGAAAATACACGTGAATTAGTTTCCAACTGAGGTTCGGAGGACGATGGCCGATGGTTTTGGAGTTGGTGGGAGGGTCACAAATCCAGGTTGATGGGGGGTGGAGAAAATCTTAGGTTTGGGACGAGGGTGACCAGCACGCGCAACTAATTCACCTGATGAATTGGATTCCTTTCCATTCCTTTCTTTCCTCTGATGTCGATGTCCTTTGGCTTATTCTGTCTTCTGGATTCTTCTGTCCTTTGGCTTGGTCTCTCTTTTGGTTTCTTCTGTCCATTGGCTTCTTTCCATCTTTCTGTCATTTTGTCTCTTTGTATGTCTGTTCGTTAGTCGTTTACAGTTGTTCACAGTTGTATTCCTGAAAAATGTTCGCTCCTCATGATGATGTCCTTTTCGTTGGTGGTTTCGTTCGTTTCGTTCCTTGGTCTTGAATATTGTTTGAAAATGAACACGGAAAAGCAAAAGAAGACTTAGAAGCATGAGTAGACAGAAGCAATGGCAGACAGAGAAGAAAAATTAGACAGACAACCAAGAGTAGACAGAGAAAACCGGTTGCCCTTTCTCTTTCGTAAAGACAAATTCGTTTTCTATTAACCAGCGCATAAATGAAATGTCAATAGGAAAACGAAGGTCCGTGAATTTTTTCTTCACGGTCGATGCTTCCTGAGCGATTGAAACGAATGAGGGACAGAGTAAGAAGAGAGTAGAAAGTAGAGAAAGAGAATAGAAAAAGGTAACATCATCGGGAAGGTGGAATGTTCATTGGAAAAGAGGGAGAACTTCAATGCAAGAGGAAACTTTGTCGTCAAGGAAAGAAATAGCTTTTCATGAAGAATATTTTTCTCCAGAAAGGAAGTTTAGTTGATCTATTTTTTTTTGTTCTTCTCAACCTACGAAAGATTTCTTCAAATTAAGTATAAATTTTCCATGGAAATAGAAGTAAAAGAAAAAGAACTAAGAGGTAAAACAAGGAAAAGAAAGGTTCTAGTAAAAGTAGAAAATTTCCATCGAATGACCCAGGAAGTAAAATTTGTCCTCGAAAGAACCCAACGAATCCAGTAGAATTTAAAATTTCCATTCTCCAAACGCCATTGGTTTGTTTTTGTTCTTCTTTGTATAGGGAAATGGGGATATTTTTATAACATTTATATGGCATTTGTTAAAGGATTTGCGAACTAGGATGATAGATTAAAGTTGACATCTCATGCAAAGTCAAGCGACCGAAGAACCCACGGATGGATGGACAGAAGGACGGACAGATGGGAGGAACGACAGACGGACGGACAAACATTCAGGCAGGCAGACAAAAGAGGGATCTTTTATTATTTGTTACTTTGGTCGCTGTGACAAAAGGTCCTTTGGCTGTCGTTTGGTTTGCATTTTCCTACCTTTCGTCCTCGCATTAGACCCGAGTGCTTATTTTTATCGGAGGTAGTTGTTGTTATTGTTGGTTATACAGAGAGGACAACAACTTTGGGCGACAGAAAGGACTCGGTTGACGATCCTTTGATTTTGTGATTTTCTCCCGTTTTGATTAAAGACCGAAAAAGGATTCGTTGGTCGAGATGAGGATTTGGTGGGTGAAAAGGGTTCGTTGGTTGAAAAGAAAAGAATTCGTTGGCTGGAAAAAAGTATTTGTAGGACGTGAAAAAATTGTGCTTGAGGACTAAAAAAGGATTCGCTGTCAACGATGAGCGCAGAACGAGACAAGGATTCCTCAACAAGACGACGAGCGAAGCTTAAGGCCGTTGAAAAAGAAAGGATTTTTCACTTCTCCGAAAGAGAAAAGGAAACCCTTCATCAAAGGTTGGAGGAAGGAACAAAAATCCATGCATAAGAAGACGAAGACGAAAGTATATTCGTTGGCTTAAGCAAACAAGGTTTCCATATCAAAGGTCATCGAGTGAGTGAAAACTGATGTTTATCTAGAAAAGGGAAATCAGTGCATATTTTAAGGCGATTTGTAAACGAAACTCTTCGAGATCATTTTGTTAATGGAATCCAAAGGCTTTTCCACTCTCGTTTAAGGGAACAAAACTAACTAGGGGATTATTTAAGGTGTTGTTGGTAGTTTCATTGGAGAAAGCCTGATGTGAAAGGATTTAATTTTCATAGGAATATTTGAAAGTTTCAAAATAAGTAAAGTCTTATGAACTTTAAAAAAGAAATATCATTTGAAAAATTTTAGAGAAGAAATTTTATTTTCAAAGAAGAAATGTTATTTTTAAAGAAGAAATTCAATTTTATCAAAAGAATTCGATTATTTTTTTTTAATTATTGAATGATTTATTAAAGAATAATTTAATTATTTGGTTTCTTAAAATTCTAAATTAATAAATTAAAATTCTAAATTAAAAATCAAAATTATTAAATAAATAATCTTCAATTCAAATTCCCAAATTTATATAAAAAATGCAGGGAAACTCCTTGAATTGGAATCATTTCCAGCATTCGACACGATTTGTTTTGACAGCGTTTTCCGCTTGAAATGACCTCGAAATTTAGGACCCAAACAATTGCCAGGGCCTTCGTCGACGAACAGGAAGGTTTGGTCTCGTCCTTTGCCAAAGGACGAAGGGCGGGAAGTTGATGAAGCATGAAGAGAACGAGGGACGAGGACGAATCAGCATTCAAGTCACAAATGAGGGGTGCGTGTGAGGTTGAAATTGGAAGGAGAAGGAGTGGAGCGAGGGGAGTGAAAAAATAAAAAATATTACGCTCCCTGGACAAAGAATTCGAAGGATGAAATGAAATTGCAGAGCATTGTTTTCCTTTGTTGTTGGCTTCCTTCAAATGTTAATGAAAAATGTGACATGGTCAACATAAGCAAAAGAGAGAGGGAGAGAAAGAAAAAGAGAGACAGAGAGAGAGAGAGTGACAAACGATTTATTCCCTTGGATCAGAAACAACAGCAATAGCAACGAGAAAAAAATGGCAAATTGTCACCAAAGACACCATTATTGTTGTTGTTGTTGTCGTTGAAGCTGAAATTGTACAGAAAAATTGATTGCATTCTGTTTTTATTTAATACAAAGAAATGAACGAATAAACGAACGAATCAACGAGCGAGAGAGAAAGATAGAAGGTCATCGGAAAGAGAGAGAAGGACATCGTAAGAAGACAGAAGAACATTTGGACAGATAGATTACCGAAGAGACTGACGAAGGACAGATGGATAAAAGAAGTAGAGATGGATAAAAGAAGTAGAGATGGATATACAAAGGACGGATAGATTTACCGACGACTCCTGGATAGACAGACTGAGTGACGACGAATGCTGGACAAGAAAGAAGACAAATAGCCAAGCGATAAATAAAAGGACCTAGAGACAAACAAAGGAAAAGGAGAGAATGAGATGAGATGAGGGGCAAAGAAATGAGACGAGGCGAGAAGATAATGATAATGATGTGCTGGAGATAATGGGGTGTGAGAAAAGGGAGTGAATGAGAAGGAGAAAGATGGTGATAGTGAGCAGAATGAAGGAAGGTGGAGATGGTGTGATGTGGGAAAAAGGGAGTTAAATATCGTAAGTTGGAGAAAGTGACCGAGTGAGAAAAGTGAACTGCGCGAGGTCAAACTACTGATTGAGTTCAGCCAGAAGAATGAAAGAAGAAAGAACGAGAAGAGATGTGAGTGAAGACAATGACAAATCGACGAATGGAGGTCGAATACAGGAGAGAAAACTATGGTTAATAAAAAACTCCAAGGAATTTCCAGGCTTCTATATTATTTATATGAATTTGACTTCAGCATGAAAAATTAAGTCAAATTTAATTTTTTAGTCAATTTAAATTAGTCAAAAATATCCTCCATATCAAAGAAGATACATTTTTTTGTGAATTTATGATAATTTATCCATTACAAAAAATATCTTTAATATTTGTTCAGTATTTATTTAAAAATAGTTAAACTTTTTGCCAAATATAAATCTAACAAAATATTATTTTCAAGCAGTATGGAAGGGAAATTCTCCACGCCTAAAAGCATGCCAAACTTTATTTCAAAACCTAAGCCTCGAACTCGATTTCGAAATCCCTTTAAAACTTCTCAGGTGGATTTAATCCAGGAAGAACCAAACGATTGAGAGACCCCGAGTGCTTTTGACCAATTAAGTTGAACCAACAAAGGAAGTGGATGAGGAAAAGGGGGAGGAGATCAAGAAAGGAAGCGCATGAACTTATATTCATTGATTCAGTGTTTAAACGTTTCTTGAAAGATTTGGAAACTTTGAAATAAAATTCAACACTTGCCTTTAAATCCATTTATTTGCGCTTTCGATAGCAGGTGGAATTTTCAATCAGCAACAACAAAGAGAGAGTAAAGAACAATCGAAACAGAACAAGAGAAAGAAAAACACAAACACAAATCACAAACACCAGAAACATCAACAAAAATAACAAAAACACCAAAACCCAAAATTAAAACAATAATAACAGAGCCCGAATTTAAAACAACAACAATATCAGAACCAACAATCAAAACAACAATATCAGACCAAATAATGTAACAAACAACAACGCGAGAATTAAAAACAACTGCGTGAAGAATTAAAAGCAACAATGTGGAGAACAAAAACAACGTGGTGAATAATAAAAATAACCAATTTAACAACAAGAGAAACACTGGTATTGTATCGAATCGATGCGGAAATGTAAACAACAACAAAAAACAATGCCAAGTCGATCAAGAAGTGGTGGACAAGAGAATGGGAGAGAAGATGAATGAGAGAGAAAGAAAGAGCGAAAAGGAGATGGAGTGAGCAAAACAAAAAAACAATCAAGGAAAAACTGTTGAATTTCGTGGAAAATTCACGGCGAGTTGATGAAGAGCAAATAGCAACAACAACAACAATAAAAAAAACAATACCAATAACAATACCAACAACAACAACGACATCAACAAGAAACGGAAGTGAATGACGCGGGCGTTCGACGTGAAAGTGGGCGAATGAGGGGCGTGGTAGAGTAGACGAAAGAAGGCGGTCGGGTGGGCGTGAAGAGAATTCAAAAAAATCCCGACAACCAGAGAGAGAGGCGAGTGAGTGACGAAAGTGAGATGGAGGTAGAAGAAAGCGTCGAAAATCCGTTTTTAAGCGTCTTCATAGATTGAATTCAGATTATAGAATGGAACAAAAACAACAATAGAAATACAAACAACAACTACAACAACCATCAGAATACGAATTCAAAACAACAACAATCAGAACAAGAATTCAAAACAACAACAACAATCGGGACATGAATTCAAACTCGAACAACAACAATTGGATTCAACACAACAACGCACAATTGTTGTTGAAACATTGTTAAGATGGAAAAAAGGACTTCAAATCAGAAGAGTGGGCGAGTGAGAGAGGGAGGAAGAGAGTGAGGGGTGGAGAGAGAGAAAGAGAGTGGGTGTGAGAAAATAGACGAAGAGTGAAAATCGCAATCGATGGAGTGGGAAGAGAAAATCTCTGAGAAGAATGAGGAAAGAGTGAGAAAACAGAAGACGCTTAAAGTATTTAAAGTTTTAAAGGATCACGCCAAGGATAAATAGGAGGAGAGTGAGAAATAAGTCGAGGAAAAGTAAGAAGTTGAGGAAAGGAAGAAGTTGAGAAAAGGAAGAAGGAAGGACGATAGGGAGAAAAAGACGAAGGCGCAAATCGCACAAGGTCCTTGAGACGATTCCGATTTCGAAGGAACCGGGGAACAAGGATGCGTGAATGAATCAATAAGTGTTGCTCTTGCAAATGTTTCTGGATTATTTAAATCGAATTTCGCATCAATGCCAAAAATTGAGTTGTAATGGAGAAGGATTGCCGAGAGGAGCTTATACAAGAACGAGAGAGTGCGATAGAGGCGAGTGAGGGAGAGAGAGAGAGAAAGTGAGACACGAAATAGATGGAGACTGAGTGTGAGAGGAGAGACTGTGAGAGAGATATTGAGAGCTCGATGTAAGTAGAACTTGAAGTAGGTGCTGGTTGAGAATGTGAAGTAAATTTGTGGATTTTCACTGTTTGAACAGGAGAATTGAAAGGTGTTGAAGAAAAGAGATGATGAGATGAAGGGATTAAGGGAAGGTGAGTGGAAAGGGATTATCGAGGGGGAATTAAATTGGAAGGAGAAGGAAACGGGAGGAGATGGAATTAAGAGGAGAGAATATAATATTGAAAGGAGAGGATATTGAAAGAAGATGATATTGAATGGAGATGATCATAAGAGGAAAATAACTGTGGTGAATGACTTAAATTTAAAGATTTTAATTGTTGAATGTATTAAAAGAATGAATTGAAATCAGAACGAATTGAAATGTGAAGGAATTGTAAGTAGAAGAGATTGAAAGAAGAACATATTGAAAGGAGAACCCATTAAAAGAAGAACCCATTGAGATGAGAATGAATTCAACAAAGTAGGTGTCAACAAGAAAAATCTGTTAAAAATCGATTATTAAAAATTTTCTTCATGAACAATTCAGTTCAAGAATTAATTGAAGATGTGTAATTGTAGATGTTGAAGGCGTGAAAATGATTCAAAGGAGTAAAAATTAATTGAAGTGTTATTGAAGGAGTTCTTCATTAAAGGAAGATCTTAGAAGAGATTTTCCATTAAAATAGTGAGAGTGAGTTGTTTATTGAAAGAAGGATGAATTTGCTATTAAAAGAAGAGGAGTTCTCAATGAGAGAAACTCCTCCTTGAATAAAGAACTTGAAAACATCTTGATAAAGTGACCAGAAAGTGTAATTGGTCTGCAATTGAAGGCGATGCTCGAGTTCCATTAACACAATACAAAAGTAGAGCTAAGAGGAGTTTCAAAGAAATAGGAAGATGAAAAAAAAAAAATAAATAAAGAATGGTAAAAAAAATACAAAATCATAAAAAAGAAAATAATAATAATAACAGAAGTAATTTAAAAAAATAAATTTAAAAAAAATAACAAAGAGTGATATTATAATGATTTTAAAACACAAAGAGAAATTGTGAAATAAGGAGAAAAATAATTATAAAATAAGCAGAAAAAAAAAAATTATAAAATAAGCAGAAAAACAATTATAAAATAATGAGAAAAAGATTAATAAAACAAGCAGGAAAAAGTTTAAAAAATCACATAAAATGAATGAAGGAAACGAAATCAATTAACACAATGAAGGACGAAGGATGCTCAATAAGCTAGCTGTCTTTATCATGCCTCTCCGGAAAAGAGTGAGAAACCCCAGAAGAACCAAGAGAGAGAGGGAGTAGAAGTGGAGGCCAATTAACCGAGCAGCGATGCTGACCATCAATGGCATTGGCTTAAAATACCATTTGCCTTTAATTGACTGCATTAATGAAGGGTTCTCGATGGAGACCAAGGATTCTCGAAAGAGTCCAAGGACGAAGAAGGCAAGGAGTTCGGAGACGTTGATAACAAGGGAGCGAAATCAATAGCTGGCATTGACAGTTTCAACTTCTCTTACAAATGAAGAAAAATAGAAAAAATTTAAAGAAACAAAATCAACCAACGGAAATGTAGAAGAGGAAAAAAATCGAAAGGAAATGTTGGATAGAAGAAAAATTCAAAAAAGAAATAGGAGGAAAAAAATTGTAGAAATAAATTCGAAATAAAATGACAAATTTAAAACAAAAAATTTAAAAAGAGAAGACAAAAAGGAAAAATTTGAATTAATAAAATTAAATGAAAGAAACTAATGAGAAACTAAATAGCAAATGAAATTCTAATTTGAAAAAGAATAATTTCAAATCAGAAATACAATAATAATAAATAGAGAAATAATAAATACAGAAAAAAGAAAAAATAAATAAAAAATGTAATAAAAAAATGAATAAAACTAAAAATATATGAAAAATATTGTAAGCAACTTCTTTACAATTTTTTCCGTTGGCGAACGAAAAACTTTGGACCCTTGGGTCGAAACAAAATAAAAAAAAAATATCAAAAAGCATGAGAATAAGCAGAATTGTAAGATGAAGAAGAGAAGAAAAAGAAGAAGAAGAGAAGTATCCTTGCGACCAATGAATAAATAATTTGCACCAGCTCCGACAACGACCGAAGCACTTCCGGCCCTCGAGGGGACCTCGACTTTGCAGCAATCGCGCGGATCTCGAAATCAAAAATAAAATCAACAAAAACACGATGCTTTGATTTGGCTTCCTATATTGACGCCAAGGGGACGGAGGAGGAGGGATGAGGGGTGTGGCACGCCCCCTGAGGGGAAATTGATGATAGAGGATGTTTCGTTTCGGTTCGTTTCGTTTCGCGGACGATGTCTGAGTAGGAAACACTTTTAACACAACACAAACAACTGCGGAACCCGCAGCAGAAAACATCAATAAGCATCAGCTGACATCGCCTTCTCATTCCATCACTTCTCTCTTTCACTCACTCACTCCACCTCCTTTTTTCAGTCATTCCACCTCTCCTTCTCACTCACCCACCTCTTCCTCTCTCTCTCTCGCCCACCCCCTTGGCGCCTCTTGTAAAGCAAAAGTTAAATATTTAATGGAGAATTTTGCCACTACTTTGCGCGACCGCTTCTCGCGTCTTTCGCGTCTAAAAGTATGCAATGGAAAGCGATGGCAAATAACCAAATGAGGGAATGAGTCCGGGCAGTGAATGAATGAATGAAGTAAGTAAGAGGAAGGGAAAATGAAGAAAGAGGAAGTAAGTGCAGGACAGAGCAGAACAGAAAAGAGATGGAGGGAAATGAGTGAACTGCACTAATAAATAATGAGCTCGTGCGATGGCTTAAAGGGTTTCACGCTCATTGAGCTGCGGTCCCGAGTGAACGACGGAGATGGAGAGAGAAAATGAGGAAGAAACAGAGAAAGGGAGTGAGAATAATAAGGAGAAAGGAAGGGAATGAGAAAGAGAAGGTCCTTCATCGAGTGTTGATGCTGTGTTCACGAGTCGAAGTTCGAGAGTCTGAGGGCTCTCTGTTGAGGTTTTGTTTACTGCTGTTGCGTGCTTTTAGGATGCGTGGGAGGGAGAGAAAGAGAGTAAGAGAGAGAGAGAGATAGAATGCCCGTTGAGCACTTGCGTTTGATGTTTTGACATTTTCCTATTGCCTTCGTCTCCTTCTTCTAATTCTACTTTACTCTTCTCCCCAGAGAACATTAGTGAAATAGAGAGAGATGGACGGGTAGAGATGAGGAAAGAGAGAGCGAGGAAGAGATGGAAAAGGTTTTGAAGTGAAATCTAGTCATTTATGAAAATTGTTGAGCTGATGTTGTTTTTAATTAACGTGCACTTATTATGGAGTTAAAAAGAATTTTTAATTGGTTCGTCTAACGAATGAGGGTGTAAAAGAGAAAAGGCATAAGGGAGAGAGAGGGAGAGAGAGAGAAGGAGTTGAGTTGGCCCCATGACGAAAGGGTAAATGGCAGGATGTTCCTTGCTGATGAGGAAATGGAGAAAATTAATGCCATCAACGCATCCCACCAACGCATCGCATCATATTTAATTAGCTTAAATTTTGTGTAGCATACTTTAGTGCGTTTCATCGTGGGCGTGAAGTAGGCGGAGACGGCAAAAAACAGACCGTGAGGTTGAGTTGTTTTCGAAAGTGGCGAGTGGAAGGCGAATAGAAAACAACACATGAATAATTAAATGGTTTCGTGGAGACACCCACGGCAGTCGGGAAAGTTTCAAGAAAATGCGGTAAAGAGTGTTTGTTAAAGAGCCCCAAAAAGAGCAACAAGAAGACATGGGTTGAATTTAAGAAACCATCTGATAGGATAATGTTACGATAAAATCGTAAAATAAAGTTAAAACCTTGAAAGTTTGATAATGAGGTTGAAAGAAAATTATGAATTAATTGTTTTCTTATGATCCAAAAAAGAGGCAATGAAATAAAGTTATGAAATATAAGGTTTCTTATGTGTCTGAAACTAGGCAGTAAGAACATTAAATAACTTATCATATGATTAAAAATAATGAAATCGTTTAAAAAATATAAATGTATGTGAAATAGAGCGAACACGAAGGTGAATTTTTATTTCAAAATGCCTCAAAGTAGGCAAATTTTTTAAAACGCCTCAAAGTAGGCAATAAAATGAGCGTCAATCCAACCAAAAACGCTGTCGCCTAATTTCTCTTAATAATAACTTATGATCTCTGCTCCATCCCGAGCTTCTCCGAACGAAGAAGTCCGCGACGATAATTTGCAAAGATCAAAAATAATTGCTGTCAAGCGAAAAAGTGAATGCAAAACGAGCATTAAAATGAAAATTAACAAAAAGGAAAATTTTCCACCCACCCACACACACACATACATAAAGCAGAGGGTTGGCTTTTAATTAAAATTTAATTTCGAGGAATAAAGCAGGAATAAAAATAAATAATGAAGCACTTGGTGGATGGAAACGACAATGGAGAGGACGAAGAGACGAATTGTGATAAGGGAGAGATGGAGGAAAAGAGACGGAGATGAAGTATAAGGTAGAGAAAGAGTACAAAGGAGAAAAAAGAGTATGAGGGAGAGAGATAGCGATAGCAGTACCGCAAATTCAAGCATTTTTCTACCCTCAGAACGTAATTTATTTGCACTCGAGTGTAAATTAAGCAATATCTTTAAATTACACGCAGCTCCTTCCTTTCATTCACCGGAATTTATTTACTTTTTCGCTTGTCTACAAAGCAACAGACGCATCGCAGTGAAAGAGACAGAGATAGCAACGACAGAGAGATAGAGAGAGAGAGAGCGACAACGACACAAATTGCGACAGGGAGTCAGTCGATGCAGCGACGACAGTGACAGAGAGAGTTGGTGAGAGAAAAAGCGAGACAGATGGATGAGAGAAAAAGAGAGACAGATGGATGAGAGAAAAAGCGAGACAGATGGATGAGAAATTTGCTGACTGCGTTTGCCTGAGTTGCAACTTATTTATTAAGCTCAGATATGCAAGCGAAATTCCCAAGGATCTCCTCCAAGAATCTTCTTCCAATGCAACCAAACGATGGGATGATGAAAAAAAATAAAGAAATCAACCCAAGAGAGAAATTAAAAGAATTTGTCATTGGGCGAAAAACCCTCAGAAGAGACGAAAACGTGGCAAGGGAAGAAAAATAAGAAGAAGAAACTTCATCTCGCACTCCATTATAATTATTTAAGGCATCACTTAAAGTCCGAATTTTTCTTCATCTCAAATTGAGACAAAGAAAAATGTGAAGGCAGAAGGAGGAGATTGAGAAGAAGAGTCAGAAAGAAAACGTGAGTGAACAAAATAACGAGATAGAGAGGGAGGAAGATTGAGATTGAGAAAAAAACAGGAAGTGTCCCGAAAAGTATGCAGCGATTTGTATTTTGTTCCATTGCCGCCAGCTTTTTTGCTGTCCCTTGATTTTTGTTTTTATTTTTTCGTAGTTCTTTTTTATTGTTCTTCATATTGTTTTTGTTTTTCATACTTTTGTTGTTCTTATTATTGTTTTTGTTGTTCCCCCTACTCCTCCTTTCTTTGTCGCTCGTTGTCTTGTGTATTGCGCCCGAAGGTATGCTAAGAAAAGTGACAGTATATTTAGATGCTCCGATAGCAAATGACGAGCAGATAGCAAAAAGGAATTTCAATTTTTAAAAGATCCCCATCACAACTGAAGGTTGGTCAAAAAGGGAGGGAGAGCCAGAGAAAGAGAAGAAAACAGAAAGAAAGAGGGAGTGGGAGAAAGATAGTGAACTTGAGGCCGAAGTAAGAAACAAAGCACTTAGCAACGAGAGAAAATGGACGATATTATGACGTTGTTGGAGATGTTTTCGAAAGCTTTGTGTGTAATACTTTTAGGCCTCATTTGACAGTGGATTTGAAGGTTATGGAAATTGACAGAATTTGGAATTTGTCAGCTGGGCAGGAAAGTTGTGTAGGGAGAAAGAAAGAGAAAGGAAGGGAAAAACGATGGAGAGTTCAAGCAAGAAGCTTAAGTTCAGAGAGAAATAATAATCCAAGATATTGTCAGAACCTCAAATATAGAGAAAAATTATGAATTCAAGAAATTTAATTTGATTTAACCTGCATTTGACTTCAACTCTCATTCCTAATAAATTTTCACATCAAAGTTGTTAAAAAACTATTTTTTGGACTTGTACTATGTTGAACTACGTCAAGGACTTAGAGAAGGGTGTGTCGAAAATTCCGTCTCTCCTTCTCGCAGATAACCATCTCACATCCTCTCAACCGACAAATAGCACTCGCTTCATCATGACCGCGGTCATTGATGTTTTCTACACTGGCGGAAGGAGTCGAACTTATCGATTTCCGCATGCTTAGAAATGTAGAAACTCCAAGTTATACGATAACTTCCGCATAAAAGCAAGAGAAACCAGGGGGGAAAGAATAAAAAGGCAGAGGAACGAAATCCAGCAACAAAAACTAGAGGACGCAAAACCAATAAAAAAAATCTAGAGAACCAAAAACCAGAGAAATATCAATGCAACAAAATCGAGGAGCAAAAATCATTGCAACAAAAACCAGAGCTTCAACTATCATCGCAACAACAATCACAACAGGAACAACAACCAGTACAATAACAACAACTCAACATAGCCAAAAAATATGAGAAAAGGAAGATCAGTCTCGGTCTCAATGCATAGAAGGACAGACAGACAGACAGGCGACACCAGAAACCGCTTCGTTAACACATTTCACTCGACACGATGCCAAAAAGTATGCAATGCATTTGTGCGACAAGAACTTCGACGACGACAAGAAGAACGACGACGACTACAACAACTTCAACAACATGGACTTCGACGATGACTACGACCAAAAGTAAACATGAAGGAAGTGGACAAGCCGACGACGACGAAGGAAGATGATGAAGAGAAGGAGGACGGGAAGGACCAAGGGAAGAATCTCGTGGATCCATGGAGAAGAAATATAACGAGAACAACTTCATGGTGAAGCAGAAGAAGACGAAGGGGTCCAAGGTAAAGAAGAAGAACAAGTCCAAGGGAAAGAAGAGGAAGTGGTCGGTGGTGAAGAAGCGGAAGAAGAAGTGACAGCAATCGCCAGCCTTAAACTTAAATTGTTTAGATGGATTTTGAAAAGTTTTGCGATTCCACTCTTGGCCTCAATCGCTTCCTTTCTCTCTATCTTGCTTCCATACTCTACCATTCTCTCCTTTTCACTCTCTTTCTCACTCACTCTTTATCTATCTCTCTCTCTTGCTTCATGTTTTCGAGAGAAGATATGCGTAAGAGTGGAATTATGTGTGTGCTTGACAACGATGCACACTGACATACATATTTATTTGCATTTGTCGCTGGACAAAAGGAGTGAGCGAAAGAGAGAGAGCGAGTGAGATATAGAAAGAGAGAGCGAGAGTGATATAGAAAAAGAGAGAGAGAGAGAAATATAAAAGGAGGTGGAGATAGATAAAGAGAGAGGTGAGGTGAGAGAGAAAGCCAAGGATCGGCAACAGGACTTTTGAAAAATTGCAGTTGATTGTTGCTGGCTGTTGTCGGTTTTTGTTGTAGATTGTTGTTACTGGTGGTTTTTGTTGTTGGTTGGTTTTCACGATGGGTTTTTATAGTGTTTGGATTGTTGTTGTTTGGAACGTTGTTGTTTCGATTGTTGTTGTTTCGATTGTTGTTGTTAGTTGTTGTCTTTTGGTCTGCTGTCTCTTCGTTGCTCTTGTTGTTGACTTTGGTTTTGGTATTAATAAATGTTAGCCGCTACCCGGCAGCCAAGACAGCGACACAACTTAAAAGTTTGTCTCTGCTGGAAGTTGTCATTACCAAAGAGAGAGAGAGAGAAAGGGAGAGAGAGGGAGAGAGAGAGAGAAAGGGAGAACCTGGCTATGGACAGGAGAGTTAAACAAACCAAAGAGTCTGGCGAGAAGCGTTTGAAACTATTCGGTGGATGGAATGTGAATGAAGGAAGTTGAATATTTGACGAAATATATTTAGAAGGACTGAAAAGTGTTGAAGAGCGAAGGTAAAGTAAGGTATGGAATAGAAGAGACGGGAAGGAAAATAAGTAAAGGGAACGAAATGAAGGAAATAAAGCCAAAATAAAGAAGAAAAACCATGTGAGTGAGGAAACGGTAGATGGTTCTGGGAACTTTTGCCTCATGATCATATTCAGCTTTTAAGGGGAAACAGGGATGAATGGATAAAAAATAAAGAAAATGATTCAAAACAACGCCAGAGTGACTTCTAATTTCATAGTTCAGGTTTTTGAATATATTCAGCAGATGTTTTGAAATTGAAATTCAGAATCTTTAGAGGAAAATTTATAATTTGTTTTTACAAGTTAAATTTACTGTATTTATGACATTATTTATGACAAAAATTTTATGTTAAAAATTTAATTTTCATATTTTTCAGTTTCAAAAAAATGTATTAATTAATTTTGAAATAAAATTCAATTAAAAATAATTTCAAAGTTAAATTTTTCACTTTATTCGAAATTCCACAGGCAGAAAAACTGCTTCAACTAAGTTGAAAATTTTCAAAGAAAACTCATCTTCTTGGGAAATATCTCTTATCCTCGCACACAGCCACACACGTAAACACACACACGTGGAGGCAAACTCATAGAAAGATATCGATTTGCCTTCGAGCCTTCAATCGAAAACCTGGGCAAATTCATCTCAATCACTCGAACTCGCCCGAACTTTGAGCAACTTTTTCAATTTCGCTCAAGTCGAGTTGAGACGTCGACGTTGTTGTTGTTGACGGAGACGTCGATGTTGACAGAGATGTCTTTATTGTTGTTGTTGTCGAAGACGTCGACGTCGTTTTAGTCGAAGACGTCAATGTTTACATCTACGTCTTGCAGCGAACGAACGCATCCACCTGGATGAAATGCGATATTTGAGACGAATCGATGGAGAATGAGATAAAGAGTGGGATAATGAGATAAAGAGAGGGAGAAAGAGGTGAAGAGTCAAAGTGGGGAAAAGAGAGCGAGAAAGTGAGGGAAAAGAGAGCGAGATAACAAGGCGTGTGTGCTTCATTTAATCCCATTTATAAAATATTCATCTCGAAAACAAGTGGAACAAATGGCGTTCAAAAGGAACGTGTGAGCGAAAGAGACCGAGCTACTGATCGATCATTCGTTTCGTGTCGTTCGCTAGAAATAAGGAGAATATTTCGATAAGGAGAGAGGATGTTCGGATAAAGACGAAAGATGTTGAGATAAAGACGGAAGATGTTGCGTTGAAGCAGGTGAAAAATTACCAAAAATTCAATGTGAATTCAATTGGTCGAAAAGAACGACAAGAAAGAGAAGAAACAAAGTATGTATTTGTGTGAAGAATATATGAAAAAGTGTGTGAAAAAGTAATGGAAAAAATAAGACAAAAAATTAGATATTGAAAAATCAACGATCAACATTAAAGCGCAAAACTGTGTGAGTCGAAGGAGGAAAATTTATTTACATCATTGATTCACGGGGAATTAGTTTGGAGATAAATCTCTCAGATGCCATCTCAGGCTGTCAGACACGTGTTGTTGTCGCCATCTCACTTTTACACATACTGTCTCTCTCAATCACACTTTCTCCCTCTCTGGCCACCCACAAATACATGCATTGGTGGACAGGTGAATGCGATGGGTGGAGGTTGAGGTAAAAACCCCAAGACGATGATAAGGATGCGATGGAGACTGAGATCCAAGTGAGATGGAAATAGAGGAAGATGGGGAATAGAATTAGGAGAAGAGGAAGAAGTCGAAGAAGATGAAACTAACGGAAGGAGCATCAACGGAAATAGAAATCAGGCATCGACATCGCAAGCGAGAACGGCGTCATCGACACTGACAGGTTGTATAAGGATTTTGACAGCTTGTACAGCTAGCGATATCGATAGTTTTAGCAACAAAAATAGAAAGGACGATGGAATACCAACAATAATAATAACAAAAAGTTGAAGGAGAACAACAAAAATCTGAAGAAGAACAACAAAAATCTCAGGAAGAACAACAAAAATCTCATAAAGAGCAACAAAAAGCTCAATAATAGCAACAACAATGTCAAAAGAACAACAACCAATCCCAACAACAACATGAGCATGTATAACAAACTCATGAATCGACGTGAAGAGGACGTCAAAAGCTGTTAAAGCGACAAGTTGACAAGAACAAGAGAGCGACAAGAGCTCGCACAGCAACAGCATGAACATAATGAGCAGAGGAAAATCCTTGGAAATTGAAATCGAACTCGAATTTCCCTTCTCTTTCTCTCTCCCTCTCTCTCTCCAACTCCCACCTTCACGAAGGTGAAAATTCTTGGAAAAATCTTCGTGTGAAAGAAGGAAATAAATCCAAAAATTGCTAAAAATAAAAATATATAGAAAGTGAGAGAGATGAGAAGAGATCAGAAAAGAACGAATGAAGGAAGTAGTTTCGGTTTGAGAAAGAGAAACGAAGTAGAAGAGGGAGACAGACTCAGGATGTGTCTATCTGTCCAGTTTTCTTTCTCTCTTCCTGAAAGTTTCAACCGACACACGTCGATATAAATCTATATGTTTATGCGAGAATAAGACAAATGAATTTATTTTCCCTGAGCTCTGTTGAATTATTGATGAGAAGTTCCGAGAGAGAGAGAAAATGAAAGAGAGGGAGAGGAGTTCGATGCAAAGAAATGGAAAGAAATGTTTGGACAGCAAGAAAGAAGGATGAGGATGAAAAGAGAGAAAACTTTAAGAATGAACCAATTGAATACGTTTCAATAGGCAGTCTATTCCGAAAGACTTCAAAAATCTTCAAAACATTCCTTGCATATTAGATCCTTGCATATAAGAAAATATTAAATCGAAGATAAATTTAAGGAAATTGTAAACGTAACTTGGACTCCAACAAAATTGTTCCGGCTTTAATGATGACCAATTGAAAACTAGTAGCATACTTTCAGGATCTTGAAAAATCTTCCCCGCCGCAACCACTGCCTAATTAAACATCTCATACCCGAAAAACAACCCAATCAATCTAAGTTTCTTTCTTCATCCTTCACTTCTTCACTCCTACTCTCATCTCTCTACTTACTTCCCCTCGTTTTCCACCTCCACGCGAAATACTTTCTGTTGATTTACCGAAAAGTATGCAACACTCACGCGACGCACGTGTCGAATTCTGTTCTTTCGGCCACCTTCTGGTCGTCTCCTGCCGACCGTTCAATTGAGAGGAAATTTATATGAGACAAACTTTCGCACAGATGCAGAACGACGACGACGGCCTGAAAGTATGCAACGGAGCAGAGAAGGACTAGACAAATAACGGCAATCGAGTAACAGAAAATGAGAAAAGAAGGGTAGAGAAAGTAAACGAAAGAGTGAGAGAAAAACTTGTGGGAAAGTTTGAAAAAGTTGCTGCTCAAAGTTAAGCAGACGCCGCATCTTCTAGCCACATTATTAGGGACAGTCGAATAGACGGAGCTAATTCGAAGAAGGCAGGAAGAGAGAGACAGGAAAAGAGAGGAACGAAAACGAAGGGTAAGAAAAGAAAAAAATTGTGGATGGAAAGAAAAAATAGTGGTTGGATAGAAAAATATGGAAGGAGTGAAGAAATGAAGGAAGGCTTGAGTCAGGGATAGAAAATTGAGACCGAAAAAGTTTGCGGCAAAGGCCTACAAGTGTGTAATTTCAGTTGTCATGACACGATTCCATCTCACTAAAAGATGAGATGGAGAGAGGAAATGAGAAGACGGCAGAAGTGGACAGAAATAACCAGCAGACAAAACGATATATGAAGAAAAAGTTCAAGTCCAAAGCAATAAAATTCAAATCCGGAAAAACCCGAGATGAGATGAAGAAGTCCAGACTTTAAGTCAATTCCGGAAAAGCAAATTGAAGATAGTTAGAAAGACATGGAGCGAGTGAAAGATAGTGAGTGAGAAAGAGTGACTGAAAAGGGTTCCCTGAAAGAGTGAGAAGCAAATAGCGCCACCCATTTAAGCTCCTCGGATATTGATTTCGTGCAATGCTCAGTTAGTCAACCGAAAGTTTATTAATTGAAGAAATGTGTAGAAAGTTATGTTAACAAGAAATCAAATTATTTTCGGGCGACTGGAGAGAGAGAGAGAGAGACGAAGGAGTTGACGTGCACGAGTGAAATTATAGCGGAAATTGTCGCTAACATAACTAGATAGACAGACAGGGAGACGGATAGGGAGAAAGGCAGATATGAAGATAGTGGGATAGACAGAGAGAGGGAGAGACGGACAGACAAAAGAACAAACCAAAAAATAAAGAACGACGTGAAGACATTCTTTTGGTTTACATTCATGACATTCATTAGTTTAGGGTAGGATGAAGGATTAAAGTGGAGTATTGTGAAATAGTTTTGGAAAGATCATTTTTTTAGTTTAAGTGAAGGTTTCACAGAATGTTTTAGTAAAAATTTAAGTGAAGATTTTAGTGAAGGTTTCAGTCAAAATTTTACTGAAGATTTTACAGAAGTTATAAGTTAAGCTTTAGATGAAGACTTAAGTAAATTCTAATTCTTTTAGAACGAATCCTTTCAGGATTTGGTAATTAAAGTAACAGAAGAAGCCTAGAATTTATTATGCAAAGAGATCTCGAAGAAGACGTGTGCGAGGTTTTTTTTTCGGCTTTATTACATTGTTGTGAAGGTTTTCGTTCCTCTGAGGTTTCCCTCTCGACCGCAGACGACGCTGACGATGGACGACGACGGTCGACGTCTTGGGCCCATTACGGCAATGATTACGTGACGCAAGAGTTTATTTATAGCGTGCTACACATGCGGGTTTGCGTGTCGAGCACAAAGCCTTCCTCGCACTCTCTCTCTCTCTCTCTAATTTTCTCTCTCTATATATTATTCGTTTGCTCTACTCTTCCTCTTTTTTCCTCTCTTTCACTTCCTTCACATCGTCGACGTCGGCTGCTGCTTCCTTTGAGTCTCGCCTTGGGTCCGACAAAAGTCAAGCGAAATTTTATCGGAAAGTTATGCTAATTGTTTCTAGCAGACATGTTTGCATGCCTAAAAGTATGCATGGTTTTTTGTTGTCCGACTTATTTGCTCCCACTGTCGTTGTTCTTGTTTTTATTGTTGTTATGGTTGTTCTTGTTTTTGCTTTTATTGTTGTTGTGGTTGTTTTTGGTGTTGTTGCATTGGTTTCTGTTGTTGTTATATTGGGCTTTCTCCACCAATGTTTTTCCCATCCAACCACCGAATGTCACAAACAATTAAATACTTTCCTTTCTTCCTTGTTGAGAAAACACAGAAATATTTTGTAAATTTGATAATTTTACAAAAATGCAGAAAATTCACCACAAACTCTAATTGTTCTTGTGTGTTTTTCTTTGGGGTTTATTTCTACTCTATTCCATTGCATTTATATTGCATTTGTTTTGTTCTTGATGTGTCCACACACAAGATCGCAAATTATTTTTCTACAACAACCATGAAGTCCAAATGAATGTTTCATGTGAGTTCGTTTGTGGTGGAATAGAATCAATGGGCTCATGGAGGAAGAGAAAAAAACGGATCATGGTGGAAGGGAAATAAACTGCTCATGATGGAAGGGAATCAATGGACTAATGTCAGAATCATCTGAGGGATGCATTTTATTGAGTGTGAACATTGTCATTGAAATAATTTCCACGTTGTGAACTTTCTGGTGCTGTTAGTTAGAGGTTTGTCATGTTAAAGAGTGATAAGCTTGAAGAGAAATGGGACTCCCAAAAATATGCAATATTTAATGAAATCTTATTTTTTAATACCTAAACAAAAATATTGAAGTAAGAGTCAGGCTCTTATTTCTCAATTAATTTAAAGCCATTAACTGCTGAAATTTTCCTCCAAAAACAAGTGAAAACCTATCAATTTATCGTGCATAGCCTAAAAGCATGCACCATTATGAAAAATTTCCGCTTTTCCCTTCTCTCTCGTCATCTCTCATTTTGCTCTCTAGTCCATTACTGCTCCCGTCATAATGAGGAAACCTTCGTAAAGCGAGAAATTTCGACCGACGTCCGTTCGACGTGTCCATAGCAGAAAATGTACTACGTTTCCATCGGCCTAAAAATATGCAATGGTTTATGTATTTTCCCCCCTGTTGTTGGTTTTCTCAATGTCGATGTTTTTGTTAATGTTGTAATTGTTCTTGCTGTTGTTATAATTGTAATTGTTGTTGTTGTAATTGTTTTTGTTGTTGTTGTTGGCAGCTCCCCTTTTGTTTGCCTCATGCGCGAGATGGCTTCAAAATGTTGCTCATTAACAGGAAACTCGATTGCGTAGTATTCCAGAGAAATTAAATGAGGCGCTGACGACGACGACGAGATGCAGCTACGACAAACACACGCTCACACACACACCAACAGAGATAATATGTGTGTGTGAGTTCACCAATCACTCTCATATGCAAACACACACACACACACACATACACATACATTTATGCACTCACGTTCAGTACAAACACATTAATGGAACGCGCAAAGTTTGCATTATATGCGAAAAGTTCTGGCCCATTCCTGTTTTTCGTTAATATCTTCGTAGCACCCAATATACATCGACACACAAACACACACATGTGTACGAGATACCATCTGAAATCACATACACATACAAATACACATACATTGCTCAATCGCAGGAGCAACAGCAAGAGCAGAAGCAGCACAAAAGTATGCAGTGAATTTTGTGGAAATTGACCGCTTTCCATGCGAAAAGAAAACCCAGTGCATGTGACGTTGTGGCCGGAGGTCTCACTCTATGTGTGTGTGGGTAGAATGGTGTAGTATATGTGTGTGTGGGTAGAATGGTGTGTTTGTGAGTGGTGGTGGTGGTAAGTGTGTGTTGTTGTTGTTTTTGGTGAGCGTGTGTTCTCGGTAATACATCAATTTTAGTCCATTGCATAAGTTGAGGCGTTCGCTCACTCACTCACACACACACACACAAATACATTCACTCACTCACTCCCACACGTAGGAGTCGTTTCTGTTCGTTTCGCTTGCTTCGACATGCGTTCGTTCATTCTCATCGTCCTTTACGCCTTCTCTTCCCACTCATTTTCCACCCACCTTCCACTTTGTTTCCTCCTCTTTCTCCTCTTCACTTTCCTCCTCATTCTCTTCCTCATTTTCCTCCCTTCCTTCTTCACTTCCTCTCTCTCTCTCGCTTTTTTGCCCTTTCCTCGAGTCCGTTATTTGGTTTTTCGTTGTTTAGCCGCAATCATCGAAATTTTTAGTTCGCCCAAAAGTATGCAAGCAATTGCAGCTCCACAAGCTCTCCATTGCCTCTCACATTCAATCTATACCCCACTCTCTCTCTCTTCCACCTCTTTCTCTCATTGTTCCTCTCTCCTCTTTCACTCCCTCTCTCCCTTCCAACCTCTCTCTTTCTCACTTCGACCACACGCATACACGAATCGGAACGCCGTTCTCCAGGCAACAGTGTGAAATGTAGCGAACGTAACCGTCTGCCTGGAGGTGCGTGATAGAAGGAGAGAGAGAGAAAGGAATAAAGAGAGACGGAGACAGAAAGGGAACTAGATATTAACTATGAAAGGGAGAAGAAGAGCCTAGAGGTAAAAGAGAGAGAGAGATATGAAGAGACTGAGAGAGTTGAATGAATTTGGTCAGCAGATATTTTTGATTTGTTGCATACTTTGGTGCAAGCAAGGACTTAAATTACGAGACTGAATTCGATGAGGAAACAGAAGCAATAATGGAAATCACAAAAACAATAATGGAAATCACAAAAACAATAGCAACAAAATTTAACACAACCATGGAAACAATATCTGTGGACTTTTAACAAAACAAGTTTATTTCTTATGAAGATTTAATTTTAAACAATGCTTCAATCAAAAACGTCAGCAACTCATAATGAGCGAATTGTTAAGTTTAAATTCTTCCCCACTCAATCCCGTTTTTACCTTCCTACCTCTGTTCTTCCTTCTCACCCTTTCCTATCCCCTCTCAATTCCCTCTCGAACACCTTCTTTACTCCCTCTAATTTAATTCCATCTCTCGATTTGCTCACTTTGTTGTGGCAATCATTGGCCTCAAATCAATTGTGATGTATAGTTCAGGCGTCGAGGCGTATCGTTGACGACCGCCGAAGGTCAAATCTCCACCACCCCCCATCGAAAGGGTCGAACGAACCCAGGATGAACCAATCAAATGGGCCAAACAAAGCGGGGGCGCTTCAGAGCTGATTGCGATATGCGACAAAGCAAATGGGAAATTAATGAAAATTTAAAAGTCAATTGGCATTGCGTGCATTTAGGCGCATGCATTAATTTCCATGCAAGCGCGTTGAAGCCATGTGGGGGAGGAGATTTTTGTGCAAGGGGTCGTGTGAGGGTTGAGGACAAATATTTGTCAATGTTGGAAGCAGTTTTGACTATTTGGAGAGAATTTTTGTGATTGTGGACAGAATTTCTCCATTTATGTAGAATTTTTGTGATTGCAAACAGAATTTTGACCATTTGAAGAGCATTTTTGGCCATGTGAAATGAATATTTGTCCATATGGAGTTCCTTTTTGGCAATGTGGTCAAAAGTTTGTCAGCGTGGAAGAAATTTTGCTAATGTAGATAGAATTTTTGCGAATGTGGAGAGACCTTTGTAAATGAGAAGAAAATACTAGTGAAGGTATACAGATCTATTCCAATCTATCATAATAAATAATTGCATACTTTTCGGCGTTGGAATACGAGAATTCCTTTTCTACGAAATTTAGTTTTGCGTACTTTTCTCTCTCCCACCATCGTAATTTTACGTCTATCATGCGAAACCAAAATCCAGCGAAAATCCTAGCTGAAAATTTGATAACAGCAAAAATCCTTGCTGAAAATATTTCGAGAAGCAAAAAGAAAAATATATGAGCATGTATTTTTTCTCCTTCCATGCCATCAGAGGTCATGTGACCAACCGAACCAAACCTCGTTCGCTTCTGCCCTCGTCGAGTGCTTCCGAGGGCGATTGTCTTTCGCGTTGCCAACGGTATCCAAGTCAATAGGGGTCCAATTTCTACACACACACACTGACACCTTTTGTCCTTCAAGTGATGCTCAAAAATGGTGAATGTGAGGAGTGAAATGGGCTGGTCTTTTTATGAAGTGGAGGAGAAACAACAACGAGAAGCAACAAAAACCAAAAAGCAACAACACGAGTAGCAGCAACATCAAAGCATCGAGGTGCGAACCACTCAGAAACTCGGCTTTCATCGACCTTATTGTCGCCCTCTCGTTCACTCTTCTACTCTTTTCTACCTTTATCTAGCTTTATTATTGTTCAACCTTCTACACCTCTCTCTCTCATTCTCTATTTACCCCCATCTCTTGTTTCTATTTTGAACGCATTCTGCTGGTCGCCGAAGCTGATGACAGAGTGTCAGAGGGACAGAAAACAAAACCATCAACGACGTCAACCAAAAACCTCATCCTCCATCTCGATGTCCTTAAGCGACGTTTCATCCTTCTCTATCACTGTCTCTCATTCTCTCTCTCTATGTCTCCACTCCTTTCCTCCCACTTTTTTCACTCCTTTCATCCTTTCTCATCTCTTCTCTTTCCCCGCCTACTTCTGCTGACAGTTCTTGTGGGATGTGTCTAAACAAGAAGTTGTTTCTCTTGTTAGAATTTTTGTTGTTAGTATTGTTTTTAGTAATGCTGTTGTTGCTGTCCAAAATGTTGTTATGATTCTTATTGTTGTTATTCCACTATTTCCTGTTGTTGTAGTTTGCTTTAAAATTTCCATGAAGTGTCGCTGAATTCCGGATTTTTCTTACGTTTATTTGAATGACAGAAACATTTTTTCTCAATGTCGGTGGAGTTGTTTGATGTTGTTGTTTTCGTTGTATAGTTGTTGTTATAGTTGTGTTTGGATTTGCGACTTTTGTTGTTGTTACTTATGTTGTTTTTTTTGTAGTTTCTGTTTATGTGTTTATTGTCTTTGTTACTTTGGTTTTCTTTGTTGTCCTGTTGTTTTTCGGTTAGACAGAAAAAAAACAGTACACGACAAAGACGTGAAAAGCAGGCGACTGAAGTGATTGTGGGGAGCAAGAAGAAGAGGAAAGGTAAAAGAAGATAGAGAATAAAGGTAAAAGTAGCCAAAATAATAGGCAAAAAGTAAAGCTTTGCTTGAATTTTGTCTTCACTCCTTTTGATGGTTTTTTGACTTCGTCGTTGTCACTGTTCTACTTTCCCTTTTTCTTCTCCACCTGTCACCAATTGTTTACCTCAATATTTTTCCTTTTCGCAAGGAAAGACACCTAAAAGTAGGAATTGTTTTTTCTTCCGTTTTTCTAGCTTTGGCTTCAAGGAAAAATTTTCACAATAACGATTGGTGATGAGATCAGTGTTGTTGTTGTGATTTTATTTTACATGAAAGTTAACACAAATTTTCGTTCTCAATGTGTCTCGAAAAGTGAAACCTTTTACGCGACAACACAAAATCCACATCATCATCATCATCGCGTGCAACTCAGCTGTTCTTTCTTCTTCTCTTCCTCCGTCACTCATCATCAACAGCAATTTTTGCCTATTTCCTAAAAGTATTCATTCTTCTTTTTTTGTGGGTTCAGTGTTTTGAAAAGAAGTTGCTTTCAAAATTTCCGCGTCATTTAATATTTAAAAATGCATCATCAAGCGACCAAGCAAAAACAACGACAAAAAAACTCCAACAACGACCACAACAGTAGAAAAAATATGAAGTTCGCTACGTCAACGTCCTTCCCCTGAATCAAAGGGAGACGACGGCAAATAACGTTGCATATTTGCAGGCGCAACTTATGCTACTATTTTTTAACATCTACAACGGAGCTGCCACCAACTATGGAGGAAAACAATGAGTGAAAAAGAGGGATAGGGAGACTGACGGAGAGAGAGAGAGAGAGAGAGTGAGATGAAGAAAGAGAAAGATGAAAAGGAAGTCGAGACTCCGAGCTGTAAAACTTTTTCGCCAACATACGCTGAAGTTCGTCCCATGGCGCGAAGTGGGCGGCGGGCGGAGGAGCGAGTGAAAACTTTCAATTGTTAAAACTTTGCACTTGAGAGATTTTTTGCGAAGCATATTTTTTGGCGTCTTTTAAAGATGGTTTAAGGCAACAACAATTACCACTACTTGGTGGAGTGTGAGGAACACGAATAATGCATGAATAATGCAGAAGGGGAGATGGAGAGAATGAAAGTTAGAGAAGAGAAAGAGAGAGAGAGAGAAAGAGATAAAGATGAGAAAAAGAGGAAGAAGAAAACCATGTGCGAGGTTGTCAAATGGGCTTCCTGTTGTCTTCTATCATTGCATACTTTTTGGAGGAAATCAAGAAAAGAATACATGGGGGATCATGTGAGATGTCCTGAGAGACTTTCGGGAACTTGACAGGACATGTGACCAAAAAAGGAGGAAGAAAAAAGTCAGAACATTTTCACGGAGGAATAATCTCTGAGTCATCAACCTTCATTTTGGAATGAATGCCAGATGGTAGGCAACAAAAATTATGATTGGAAATTGAAGAAAACTTAAGGTAAGATCATAAGCTTAAAACTTAATCTAATCAATTAATGAAATATAGAGTCATGGAAAGAATTAATCTTATTTTCATGATCAATACGTTTTTTGTCTTTTTATTTCTTTCTCTGACTAATACATCATTGAATATCAACAGAGCAACAACAAATAGTTTCTGATGGAACAAATGAAGTGGAATCCAAGATGCACAAAGAGCATCGAGAAACGAATATATCGTATTTCTCAAAGAGATCAAAGACAGGGGAAAAGAGGAGAGAAGAAAAAAGTGAGGAGTGAAGAGGAAAAAAGTAGAGAAGAAGGAAAATATACAGAGTTTCTGTTCGTTTCTGAAAATGTCTTTCTGTGACATTCTCTTGTGGACGATGACTTCTTCTGACGATATCTCTTTCAAACGTTGTCTCCTTCAGATGATGTCCCTTTCTACCAAAGTCTCCTTTTGACGTCGTTTCTATACGATATCTCTCTCTCTCTCTCTAGAACAAGATATTTCTGTCAATTTCTTTTTCTATTTGTATATCTTCATCTATCCTTATCACTAGTTCTGTTTCTGTCTCTCTCCCTCAGGCAAATGTGCTTTTATATGTCAATGTCTGCATGTATTATTTCTATTTGTGATACACCTACGACTCCTAGAAATATGCAACAAGGCAGAGAAAACACACCCAAACACATGATGGTGACGACGACGATGATCTGCTTATGGTGAGCAGAGAGGGAGATGGAGAGAGAAGAAGAGTGAGAGTAAGTGAGTAGATGGAGAGAGAGAGAATTTCTCTTTCGAAATAAGTATAAAGATGAGCAAGTTATGAAGGCAAAAATGTGGATGGGATAAAGTTGGACGGCATCAGGTTCAAATTCTGATGCTTCTGTTGGTGCTGCACGAAGTTGTTGTTGCATTAATGTTGTTGTTGTTTGGCTGTCGACGTTTGACAGTGAAAATATATGTGAGTAACAAAAGGAACAACAACAAAAACAATAACAACAACGAAAACATCGACAGTCCTGAATCCTAAAAGGAAATGCAGCAAAAATCAGCCACAGGGATCCAGAAGAAAACCATCGATTGTGGAGAAAAAGGAACATAGAGTGAGATAGAAAGAGAGAAAGGAGTGAAAAGAAGTTAGAGGAAACAAGAGTTGAGTGCGACGCCGTAAAATATGCAATATCAAAAGGCAAACTTGTGCGAAGTGAAAGCAAACAGAAAAATGCATTTGTTTAATGCATTTCTTGACAGAAGAGGGGAATAAGTAAGAAATAGAGAGATCGAGGACCGAACATGGAGAAAGAGCTAGATGGGGATTGAGAAACAGGTGAAAAACTCAATTTGTGAGCGCCTGAACATATGCTTTAGTTTTCAGAAGTGAAACTAACTTCTAAAGCAAGAGAAATTTAAGAATTCTCACATTTTCTGAATGAAAACTTTAATGGTAAGGAAAACCCAGGTGTAGAATATTTTTTAAAGGACTTTCAAGTTCTTGCCGAATTAAGAAATTTTAGGAAATATAAGAAAGGAGGGAGAAGTACAATAAGCACAAGTCGAGTGAAACATTAGAAATAGTTTGGAAGGAACATTTTTGAGCTCGCATTGAATTTTATCCAAGTTTATATATTTCTCTCACCTAATGAACTGGTTTGAAAGTGAGTATGAGAGCGGGAGAGAGTGTGAGAGAGAAAAAGTCTTTAAGTCCCCAATAAAGAAAGTGAGTGCGAGCGAGAGGTAACGATAACGTTGAGAAAGAATTAAAAAATTGTGTAAAAAATGTATGTAGCATGCTTCAAGGCGAAAAATATTGCGTGCACAAACAATTCGTTTTCCACCAAACATTAAGCAAATTTGCTGGAGCGAGAGAGACAAAAACAGCGGATGAGAAAGAGAGCGACATCCTCGAGTACGAGTGAGTGAGAGGGAATGAATTTAATAGAGAGCTTTTTTAGTCTGAGAGTGAACGGGTGAGAGAATATGAGTTTCACTGAGCATCGAGTTGAACTTTCATGTGAAAATAATTTCTAGAGCAGAGTTTATGGCAGTATTAGAAATACACACACACACATGTGTATGTATGAGTGTTTTGTGTGTTAATGTATGTTTGTGCCTAAAAAAGCGTGCAATAGGCAATAAAAGTAAAATATTGCGGCATACAGTCAGGCGCACAACCAATAACAACAAAAACAACGAACATAATCGTCGACGCGAACACAAAGCGAACAAGGCAAAAACCAAACGAAGCCGAAACTCAAGAAGTCTTTTGGTTTTTGTTTCATTTCATTTGCCTCCACCATTCGTTTGCGCAACAAGCATACACAATTGTAATTGCGCCGCAAAGTATGCTACAACAACAGCATGCTTTGCTAATTTCACTTGTGCTCGAACAAAGCTCAACAGCGATTGGCAGCAGACATGTCAACATTGTGGCCAGAGTTCTCGAGATGGAGGGGGAAACAGAGAAGAAGGAGAATCCTGAGACTTATGTTATTAAAGACGTTAAAGATTAAAAATATCCCAAATTTTATTTATATAATTTAAAGGAAATCTCAATGCAAATATTTTATTCACTAATGTTTTCCTTTATTGTTTCCTTCTAATAGTTTTCGCATTTATTTTTTCTAATTTTTTAATATACTTGCAAAAACAACATATTTTCCACTCTCTGTCTGTTTTTTTAAATGTGTTTCCTGCGACCCCCAAAAGTATGCAACACAAACATTTGAATTAATAACCACGGAATATTTCCATCCATTCGTTTCGCTTAATTAATCACAATTTCAACTGAGGACCCCAACAAAAACAAACATTTCCTATCGTCGGGCTTCTTCCCACCTGCAGAGTCCGTTATGTCTTTCTGCCTAAGGATAGCGATGACAACAAGAACACGATGAAAATAAAAACAACAACACGATGACAACAACTACAACAACATTGGGTCAGAAATAAGGACTTCGGTCACTCTTATCGCGTTCGAAATTCAATAATATTTTTAATGAGGTAATTAATATTTTTATCGTCATTTTATGATGCCTGACTAATATTTAATGTCCTTCCATCCATCGTTCGACTTCCTACCTTATTTCCGTTTTCCTCATTTTCACTCCATTTTTTCTCCTGTCTTTTTCTTTCGACCCTCCTTTCGTTCTTCCCTCTTTTTCCTCCCTTCATCTTTTAGTTCATGTCCTTTTTCTTTCATTTCTTGTTCGATGTTGTGTTCTTTCGTCGTTAGGTCTGAGTTCGTTTCCTGCCCACGGACGGAAGTTTGGGGAATTTTATTTTTTTTGACATTTTTTGCATGGCTATTTAAGTGGATATTTTTTTTTTTTTTTAATTTATTTTTTTTTTAGCATTTTATTTGTGGAATTTTTTATGAATTTATTTATGGTTAATTTTCATACGTTTTTTAATGTTTTTTGCATTATTTTGTTCTCATAGCTGTATTGCGTGATTTTTCTTTTTTCGAATATTTTTAAAGTGTTTTTATGTTGTTTTCTTGATTTTTCTATTTATTTTTTATTCATTTTTTCTGTTATATTTTTCTTGAATTTGCTGTTTATCTTTTGTTTTTCTTGTATCTCTATTTATATTTTCATTTCTTGAATATTTCGCCACAATCTTTTAAATTTTTTTTGTTGTTGTAAATTTTTCTTCATTCCGATTTTCGCTTCTCCTGAATTTTTTCGTCGTTTTTTCGTCGGATTTCATTGGCAACGTAAATATTTATATTTTCATTTGAGGGCGATAAAAAATTGCCTCCTTTAGGGTATTTGGCTCACTCTTGTCCCACTGGGGTCTTGAGAGGAGCGCCTAAAAGTATACTCCTCATGGTGGTCGCTTTTTGGAGTTCATGTGTTTGTCGTTGGTCTACAGTCTTCAGTCGACATGGGTCGTCGTCGTTGTTGAAGTCGTCTGTGTGGGATCGTTGATAATGGAGCATAAATGGCTGGAAGCCAGCAACAAAAACGAGAACAACAAAAACGACAACAAGAAAAACGACAACAGCAAAAACGACGACAATAATAAAGACCACAACAACAACTATGAAAACGACGAGACCAACAACAAGAACAACGACCCCAACTACAAAAACATCGTCAACTACAAAAACAACAAGAGAAACAAAACCAACAACAGAAACAACGACGACGACGATTCCGACTCTGGTGCGTGGCTCTTTTTCATTTCAATTCCTTTCGCCTATTATTGTTCATGTTGTCGTTGTTGTTTTTGTTCCACCTGCCCACCATCAGTTGGCCCAACCTCACGGCTCAGGCTCGTCAAGGACCAGACGAGTCCAGACGACGCCAAGTGGCACTTCACGTTGGCTGCCACCAACACGACTGCCAGTCCAACAACAAAAACAATAACAACATCAACAAGAACAAGAACAACAACATCAACGACAAGAACAAAAACAACATGAAAAACACCAACGATTGTCGTTTCTTTATTGTCTCATGGCACGCTAATCAGCGGGGTGCTACAACAAAAACATTCCCTCATAACAACAAGCGATGGACAACAAAAAACATTCCCTTACAACAACAACCGATGGACAACAAAAAACATTCTCTTATAACAACAAAAACAAGAACATCCGCCAACAACATCCTCGATGACGACCTCCCACCAGGCCGACTTCATTTCGTCCTTCGAGGGCTGAATTTGAGTGGTCTAGGGGTGCTCGATATGGACTTCAAGTTGTTGTTGTTATAGTCATTGTAGTTGTTTTTGATGAGAAGGCAGACCGCGGATTCGATCTCTCTCTCTCTCTCTACGATGTTCTCAAGTGACAGCGAGGTTAAAACACAGTGGCGCTCGATGTATTTGAGATAAGAGCTCAAAACATTGTCCTGCTTGCTGGTAATTAATGGGGTGTCGATGTAGAGGTGTGAGTGTCGATGTAGAGGTGTGAGATGTAGAGGTGTCAGTGTCGGTGAGACTCTGTCTGTGTGTAAGACTGAGAAAGGGGCGTCGAAACAATAACAAGAGTATGAAGTGGGAGAAAATCAGTCGGAAATGTGATTGTGGAGAGAGATATTTGAGTAATTGCAGTGAAAGCGACGGGAGGAAGGAGAATGAAAGTCGAAGAGAGTGGAGAAGAAGAGAATGAAGAATCGAATTGAATCGGAAACGAGGTGAAGAAGATATTGCGATAAGTTTAAATAATGCAATTGAAATTGATTTTCCTTTCAAAGTAATTGCCAAGAAAATCAAATTAAAATGAAACTTGCTCTTAAAGAGAACAATTTATTGATTTATTTGAAGAGAATTTGAAAACAATAGAATCACATGGCAAGGGAACGATGAATATTCATAGAATAATTGGAAGTTGAAACACCTTTCAGTTGAGTTTTTCAATCCGCAACTTCCTTCTACTTCAGCACGTCCAAATAACTCTTCTCTCGTCACTATAATTAACACCAATAGCTTTCAAGAATCCTCACTTTAGAAGACCACTCCTCTCTGTCTATCTCGCTCTTTCTTTTTGTCTTTCACTCTATCCTTTTCTTGCTCACTTGTCGCAAACTCTCGTCTTCAGGGAGTGGCAAGCTTCCATAAATTTATTAAAATTAATTAATCAAAATTTCTTGCCAACCTCTGGCTGGAATTTTTTTTCCATTTCCAACCAACGTGACACAGCTAGTGAGGCAACAACAACAACAACAATTCATGAAGTCGAAAAATAGAGGATAAGCTAGGGAAACCCCACAGCGATAAAGACAGAGAAAAGGAAAACTTTGCGAAGAAAAGAATTTAAAGAAAAAACTAAAACTTGAACAAGAAAGGAAGGATCCTAAGAGGGTAGGAGAAAGAAAGTAGAGGAAGTAAGAGAGAATAAGAGAAAAGAGAGAGAGTGTGAGAGGTAGCGTGTGAGAAAGAAAGAAAGAAAAAGAAAAACGAGGCAACTAAAAATTTGAAAGTTCTTTAGAAACGACCTCAACCTTCTGCGAAAAAGCAACCTTCAAAGCAACAACATCAAGGACTACGTTGAGCACTTTAATGATGACATGAATTTTTCACTTTTTCAGACACAGCTTCTAAAAGGAGCGAGAATGAGAGAGAAAAGGAATGAAAGTGGGAGAGAATATGGTACAATGTGAGAGTGAATGAGAGGAGACGAGGCTGGGTCGTCATTAAAAAATTATGCCAAAAAGTATGCTTTAAAAAATTGTGGGCCCGTCTGATGCTCCAGCAGCCATAAAGGTCGATGGAGATTGAGGTGAAGAGAAATTGAGAAGAAGAGAGATTGAGGAGATGAGAGATTGAGAAGAAGAGAGATGGAGAAGAAGAGAGATTGAGGAGAAGAAGAGGACAATTTTAATTTCTCTACTTGGCCCCAAAGTGAAGCTTTACATTTCCCCAGCGATATTTTACATACAAAGTTTGGTGTCTGCTGTGAAATTTTCGTTGCATACTTTTTGGCGGGGAAAATTATTAAAGCGAAATAGACGAGAACGGGAGGAGAGATACAGAGAGAGGAAGTGAAAAGGATTGACGATAGTGAGAGTGAGTGGAAGAGAGAGACACTGAGTGAGTGAGAGCAAAAGAGAGACTGAAACTGAGAGAGAGCTGTGATGACGGAAAAATGCTGTAGGAAAGTTTTAATTAATGTTTATGGTCGCATGTTGCTGGCAAATGGTGCGGGTTGCCGAGACGTCATTGTCATCATATTGTATTATAGCTTCAAGTGTTCTTGTTGTTATTATTGTTGTTGCTATCATGGTAGACGTTTTTCGTCATTTTAGGAGAAATTGTTGTTGCTATTATAGTTGTTCTTGTAGTCATTGTAGTTTATTTTTTGTTGTCATTGTAGTTGTTCTTGTTGTTCTTCCTATCGCTACGATGAGAATGTGGTTCTGTCTCTTTCTCTTCGCTGTCGTTAAACCATTTTTGGTCAGATTATAAAAGAGCAACACTAATAAAAATATAAATAAAATTTTAAATTAAAGAATAACCATGGAGAGAGAAAAGGTTTACGAGAGAACGAAAGGTATGAAAGGGAGAAAAGTTTACACAAAGTAAGAGAAAGAGAAGTAAGTAAAAAATTAGGTCATATGGATATGAAGACGAATGTCTAAAACAAGGTCTTAACTCATATAAAGAATTTATGTTTTTAAGATTTATGTTTTATGATTTATGTTTAATTGGAATTGGAATAAAATTCGAATAAACTTGAATTGGAAAAATTTTACATAATTTCTATAGATGATCTTAAATCGTTGAATATAGACAAAATTCTTAAATCGTTGACAAAAGAAAAAATTCTTAGAAAATTCTCCTGATTCGTAGAAATCACAAAATTACCCATAGTATGCAATAGAGAAGACTTTTGCTGAGAAATGACTGGCCATCAAAGAATGAGACAATAAAATACAGATCACAAAAAAATTATTGCCGACTTTTAGGCTCTCTGGCAATGAAGTTATACGATGTGAATCCTAACTACAGACACACCCAGATATTTTTTTTTATTTGGCAATAATATAATAGAACAAGAATGAAATGGACAATAGGAAGAGAAGGACAGACAGAGAATAGGAGAACAAGGACAATCAAAGAGAGGAATATAGAGTGAGAGAGACAGATAGATGGTTGGATGGATAGTCAGTCATAACAACAACAATGCTCTCTGCGGTCATATTTAAATAATGATGTAATTTCACTACGAATGGTCGGAAGTCGCTTGTCGCTTGCAGAGAGAGGGCGTTAGAAAGAGAAGTAAACAGATAGAACGAGAAGAAGACAAGGAGTATGACCATGGAAACAAATATATTGAGAGATGAGGGAAGAGGAGGAAGTGCGAGAACAACAAAAGGAAGTAAGAACGCCATTATTTGAGGCGAGTGGTCATCAGTTGTTGAGGTTATATAGTACAACAACAACCAAAAATAATAACATGAAAAACAACAAGAAAAATGACAACAAGAACAACTATAGAAACAACATCAGCATCAGTAGAACGATCACATCAAATGTGAGAACGAAAGCCAGAGACATCGAAGGACAGAATATGAAGAAAGAGAGAGACAAAAATGAAGTGTGAGAGTGCGAAAGAGACAAGAGCAACATGGAGATATATAAGAAGGAATCGCAAGCTATAGGAGGAAGCAATGAATGCTTTTGTATGAATGATGAAAAAGTGGAAGAACTTTATCAAAGTAATTGCCGGCAACAAACTATTAAGATATTTATGAACAAAACAGATACAAGCAAGGAGAAAACACATACAATCACACATTGCACATTACAAGGCCAAAGGAAGGACGAACAACAACAATAACAAAAACATTGAAATGTCCTGGAAAACTGTTGAGGAGGCGCAACGCATAAAAGTTGAACGCATGTGGTTTCCGGTTGTTGTTCTGATTGTTGTGCAGATTATTTTTGTTGCTCGTAAAAGCCAGGGCAATAAGAGACGAAGTAGACGAAGAAGAGATCAATTTGTGTATGTGTTTGTATTTTTGATACTGTGGATGTTATTATTGTTGTGATAGTCATGCGGTTAATGAGCTGTAGCTGTGACCGTAGGAAGACATTATACGACGTCTCTTGAAGCTCCGAATGAGCAAACTGACTGACCATCTGTCTCTCTCTCATTATCCTTCTTATATCACTATCCAAATAAAAGAAAGTACATATAAATTTCTTTAACGATTAATGAAATATAACTCAATATTTTAATATCAAATCAAAAACTTTTCCCTTAAAAACATTGAAAACAAGGAAAAAATTAATCTTCACTTCCACCCAATCCCTCTCATTTCAACATTGTTCTTCAGACACATCGTCGTCTAAAGACCATCAAATTGAAGAGTTTAATCAAGAGCTGCTGAGAGTATTTAAGAAAATACACAAGTTTACTCAGGGAATAAAAAGAAGTGAAAACTTGCTGCACGATGAGACGAGCGAGCACTTCATGAAGGAGAGAGAGAGAGAAAGATGAAGTGGACGAAGATGAAGTGAGAAACAGAAGGAGTTGAGAGAGATGAAGTGAGAAAGTGAGTGGGAGTAAGAGAGAGAGATGAAGTGGGAGTGAAAGAGATGGAATTAGTGTGAACGTGAGTGTGAGAAACAGTTTGAAATTTACTCCCTCGCCAGACTCTATCACTTGGCTTGAAATAAATCACATAACACCACTTAAATACCAAGTTAAGCGTGTCTAAGTGCATGTGATACAGAGGCCACATCCGGGACCTGCAGCAGAAACGATGGAGACAGGAAGAAAGAGAGAGAGGGGGAGAGAGAGTGAGATGGAGGAACACCACACACATTCCTATCTCACTCAAACTCTCTGGGGGAGGAAGACGATGTGTGTGAGAAGAAACTACGATCCGTGGACGCAGAGAAAATAAATATTCGTTTTCTTTAAAAAGTAACACAAATCTAAGGAGAAGGAGAGAGAGAGTTGGAGGGAGGGAAAGAGAGAGTTGATGGAAGAAGAGAGAGACATGGAGGAGAAAATTCCATATAAGAAGTCCTTGAGAAGAACGGTGAGAAGAAGAAGTGGACGATATGGAGTAGTTGTAAAGAATGAGTTGATAACGAGGAAGAGAATTTTCTAAGAATCAAAAGGGTTCAGGCGGTGGAGAAGGAAGAGGAGAGAAGGAAAAGGAAGAGAAGAAGGAGGTAATGTAGTAGTACTAGGAGAAAAAGGCACAAAGAAATGGAAAAAAGGAAGAAAATTACTAGGATTATAACAAGAGAAAGAAGTCAATGAGGTGAATAGCATATGAAAAGCATTGACTAGATAATGATATCCATAGTCAGACGACAAGATAAAAGAAGAATCCGATCGTTGAGAAGTGCTCAAGAGCGAATTCAAAGCGGGAATCTTGAGAAGGAGCTGAAACAAAAGTGAGGAGGAGAAAAAAACAAGGAAGAGAAATTATGAATATAAGAAGGGTTATAAAAAAAGATGTAGGATTGAAAAAAAGGAGTTGGATTATATAAATAAGAAGTAAGATTATAAAAAAAAGAAGTAGGATTATAAAAATTGGAAGATGGAAAGATTATAAGAAGGAGTAAAAAAAAAAATAAGAAGGAGGAGATAAAAATGACAAGAAGTGTAGAATAATAGAATGATAGATAGAGTGGAGCTCTGAAGGACGGCTCCGATGATGATCTCGATGACGATGACGAAACGAGCGAATCAAGTGAAGTCCACACGACGACGACGACGGTTCTCGACCGTTAAACGACGGCAATCAAGTGAGCGTCATTCGATTTCAAAACAAGCACAAAAGTATGCAATGGAAAAAGAGGTGGAGAGAAAAAAATATGGGAAAAAAAGGTGGAGAAAAAAAAATGACAAACTGAAGTTGATGCAGCGAGAACAAGAGAGAAGTGGGCAACAAACAAAAAGTGGTGGCGGATAAAAGATGGTGATTGGAGAGAAGGAGAGGGTGGAAAAGGCAGAGATAAAGAAGGAGGCAGATATAGAGAGGGATTGAAGGAGGGAGGCAGCGAGATAGAGACAGAAAAAGGCACGGCCAGACTAAGCAGTGCACTAAAAGCGCACTCAAGTGACTGGCGTGCGATTAAAAGGAGAACAGAAAGGACAAGCGAAGGCGAAAAAGGTGGAGGAGTAGAGGGGGTGATGAGGAAAGAGGTGGAAAAAGAGGTTGAGATGGAAAAAGAGGAGACGATGGTGGATAAAACGATGAAGGAGACGATGGTGGATAAAACGATGAAGGCGACGATGGAGGATAGTGAAAGAGGTGTCAAAGGAGGAGTTCACATTGAAAGAGGCGAGAGAAAAAAGTGTCGAAGGAGCGACGCCACCGTTTCACGACGTGTCGACTCGAGGCCAGACCAACTGGCGGTTGTTCGATCGGTCGGTTCACAAACCTCCGTCTCTCAGCCTTCGTCCACCGACCGACCACACGCTCGCCCTCCATCGTATGGCAATAAAAGCGTCCGCTTCCGGTTCCGCTTTGATTTCCCTGTTTTCTCACACTCAAACTGAAGCGAACACGTAGCACTCGACTACGACGTAGACTAGAGCGACTAGAGGACATCGAAAACGAAGACGACAATGAAAACTACGACGACAACGATTTGAAAGAGAGAGAGAAATCTAATGGAGTTGCCACTTGGTTTCGTTTCTCGGCTTTGTTTTATTTTATTTTCGTTTTATTTTCTTCTTTTTATTGTATTTTAAGTTGGTTTGTTTTATTTTATTTTCTTCGCTTGAAATAGTTGAAAATGTGAAGAAAATTGATGGAACGTTGGCGAAAAGACGTTGGCGTGAAGTCATTAAAAGCTTATCGGATCGAATTGTGAAAATATATCAAATGAATTGCAGTTGGGACGTGGCCAAGTGGTTGAGGGGAAGGTGGTAGAGGGGCGTGAGCTGTGAGAAATCGTGGATGGGCATTTAATTGTTCAAAGAGTTGGTTGAGGGAGGAAGGGTGAAGAAGACTGTGAAGAAGGTGTTTGAACTTTATTGCAAAAGGGAAATAAATTGAGAAGAATATGAAATATAAAACATTTAATTCTCTAGAAATTTAATGTTAACAAAATTCCATTATTCTAGTTACATATTAAACAAAAATAATTTTCAATTTCAACAGAATTATTTAAATTAAAATTTGAACTCTATTTAAATGTTTAAATATTTGGTTTTTAATTCATAAAAAAGTTTTGATTTTAAACTTTAGAGCTTTAGAAAATTGTAAAAATTCAATTTTAATTGGAATTAGAAAACTTTTTGAATCCAATTGCTCACGAATTCACTTTTTATTCTCAGTAAACTCCTAAAACACCACAAGGTATTGATCGAGTTAGGATAAATCCACTCGATTTACTTTGAAAACGTTGACACATTTTTCTAAACTGATCTAATGGTATACCACAATCTCTTTCTTTTTCAAACACAATATCTCTCCCACAATTTCTCTCCCCCTTACAATTTGTTTATCTGAATTTCTCTCTCTAACATTCCGGAGACCAGCCACTGGACTCAACCTGACCTCTCACGATTTGGTAGATGGAGGAACCCATTTACAACCACAAATCAAAGCAATTTTTCTTTTATAGATTTTCCGAAATTTTCGTTTCACTCACTCGCTATAGCTTTCTCTCTTGTTCTCGTTCACACTCTCTCTTTCTAGTTCTCTTTGTTTCTCACACGCGTTGGTTTTATTCGAAATTCGCAAAGTTTATTTGAGGGCTCGGAACAAAGAGATGGAAACCAAAAGCCAACGAAAGGAGAGGAGAGAGAAAGACAAAAACCATTCAGGGAAAAAAACATTCTAAAAGTGTAAAAAAAAATCAGCGTTCGAATTGAAAAAAAAAAATACTTTGGAGTGCAAAAAAGAAGAGAGAGGGAAAAATTGAAAAGCTTCGTTAGTTAAGCATTTGATTGATTATTTCGACCATATATTTTGCACGCAACAATTGTTCGCTCAACAGATTTTTTTTCTCTCTCTAACATTTTCTCTTTCTCTGTTTCCTTCTCTCTTTTCATCTTTGTCTACCTCTCTCCTCTTCTAAAATAACAAAAGAGCTCTGAATTTTCCGAGAAACTGAAACAAACGACCGCTCGTCTGTCTGTCCGTCCGTCTGTCTGTCCATGTGATCGAACAAAATCGGTGAAGTTGAAGGAAAGAGAAGATAAAAAATTAAGGTTATTGTTGTTGTTATCGTTATTTATTGTATGTTAGCAAACAAAACGTCAACAAATGATGCCAGATATTTGGGACAATGGGCATTGAAGAGGAGGATTTTGATTTTTTGTTCTCTGCTCTTCATGGGAGAGGAATTTAAATCCTCAAAGAATGGGAAAGAGAGTTTTTGCAATTTTTCAATATTGATTTCAATAGTTTGAATTTATTAAATTTATTTTATTTTGTTTTACGTAATTTATATAATTTGTATAATATATTTATTTCTTAAATTTATTTATTTTATAAATTTATTTAATTTATTTCATTTCTTTCTTTATTTTATTTAATTAATTTTACTAAATACAAATAATTAACAAACCGAATTTCCTAATGTTCTTCAACATAAACCATCAAATTTTATTTCATAATTACTCTCTCCCCTCCTTTCCCCATTAAGTTTCCAATTTTCCACTTGATTCCCCTCAGTGCCTCATTAAATATGAAACAAAGCGTAGCGACCAATTAAAACGCTCCCAAAAGTATGCAACCGAACATTTAATCACCGAGCGTCGTCGTCATCGTGTAAAGACAATAACAACAATAAAAGCCTCAAACGAGGTAGGAGAGAAAGATATAGAAAGATAGATAAAGCCAATTAGCATAGAATTTTGTGTGTTGTGGCAAATGAAACGAATAAATATTTGGCGACGAGCATGTGAACATTTTTCTGCAACACCTGAAACTATGCAACAACAAATAGACAAAGGGTACAAAAGAGAAGGGTCGTCGAATGTGGAGGAAAGAGAGAGAAATGGAAAGGGATAGACAAAGGGAGAGATAACTGTGGGCTAGCTAGAGAGAAAACAAAACATCCTCAACTACAATAGAAGTGAAAAAGGTTGAAGAGGGTCAAAGGCGAAAAAGCCAACGGGCAAAAAGATCAAAGGGTACGGAGTCAAATTTAGCTGAAAAAAGAGATTGAAAACATAGAAAAAAAATTGTAAAAAGGTTGAAAAAAATATTGTAAAAAAGATTTAAAAAAAGTTGAAAAAATGGATCAACAAAATAGAAAAAATTAGGAAAAAGAGATCAAAGATCAGATACCACCAAAAAATTTGGTAGTAGAAAACCCACATAGCCAAAAGTGTGGAGTGGAGTTTTTTTGCCACTTTATGGCAACAATAGCAACAAAAGTCGAAAAGGCAATTTACTTCGTGAAATTTTGTTGTACCCAATATTGTTGTAAATGTTGTTATTGTTACTGTTGTTGTTGTTACTGCCATAACTTCCATTCCTACTACTACTACGACTACTGTATAAAACTCTATTGCATGCCATAACCCAGGAACCTAAATGTATGCAATATGTTTTGTTTTATTTGCCTCCATTTGCCTTTGGCCAGCGAGAGCCACAGAACATCAGACATCAGCCACGAAGCAGAATAGAATGGAATGAAATGAAAGGGCAACAATAGTAAAGTAAACTACAACAATAATAGAAGCTACAACAATGGTAAAGGGAAGTTACAACAATAACATAATATTTGTACAATAGCGATAGTATTGTGATACAACAACAACAAAAAAGTTGATCTACACCAACAGTGTAGAAAATAGCAAAAATGTTGCAACATAAATTTTAATTTAATCGGTGCGGTCAAAGGTGCTACAATTGTCTAAAAACCTGTAACTTCTGGCAGCTCGAGAGCAGCACAAAGAGACCGATAGAAAGAGACGAACAAACTGGTAGAAGGACAGACAGAAAGTTGGATATACAGGCAGTTAGATGAAATAAAGGACAGACAGAGAAGAATTGGGCATCAAGTTGTTGTGGCTCTTGTTGAAAAGTTGCATTTGAAGTCTGGTTAAAATATAAACAATCAAAGGTCAGAGAGAGAAAGAACATTCTATGTCATAGAAAGGGAAAAAGAAAAAGGAAAGAGAGAGAGAGAGAGAGAGAGAGGAAAATAGAGCAAAAGGAGTGAGAAAAAGAAGACCAAAGGCGAATAAGAGCGTTTGACTACGATGAGATCTAGAGAGCCGAACACGAAGGCCTACATTTATTTATTATTATTTATTTGTCAGAGAAGAAAAGCAAATTCCCATGAGATATTGAGACTCAGAAAGAGTAAGGAGAGAGGGGAAATTAGAAAGAGAGAGAGAGCATAGGTGAAGGGTGGCATTTTTTGGTGCCACCAAAACTGGGTTAAATGGGCAAATTCTGCGGTAGAGCAGAATATTTCTCAGAATATTCAACGAAACAAGACAACACGAGTGAAATGCAGGAGAGAAGGAGAGAACGAAAAGAGAGAGCGAGAACGATAGAAGAGAGAGATAGAGAGAAAGGGTGACCAAAAAACCGAAAGGTTGACCAAAGGAGAGAAAGGGGAATGAAAATTTGAAGTGTTGAAGAAAGTGCAAAAGTTAAATTGGTTTCATGCGAAATGGAAACTACGATTGAAATGTTTTGTTTTTCTGTTGGTTTCATTTCTGTTGTTTTTGGTTTCGTTTCTTTGTTATTGGTTTCGTTTTCATTTCTTTGTTATTACAAAATAAGTAAATTGAGGTTTTGTTTGACTTGGAAAATGAAAGGGATTTTGAGAAACATGTCAGCAGGACATCAAGATTATTGAGGTGTATTATTTTGGTAGAAAGAAAAACCAAATATTTATATATAAATTAGAAGTAAAAGCAAATGGAAGTTCAAGAACAATAGAAAATATTATTTAGAATATATTCCAGTTAGAATAACATTTTCATTTAAAAGAATATGAAATCGAATCTGAGATATCGCATTGAAAGCGATGTAAATGGAAGGTGTAGTTCTGCGAAAGAACATTTGAATTCAATTGATGCGCTCCTAAAAGGCTGCTGCATAATTTGCCATTCCGCGAAAAGCACTCTTTGAGCATACTTTTAGGCGTCACAAGTCAGAGAGAGAGAGAGAGAGAAGAACCAGCGACGCCTGCGAGACACAGACGAAGAAGAAGAGTCGTCAAGGACGAAACACACGCTGACACGAGGGACGCCGATGACGATGACGAAACCGCGGCAAATTGCGGCATGTGAACGGTTGAAAATGTCGAACGAGTCGAGAGAGAGAGATAGGTGTTGTAGGAGGGAATGAGACGGACAGACCATGTTGTGTGACGATGACCTGAAGAGCTCGAGGTCGACAAACAGTGAACGAAAGAGAGAGAGAGCGAGAGAGAAGCGAAACACGAAATATGGGTTAAACGCGGACGAAGAACAAAATGTCCCTATTTTTGCTTATGAAGGGAGATGGAGGGAGGCAGAAGAAGAAGGAAACGAGGAAGGAGAAAGAGTGAGAAAGGAAGAGAATGACGAGGAAGGAAAATAAACCGGCTGCACGCGCGGTCGCTCGCACGCTCAGTGACCGATATGGAAATTTAATCACCAGCAGCTGGGAACGAAGAAGAAGGCGACGGAATGAGGAAGAGCTTCAAGAGTTACGAGAGAAGAGAGAGAGAGTGAGGTAGAGAGAGAAAGATAGACTGAGTCTGAGATGGAAATATACAGAGTGAGTCAGACAAAAAACGAGAAGCAGTGAGTAAAAGAGAGATCACGAAGTTTGAAACTGGGCGCCAAAGAAGAAGAATTCCTTCTTCTAGAGGAGAAAACTTGCACATTCATTTGCAGGAAAATGTGGCATCGATGGCCAAGATAATGTGTGCGTGTGTGTTTTCTCGTATATCCTGTGATTGTTGTTGTACTGGGATATATGTTATTGTTGTAAGATATTTTTTATTGTAAAAAGTGTTTGCGGATGAATGAAACACATAAGAACACATTTGATTAAGTGTAATTGCTTCACGCAAAATTTGAATTAATGAAAAGTAATTGTTAAAGAAAGGAAAAATAAAAAAATTATTAAATTAATAAGAAAAAAGAAATGAAAACTGAATGTAAAAAAAATTAAAACACAAAATTACAAAAATAAGAAAAAATATATAAAAAAAATAACAAAAATATATTCAAATAAAAAAAAATAATGTAAAGCTAAATAATAAAAAAAATGATGTATTTTCCAAAAATCAAATATTCAAAACATACGCAAATTAAAAACACTCAAGAAATTAGTTTTAAAAATTCCTCCCACAGCAATAAATGAAAATGAAGACCACGAAACTGGACAGCGAAGATGGTTGGAGAAAAACTTGGAAAATCTGCTTTCGACATGCACTTAAAAGTATGCAACGTTTTATGTGCTTTCTGAACTTTATGCACTTTCACCAAGTTTTAGCTGAAAAATTTCAATTTCAAGTCATCGTGTCTGAAGTCTGGGATGATGGGTGGAAGAGAAGAAATTCTTCCTTCTGTCTATTCATCCTTCCTTCTGTCTATCCATCCTTCCTTCTATCTATTCATTTCCGGCAGTCTGTCTGTTCACCCATCTGTCCGTCTGTTCCTTTACATTCACGTGAGTTCAACATTAAAACCAACTACTTAACATCTTGTCGTCTGTCTCTCTCAGCATTACACTCTTTCAAAGAACGATGCAAAGAGAGTAAGAGAGAGAGAGAGACTGAGAAAAAAGAGAGAGGATGAATAAAGTGCAGCAAAAGACGTGGCAGCAACGGCCAAACTTTTCGCCAAAAAACGAGACGAAGGAAACGTCGAGGGATGATTTTAATTTTTAGTCTCTTCCTCACGAATGAAGTGAGGTCAAAATGGGGGGAAATGGAGGGAGCCAAAATGAAGGAAAGAGAAGAGTAAAGTGGAGAATTTTGCAGATTTGTTACCTCTCCGGGTGCCAGCCACTAAATGTTAAACTTTCAATTAAGTGCATAAAACTTTGGCCAAAGCTCGACAGCCAACGGGAGGAACCTCAGACCACTGAGATTCACCTCAGCTTAACTCAGTGAACCCACAGCCCACATCACATCAACCCACATCAGCTCAATCTACATCCCAACCTTCCTTCATCTCTCCTTCCTTCAACCAACTTCACCTCCCCTCACTTCATGCAACTTCTCTCGACCCTCACCGAACCCTCAGCCAGAGTTTTCCATCCCTCAAAAACCTGACGACGACCACCGAAACCTGACGGCTTCAAGTGGTCTGCAGTCAAGCGAAGGAAAAGGACGAAAAGAACTCAATGAAGAGGAGGAGTGCGAGGAGATGAAGAGAAAAAAGGGAAGTTAAAGTAGTCGAAGGTTTAAAAGAAATAATAAAGAGAAGGTAGAAAAATGCAAGAAAGCAAGGTTCCTGAGTTGTGGAGTGGGAATAGTTGTATTTGGCAGAGCAGAAATCTTTCATAATGAAAGGAGAACCATCATGAAACTTCTATTTTCTCTCTTATTCTTTCACTAATTTTACTTATTTAACTCATTCTCTTCTACTTTTTAAATATATTTCTTTCTTTCTTTTTAAACTCAGTTCCTTAATTTTTTACTCTACTTTTCACATCACTCTCTCTGGTCAGAAGAATAGAGACAGCAAGAAGAATTATTGGAAGAGGGAAAATTAATTTTGATTCCAACAAATTTTTGTTTTTCTTTAAAAGAATAATTTTTTACTGCTTCAGAATAGAAGAAAGAAATGAGGAATAATTTTTAAAAGTTTTCTAAATTTTCTAAAAGAAAAAACGTGAAAAAAAAAATTATATATTTTTTTCTTAATGAAAAAATCACAGAGAGATTATTTTATAGTGATAAAAACTGTAAAAATGTGAGCTAAATTCAAGGTAGCCATGAAATGAATATAAATCTATAACGAAAACTCTGCACTCGCCACTCGAAAGTTCTCCAACAATTTGTCATAATTTGCAGATTAAGTGGTGTTTATTGTCGACATAAACTACAATTTCCACCCAAAAACGAATGAAGGAACCAACCGAAATTCGTCCTCAAATCCTTGTCTTCCATCCTTCTCTTTTTCGCTTCCGTCTTTGTCCTTGTTTTCCTTCTCTTTGTCCTTGCTTTGCAACCTTCTCTTGGTCCTTCTTGTACTCCATCTTTCGACCTCGTGTTTGTCTGGCTTTTCATCTGTGTTCTCTTTCTATTTCCAAACCCTATCTGTCCACTCATAAACTATAGCTTTCTCCGGTTCTTTTCATTCCTCTCTTTTCTTTTCTCTTGTCACCCATCTCTCCTCTTCTTTCTCTTGACTCCTCTTTCTTCTCTTCTCTCCCTCCATCTCCTCTAGTTTACACGCATAATTCATCTCTACACCATGGTTCCGTTTGTAGAGATAAAAATCGTGTCCGAAATAGTGTGAGTGAAAAAGGAAGACAAAGTGTTGTGAGGGAGACTGAATAGATAAGAGAGATGGTGAGAGAGAGAGAGGGATGGTTAGAGTGTGAGAGAGGAATGGTGAGAGTGGGATTGAGGAGAAACGCTCGCACACAAACTATGATTTATTTTGCGGCCCAAATGCGGGTCTACGGGTCACTAATGTGTTGACATTTACGTCCCAGACCCAAGTCAAAGCCTCCATCTACGCCCAAAGCTTCTGCCCACGCCTACAGCATCCGCCCACGCCCACCTCCCACTTATCCTCTCACTCATCGACCCACGTCCCGCTTCCACTGCCTCCTCAAATTAAGTCGATTCCCGAGAGAGGGTGAGGAGGAGGATGAAGAGGAAGTTGAGAAATTGACACGATGCTTAAATAAGTTTTCGTTGTTTTTGGCTTGCATAGTTTTAGGCGCAAATGAAATGCAATAAAACAAAATTAACGCAAATGTTTTGTCGCTCTATCTATCTCACTCTCTATTTTTCTATTGCTCTATCTCTCTCTCTTTCTATTGCTCACTATATATTCCTCAATTCCTTTCTCTCATTTTCTCTAGTTTTTTTTTCTCCATTCAACCATTTGTGATATTTATTATAGTTGTATATATATGTATGTATATTTTTTTATATTCGACTTTGTTATTTAGATTTATTGCTCGTAGTGTCGGTGTGTGTGAGGGAAACGGCAATATTGCGTTTATTGCAGCATATCAAACAGATGGCATGTCATCGAGAAAGACAAGTGAAAGAGAGCTGGGGGAAGAGGACAAGAAGAGAGGAGGATAGAGAATGAAGAGCAGGAGGAGAGAAACAAATGGTGGGTCATTCATTTTGGTCGAGTTTTACGTTTCAACGAACGAATAGAATTAATCAAAAACGTGAGATAAATAAAGCTCTTATAGCATGTAATTAAATTCTTCGAAATGATTAGAATTTATAGGAATAAAATATTTTTAAATTCTAAATTTTTCATTACGAAACTTTCTAAAGAACTAAATTTATCATTATGAAACCTTTTAAAATCCCAAATTTATTATTATGAAACTTTAACTTTATCTGTCATTTTTGCATACAAAAAATTATTATAAAACCGTCTCAAATTCTCAATTGATCATTATAAAATCCTATTAAATCCCTAATTCATCATCATAAACCATTTATAAATTTTCAAATTTATCATTATAAAACTGTCCAAACTCCACCGAAATATAGAATATTACTATACAATAGTCACAATTGCCCATTCTAACGATAAAGTCTCAATTTTCAATGGGGTTTTCATCATCGGAATTGAAAAATTACCACCATGCTAAACTTTAACCCCTACTCGATCCATATTTAACCTTCTCTATATCAGCTTAATTTCTCTCCCTCATAATTTTAACCTCCTCCTCGATGTTTTCACACTTTTACCCTCACTATTTCATTATTTTACACCACAATTTCATCCTCTAGCCCAATATTTTTACTCATTTCACTCACATTTTCATTCTTCCCTCTTATATTTCACTACATCCTCCTCAATTTCTCTTTTTCACTCTCTCTCTCTCTCTCTCTCTCCCCCGTCAACCTCTTCAAACAAAAGTCCTCGAACCTCGAGCGAACTAATTCACAACTCTCCACAGTTAATCTTCACCTCAATGACGACGGACGCATCAATTTCATCGGATGAATGAAACAGAAAAACTTCCTCCTCCCTCTCACTCGTACTCTCAACATTACTATGAGAGTTGTGGGGTGGTTTGGTGAAAAGTCTACATAATTTCACGCTCAGGCGAACTTAAATCTAAATCTATCGTCGGTGTTTCTGGTGGTGCTGCTGCTGCTTGAAATTTTAATTAATTTCTCCATAATTTTTAGCCAAGTCAGAAATTCTAATTTAAAAGTTTGCAAAAGCGTACGCTAAGTAGGGCAACGATTTCCAGGATAGGGCAGCAGGTTGCAAGAGCTCTCTCTTTTTCTCTCCCTCTAACACACTATATTTCTCTCTTGGAGAAGGAGTTCCGAAGGACCAAAAGCAGCAGCTGCAGCAGGAGTTGGAGTTGAGAAGGAGAGCATGAGGTGATAGAAAGAGAAGTCATAGAAGAGAGAATGAAAAGCGGTGCAGTGAGAAAGAGAAGAAGATATTTAGAACCGAAAGGGAGGGAGAGAAAGAGTGAAGGAGATGAAAAATGAGCGGTAGAATGGGAAATAAATTTCGCATAATTAACATATAGCAAAAGTTTGAAGCCTGCTAGAGTTACAACGACGATGCAACCAGACAAACACAAACGCAAAGAGAGGGTGAGAGAAGAGAGGGAGATACACAGACAGAAACACATAGCGAGAATGTGTGGAGACGACTCTACGGCGATGGAAAAACGCTTGAAAAAGTAATTTCAAATTTACTACTATGTAGTGGTTGTGTTTTTGTTTTAGTTCATGTTGTTTTTGGACTCACTCTTATCGAGAGAGAGAGAGAGAGAGAGAGTGCGAGAGTGAAAATTAAAAGCACAAAATACTGATGACAACAACACCAATAAGTATAGCAATAACGACTATAGGAAAAATATAATAGCAACAACATCAATACCAACACTGAGCATGATATGCGAAAAAAAACTCAACAAAACCCCGGGGCTTAAAAAACACTTCAAGTTCAATTCATGGACTTTATTTTATGACAACGGTATTAAGTTTGATTTCAATAAGAGGGGAGCGAATTTTCGATATGGAGAGAATTGTGTGGAGATGATAGTTGTGGAGATAATGGTAGTTTTGTGGGGAACTTTTGTTATGAAGAGTCATCGAGTCTATAAAAAATTATGAAATTTTCTTTGGGCATAAAAGAGTAGATTTGATGAAAGTTATTAAAAGATAGAATTTTTAGTTCGAAAACTAAAAACTAGAGGAAAGAATTAAAAGCTTAATGAAAACACTGCTATGATAAAAATTATTTAAGACCAAATTTATATCAAAAGCAATATCGTATTTGGCATGATACTATTGAGATTATTACTAAATTTTCGATAAATTCCATTTAAATCCCAAACCAATCGCAATTCGAAACTTTCATCACCTTCCAACTCCACCATCAAGAGAATTTCATTTAATTATCTACATCAAATACTCTTCAAATGAAGAGTCCTCGTGAGTGAAAACTCTCAACACAAACTCCACTTCTCACAGGAAACTTCTGAGTTGGCTCTTGACAGAATTTATTGTCACATGGTGGAGAGCTTTGAGACAGAGTTTCATTATTGTGGGAAGGTGGTATAATTCAAATAAATATTTGCATTTGTCTTCATTTTGATGATAACAAGAATTTCAGGAACATCAATAAAGTTGACTACTGTTGTAATAAGAAGAAGTAGTATAACAACAACTATTGTTATAAGAAAAGTAAATGTTCCAATAATAAAAGGTATTACGACAACAACAAAAACTATTACTCCAACATTGACAACTGCCACTATAATAAAAACATATACCTTTATAACAACAACTAGGACTCTTATAACAACAACTATTACTTCAATAACAAAAACTACTACTTCTGTAACAACAACAATTGCAGCTATAACAACTACTACTTCATAAACAACAACGACTACATCATCATCAACAATAGTCCTTCATCAACAACCACAACAAGTACTTCATTATCAACAACTACTTCACCATCAAACACCATGACACAATTGTAAAAGTGAAGCAAATATTTTCCTAGACACGTAGATGGATGGTTGACAACAACAATATGAGAATAGTTAAGAACAACAACATTTTGAGAAATAAGTACAACAACATTTGAAGAGTTACACAAGCACATAAGAGAATTACATATAGATATGTATTCTACTGTATTTTGGCAGCTCATCTTCAACTGTGTGGGTGAATTGAAAGTTTGTTGTAGTTGTGTTGAAAGGTGTTGTCAAAATTATTGTTATTGTTGGGATTAGAGTTGTTGTTGATATAGAAAATGTTGTTATGGTTAAAGTTGTTGTTCGGATTGGTATTGTTGTTGCGAATGAAGTTGTTATTGCGGTTGAAGTAGTTGTTGTTGAGGTCGTTGTTTTCATTTAGCTTTGTGTTGTTCCTTTTGATTATGCTGATGTTGTAGATTTTCCTTCACATACACATATGCATAGCTCACAACTATCAAGGGAATTTTTCACTTTACGAGATTTAACATTAAATTTCATTTTCAACGCAAGAGAAGAGAGAGAGTGAAAACCCACAAAAAGAAAAGTGGTGGCAACAAAAGGAAAAGTAGGAGGAACAATAGGGAAATTAGCAACAAGAACCACCAAAAACAACAATGAATGTACCTCCAACAACAGCATAAAAGACCTCATAGCATTTTCAGCATGTTTATGTTAGCCAATGATGTGCGGAGGCTCCAGGGAACAACGAGCTATAAAATGGTGAAACAAACAACGCCAGGGGGAGGCGAAGCTCCGACGAAAGGAAAATGGAGGCGAAAAGGAATAAAAAAAAGTCGAAAGAGAGGCAAAAAAAAAATACAGAGGCTGATGAAAGTGAGGGGGAGCCAAATTGAAACCAACAAAATTTGTGGCTGGAGGATGGAGAAATGTGGATGGAGAAATGACTTTCGGCGAAAACTGCGATTTATTTTAGAATATTCAGAAAAGTCCTTTTCGAGGGAAATTTCCGAAGGTCATTCGTTATCGTCCATAGTAGGCCCAGAGGCGAATCGTGGCACTTAAATGCAAAGTGAGAATTTGGTCGGCCACCTAAAAGTATACAACGACAAGACGCAAATCGAGAAATAACAAGAAAAAATAGAGAAAACTTCACGCGTTTTCTTTCTGGGGCATTGTGTTTGGCTTGAATGAGAAACATTTCGTTTTATTTCTCATTTCACTTGTATTCCCTTTCTCTCTCTCTCTCGAACTACTTAATCATCACTTTCTGCGAACAGATATTTTATAGCACAACCTGAGGCGCTTTGCCGCATGATAAACATCTGTGTGTTTCTTTATTTACTCTCACTCTTCGTGTTTCTTTCTCATTCACTTTTTTCTCCTCCTACCCTCATTCTTTAACTTTCGTTCCTTTCGCTCTCTCTCTCTCCTCCTCTTTCTCTCTCCTTCTCCCTCCCAAACATTCTCAAAACACGCTTCGTTTATCTTTCTGTTTCTATCTATCTATTTCGCTCTCTTTTGTTGCTGAAATAAAAATAAAACTCATAGTTTAATTAGCAAAAATTTAATTTAACACTCCGTTGAGTTTTTAAATTTTAATGATTGCTTGCTTGCGTTTATCTCTCTCTCTCTTTTTCTCCTTCACTCTCTTTTTCCATTTCTTTCGCTCATTCTCCTTCTTAGTCTAATTAGAAAATGTTCGTTCTTGTTCTATATATCGTGCTCGTATGTTGGGTTTCTCTTCTCGCTCAGTGTATGTAGAAGTTAAGAACCTTTGCTTTGATTTCTAAAGCGGATTAAAGTGCTATAGAAAATCTCTTTTCTTTAAGGGAAGAATTCAAATTAAATTAAATTAATACCATTTTCTCAACATACCCTAATATTCTTATAAATATTATTCCTCCCAAAAAAATACTGCATAAATAAATAGGTTCCATAATAATAATCTTAAATCAATTCAAGAAAATATCGATTATTTATAATACTATAATATAGTATAATAATTTATAATATGATACTCTAAAATAAAAACTATTTCATGAATAATTGTTGAAATAAAAATATATTTAAAATTGTTATTGTACTCACGGACTGCATCGATCACATCAGGCATCCAGAAGACCAGCAATAAAGCGGTTGCTGCAACAAATGTGGCTGCTGTTGGCACTGCTGCCATTTGCAGCCCCATTATATTGTCTAAAAACAACAACAACCGGGACTCAAAATATCAACTATAATTACTACTCCTTATAGTTGTTGTAGAAAACACACACACACAGATTAATAAACCAAGATTTTGGTTTATATTCTTCTTGATTTGGAATTTCAGTAGAATTTACTAGACTGACTCTTTAGCTAGTATACTTTTAGGATATATATATATTTTCCTTCTCACTCTGATTTCTGATTTTTCTCCTTTCTCGATTTTTCTCCTAATAATATTCTCTTTTATAATAATTTTAGAATTTTCTCTCTATTCAACTTTATTTCAATTTATTATCTTCAATTATATATTTTGATATTTTTCAAAAATGCTCTCTGTCTTCTATTAATAAACCTTTTATTCTGGTTAGGTTAAAATGCTTTCGCTGCTCTCTGTCGATTGGTTGTCATTTCTGTGATGCCAGCTAATTTGCTAATCGACAAAACGTGGCAACGTCGCAGTTAAACATGCTTCTGACAGCTGACAACGTGATCACAGCAGCGAATGTTTGACATTTGACAGTTCGCCGTTTGACAGTCAATTGTTTGTTGCACTTCAGATGGCTTCAATGATAATTTTGTTGTAGTTGTTGTTGTTATTGTTTCTGTTATTGCTACTCGATTTTATTGTTGTAAATATTGTTGTTGGTATTGTAGGTTAATGCAATTGAAGGGCAGTCAATTCAAAATTCAACATTGACAACATTGATGACGAGTGGGAAGAAGACGAAGATGATGATATACAACAGGGCGGTAACAAAAAGATGACAACATTGGCGAACGAACGCATGACATACAACAATTGACAGGTTGATGTATTGACGTTTTTGTTATTGTTGGTTTGATGATGACGATGATCAGATTTTCCAGAGAACAACGATTGTTGGCAATTTTTTTATTATATTAAAATTGTCGAATATAAAAATTGTATTTTATAAATTTATTTATATTTTTATAAAATTATTTATGTCGATTTTTTTTATAATGATTTTTAATTACGAATTTTTATGATATGAATATTTTTAGTGATTTTTTATTATTTTTACAATTATATTTATTTTTTACAATTATTTTATTTTATTAAATTATTTTTAATTTTTACAATTATTTTTATTTTTTACAATTATTTTTTATTTTTACAATTATTATTTATTTTTACAATTATTGTTATTATTATCAAATTTATTTCAATGAAATTTTGTTTTATTTGTATTTTTTTAATTGATATTATTTTCAATTTTATTTTTGTGATAATTTTAGTAGATTTATTTATTGTAATACATATATATTTTCAGTCATTGGTGGAGGATATATTTGCGAGCCGAAAATCATCGGATATAACAAGATGTGTCAACAGATGCGATGTCATCATCATCATTATCGACCGTGTGGCGGCATTTGTATAATTTGTTGTTGTTATTGATAACGATATTTTTGTTGTTGTCGTTGTTGTTATTGTTGCCAAAGCGTCGTTTTTGTTGTCACGCAATTGTTGTCAATACCACCATTGTAATTGTTGTTGCAGTTACCACCATTATGTAATCGTTGTTGTTGGTGTATTTGTTGTTCACAATATCGTTGTTGTTGTTGTTGGTATTGTATTAATTGTTGTATTTGTAATTGTGAGCCAAAAATAGAAGACATTTTTTTCCGGTATTCATTATTAGTGTTGTTATAGTTATAGTTGTTGTTGTAAATTCATTCGTTTCATCATTTCGGCAGTGAAAATAACAACAATAAGGAGAAGGAGAACAAATATATATATATATATGTGTGTGTTTGCGTTGTTTTTGTAGTTGTTTACAATGTTGTCATCAATCGATTGGTTGTAGTTGACGATGTGGTTGTTGTTGTTGTTTTAATGATTTTTTAGGGGTAGAAGAAGAAGAAGAACGATGCACAGTTAGTGGTGCTGTGGGGCGTAAATCGATTACCTGTTGCTTAAATTTGTTGTCGTTCTTATTTTTCTTATTGTGGAACAAAAAATAAAAATAACTAAAATTTATTGGCGAATAATTCGCCTTCAATAAATATATTTTTTTCCCTAATAGCCAAATGATTGCTCGATCTAGGGGGCGTAAGAGGAGGACTTGATTTTATTTTTTAACAATTTATTTTTTTTTTGTTGAAAAAATTTTTTCAACTTTTTATATTATTTTCTTTGCATTTTATATATGAAATTCGAATAATTTTAATCGATTATTCAATAATTTGATGTATTATAGATTATTAAATTTTTTTATTATTTCTGTTGTATTTTTTGTATTATTTATTTTTAACTTTTGTATTATTATTATAGATCAATATTATCAGATATCAATTTCTGCAAAGAAAAAGAGTAGAAAAAATGTTCTCTATTAGTGAGAAATGTTCATAAAATTTCTTTCCATGAAACGACCTTGTGTGAAACCTTTTAGACGCTTTTTATTTATCTGTTAAATTATTAAATTAAATTCCCTACCACAAAAGAATAATTCGAAATCCTTTCCGATTTCGATTTTTAAAGTTTATGGGAGGAAAAAAATGGTAAATAAACAATTTTATGCCCTTAAGTACAATTAATTAAAGTTCCTTAAAGGATTATTTGCAATTTATTATCGCTGGTCGGCAGGTTAAAGGCCTTTGTGGGCATTTGATCGTGTTAACCTGGCGGCAATGCGGAAAATTGAATTTGTTGTTGTCGATTCTGCGACTGCATAGCCCTTGGGTAAATACCTCACACACACACACACACATGCATTGTAAATCCAATAATCTTCAGCAACAATTACGGTTCGAATAAAAAATTAAAACACTTTGGTTGGCGGTGAAAAAATATAAATACAAACGTAAAGAAAAAATGTAAATAAAAAATTAAATAAAACATGAAACATAGATATACAAATATAAAAAAATATAAATAAAAAAAAAAACAAAATATACCTATGCATAAAAAACAAAGTAATAGAATTAAAAAAAGTGATATAAATAAAAATGTAATTAAAACATTTAAATACAAGAAGAAAAAAAATTAAATATATGAATGAAAAAATTAAATATTCTTCACAATTTTGCTTTTAGTTTTTTATTCAATCTTTAATTTTGTTTTCGTATTTCTCTAATGTTGTTTTAAAATCTTTAATATACTTTGAAATATTGGTATTTACTTTTAAATTATTTTATTTACTTTTATATAATTTTATTTTACTTCTGTATAATTTTGTTTATTTATTATTTTATTACTATTTATTTATTTTTATTATTGACTTTCATATTCTTTAATTTATTTTCATATTCTTTAATTACTTTTCATTTTTTTATACATCCTGTTCCCAATGCATACGGAGTTATTTTTGTAAATATTGCTTAAAACAGCAGGCTATCATTATTGATTGAAATTTGTATTGTTTTCTGCTTGATTCTCGATTGTTGGTGATTCTCTTTCCCCTTTCTATCTCAATCTCTCCCTATCATTCTCTTCCTCTCCCTCTATATCATGCTCTCTCCTCTCTCTCTCTCTCTTACTGATTCTCTCCCTTGTCCCTGCAACATTGCAATCCCACAAACAACAATGAGAACATCCACTAGGATCTCAATGTCCAAAGGTTTTTTTGGAAGCAGCAGGAATTGCAAACGACGGCAGCAACTGCAACCGATGGAAGCAACTGCAATAATAACCACAACGGGTGGAACAACAACAATAAGAACAACGATAACAATAAGAAAAACATCAACACCAACAACAAAAGCCAACAACATCAACCACCACCAGCTGTTGTTTGGATGAGACAGAGAGAATGAGAAAATTGAAAAACAACAAGACTTCTGTTGTTCCACCGATGTTTTACAACATATTGTTATTGTTGGTGTTTTTGTTGTTGTTATACTTAGTGTTGTTTTTATTGTTGTGTATTTGTTTGGCAATATTTTTGTTGTTCTCGGCGCAAATTACATTTGGAGAAAGTTAAAAAATAATTGAATGGTTTTGCGTTCACGTCCGAGGATTCGGGCAAAAGTTCACGATGCATGTGAAGGACATGAAGAGGGTTCTTCTCTCAAACAGTCGCCGCCCCCTACGACCACGCCCCCTACTCAATATTGTTGTTGTTGTTTAAGGGAGCGACAGAGAGAGAGAGAGAGAAAAAGTACGAAGTTCGATTCTTCTGCATTGCGTGCAGACGACTTCATTTGCTCATGTGGTTGTTGCTTGATCTCATTTGTTTTTTTGTTTTTGTTGGTGTCATTTCATTCCTCTGGTTTGTTGTTGTCTTCATTGTTGTTATTTTTGTAATTTTTGTTGTTCTTGCTATAGTTTCAGTAGAGTTTTGAAGCGTTTCTTTTTGTGTTCCATTTTTTGTTTTTTCTTTGTTTTTTTTTTTGGTCTTTGGTTATCAACACCAATTGTAAACGTCAACAACATTCACAAAAACTTCAAGAAGATTGACAACCATAGACACAACAACAACCATAGTAACAACAACAACAGTCATTGTTGCTACAACAATAACAAAAGTTACTAAAAGTACAAAATCAACAACAAAAGTATAAAAATAAAAATTATAACAACAAAAATTTAAAGAAACAACATAACAAAAACAAATATTAAATCAATAAGAATATAAAACCAAACATACAATAACAAAAATTAAAAAAAAAAATAAAAATTACAACAACAAAAGACCAACAACACCAACAATAACAAATAACAACAACTGACACATTATGATTTCTGTTGAAAATCGGATTCGAATTGTTTTTTCATGTTATTCTTATTGGTTGTTTTTGTTGATCGTTGAATTGTTGTTGTAGTAGAAATATTTTCTTGTTGTTATACCACTTGAACAACTACATGACAAGCGGATACATCCTTCCCTCTCTCTCTTTCACCCATAAACTTTTCGTTCTTCTCTCTGAACACTGAACTCAAGCTCAAGCGGCGTGTAAATAAAATGCTTTCGTCCCTCAATGAATGAACGAGAGGCCCAACGTGAAGTGACCAAAGGAGAGAGAGAGAGAGGGGTAGGGAAAAGGAGAGAGAGGGATGGACAGAGTGCTGACAAGTGTGTGTGTGTGTGAGAGTTAAAGTGCATCGAGTGGTGAAGAAGGGTGAGGTTACTTTGACAGCTGCTTTAACAGGTTTTTGACATTGATGATTGTTTTAATGGCTCCCTGTGAAGGGTGCAGGGTGTCAAAAGCGAAAGGTGGAGAGAGAGAGAGAGAGAGAGAGGAGAAGGTGTGAAGGTAGAGAGAGAGAGAGAGCGAGGAGAAGGTGTGAAGAAGATGAAGGTAGAAGAGGTGAAATACAAGAGGTAGTGAAGTACAAGAGGTAAAGGAGTTGTTATGTTGAGGAGAATCAGAAGGTATGAAAGGTGTTGATGGAAGGTCCTTCACTCCCATTGCACTCGAATTGAATGAAATTGAATTGAGCTCAACAGAATTGAATTGAGTTCCGTGGCCTGGGCTGACCTGGCGTCATGTGGCATGGCATGGAATGAGATGGCGTGATCCTTGAAGTCCTTGTTGGCGAATTTCAATTGAAGTCTCATTACAATTTATTAACAACTCAACTGACGTCCGATCAAAATTCCATGCTGAAGCTATCAAAGTGAGGAGGGAATCACAGGATTCGAGGAATGAGAATGAGGGTTTAAGAAGAAGTGGAATGAAGTTAAGGGTAAAGGGGAAAAAGTTAAGGGAAAAGGGAAAAAGTTAAGGGTAAATGGAAAGAGTTTTTGATGGTATCGAATGAGATTTCAAAAAGGTATTTATTTAAGTTCTCAAGGGATTTAATACGAAATTAAATGGGATATATGAAGTTATCGATGAAATTATCGATGAAGGTATCCCAAAGAGGTACATAAGGGTTCTTCACCTGACTTAAAAGAGGTTTAACTGGAAATCGATCGAATTATGGTATTTATGAAAAGGTAATCGAGGTAATAAAATCGTTTAAACAGGAGTGAAAACGTTCCAACTTGAGTTCAAATTTAGTGAAAATTATTCAAAATTGAGTAAAAATTGCTCAAACTTAAGTAAAAATTTAAAAGTATTATTATAAGTATTAACGACTTTTTCTTTTTTAGAAAATACCATCAATTCTAAGTTTCATCTAATTTACTTGATGGAGGATTTGAAAAGTACAATAAACCAAATACAAAAGGAACCCAATATAAATAAAAAATACGAAAAGAAAATATATAAATAATAAAAAATAAATTGCACGAGAAGAAAATACAATGAATAAAAAGGAAACTCGAAAAGACAACACCAAACTTAAGAAGATGAAATGGCGAAACAAAATTTGGAGGAAAATTGAGACCAAAGTATACAAAAACCAAAAAAACAAAAACAGCCACATCAATTGCAATTAAATTGATTGCAAACGATCGCTAACAAATTTCACAGTAGCAGGAACGATTTCTGATGTAGAAGAGGCAGAGATAAAATGGAGGCGAAGATGGCGAAGGTGGAAGGAAAAATGGCGACAAAGTCAACGATGGCGGCCGGGCAGACAAACATGGGAACAAGATAAATGAACAAGTAGATGAAGAGGAAGGAGAACAAAAATAAAAAGGTGCAACGAAAATAATAATAAACCCAAAATAACAACAATAATAACAACAAAAATAACAACAATAATAACAACAAAACTAAGTAACAAAACTACACTACAATGATAGCAAAATAACATCATTGAAAGAGACAACAATATCACCAAATACTATAACAACAGTTCCGATTACAAAAACAACGGTGAAAAATCAACAATTGTAACAAGAAAAATGTACTCATTACAAAAACATTATAGAGTAAAATTACAACAACAAAATTGAGTACCATTCCAATAAGAAATTGAGTACTATTCCAACAACAGTAATGGTATAGAAAATTACAGAAAAGAGGAGTCAAGATGAGAAATCGAGATGAGAAGCCAAGAGAGAGAAACGAAACGAAAAACACCGAAAAATATTGTCAAACAGGACCCCAAAAGAAAGAGACAGAGAGAGGGAGAATCAAAAAGGATGGAGATAAGGAGAAAAAGGAAAGAGAAGATAATAGCAAAGGTGGTAAATGACAAAAAAAGGTAACGAAGAAAGACTCACTATCAATGATGAAGAAGGTTGTAGTATAGAAGAAAAAATGGTGAGCAATGGATGAGAAGAAGCAGGAATGAAGAAAGTGAAGAAGAAGGATTTTGAGCAGAAGTGGAGTAGAGGAGGATTGGAGGACGATGGGGGTGTGCAGAAGGTGGTGGAAGCAAATATCAAAAAAAAAAACAAAACTATCGCTCGAAATGAAATTTACTTTGGCGCAAATTTCATTTGTTAATCGAATCGATTTTCTTGTTAGTTTCATTTGTAATGATTGTTTTGGTAGGGGTTCGTTATTGTTGTTGTTTTGGTAGTAGTAGTGTTCGCCATTGTTGTTGTTATAGTTGTACTTTTTGTTGCTACAGTTTTTCTTGTTACATTTCTGTGTTTTTGTTTTTATTTTCTCTCCTGTAGAATTTTGTTTTCCTTCCCACATCATTTTGTTACTTTCTTTCATTTTCGTTCTCTATATTTTGTAATGTTTTTACTACTTGTAGTTTTTCATTTTCCAAGTTTCCTCCAGCATCGATATCGATGAGTTGTTTTTATTATTGAATTTTTCATGTTGTAGTGTTACTTTTTCGCCTTTTCCAATTTTAAGCTCTTTTTTCTCAATTTTTTCTGATTGTTTTTTTTTTTTTTTGGTTGATTTCTTTTTGCAATTGTTGTATTTTTCTTGTAATTGACTTTGGTATTTTTATTTTGTAATTGCTTTGTTCTTGTTGTATTCAATTGTTGGCGTCTATTGTTCGTTTACCTGACCTCCGACTTCTTCTCTTTCGTTGCCAACTTTTGCTTTTTACCTCAATCTACAGACTTGCTTTCTACCTCTCTACCTTATCTTCCTTTCTCTCTCTCTCTCTCTCACTTCCTCTCTCCTCTCATTGGTTCCGCCATTAAAAGCGATCACTTCCGCTTGAAATGAGTGTCTGAGTGTGTATAAGAGTGTGTGTGGGAGGTGAAAGTATATGAGTGAGTGTGAGTGTGTTTGTAAGTAGGAGGTGATGGTATAAGTGGGAGAATATGGTGTTTATGTATAAGTGTTTTCATGCCAGACATTGGAGTTTGGCCTTCGGGGGGTTTCGTGAAAATATTTAATTGACATTTGTTTGTGTCGTTGATATTGTTTTTGGTATTGTTCTTGTTGGTTTTAACGATACCAAATGTTGTTGTAGTGCTGATGTTGTTGTTTTTTTCTTCTGGCGGCTCTTGTTATTGTCAATGAAATTTTTGTAGTCGTTGGAATTGTTTTTGCTCTGAAGTATGTTTTTGTTCTCATTCGATTTTCCGCATTTATGAACTTAATTAATTTTTTCTCGATCCATAGGAATTTTGTATGGAATCGATTTGATTTCTTTGGAATGCATCGAAATGTTGAAATGAAATCGATTCTGTTTTTCTTTTAATTTTGTTATTTAATCGATTTTGTTATTGAAGCGATTTTTAATCGATTTGGAATCGATTTCTTTATAGGAGTCTAATGAAATCTGACGAAGGCAAAGCGAAAGAATCCGAAGGAAGAAACTTAAATAGTTCCAAGAACATTAATTATTTTCTTCAATTGTCTGCAATGATTTTCCAATCATTTTTCAATGGTCTTCAATACTTCTTCAATGGTTTTCAGTGGTTTCCAAAGGTTTCTAATGATCTTCAAAGGTCTTCAATGTTTCTAAAATGGTTCTTCAATAATTCCTCAATACTTCTTCAATGATTCTCCAATGCTTCTTCCGAAACTCCACCAAAGACATCCTCATAAAACCCGAAAAAGGTTTTCTCAAGGGTCTTATATGGGTTCCCTAGTACTTCAAACCTCTTCATGGACCTATCCTATCCGCATCCTTCATCTCCCTCCTTCACCATGACAAACTGAACCACATGACAATCGAGAGTCACGTGAGATCAACTTGGTTTGGGTTTTGCGGAAACTCGTATGAAACTTCAACTTCTTCAACTCAAATAGAAAACCCCATTAAAAGCTCATCAAAATCCAGGCAAACATGCAAAAACGAAGGTGGGACAGGGAGAAAGAGACAGAGAGAGAGGGAGTGAGAAGGGAATAAAGAGATGAACATGAAGAGAGAGATGGAAAGTTGTATGATAGATAGAGAGGATAGTGGTTGACGATGCCTTGTACAGGATGAGTTGAGGAGGTAAATATATAGTTGGAGAACTTTTAGGAAGCGTCAGAAAATGCAAATATGTCAGCAATAATTGTCGAGAAAGAGACGAAATTAGATGGTGAGAGAGATGAGGAAATGAAAGGAGTAAGAAGAAGGAAGAGGAAGAATGAAGGAGAGAAGTAAGGAGAGAACTAAGTACAAAGTGAAGAGTTGAGAGATATTGTAGAGTGAAGAGCTGAGAGGATGCAAAGTGTATCAAACATTAACAAATATAATTAAGTACGTTCGAGGAGGATGTGAATAAGCGAATTGAAGAGATAGATGAAGCTATGTAGGGAGAGAGAGAGAAAGAGATGGATGGATGGAGAGAGAGAGAGAGAGGAATGGATGAAGAGAGTAAACTAAAGAGTGAGAGATAGCTTTAGTGGGTGATTTCGGTGAATGAGAACGAGCTTCGAGCTTGAGACAACTTCGACGATACGACGACGAAGTCGTGGCTCGCAGGAATAATTATTTTAGATAGCAACAACAATTATGGTAAAACATTAGCAATAATAACAACAATAGCTTGTAGAATAACCACGACAACAACAACAACGACTACAATAATTGCATTACCAACAACAATAACGAGATGAGTCGGCAACATGCACATGAAATCATGAATATTGCAAGATTTCATTCGTAGACAAAACTTGTTTTACATTTGCATTCCAAGCTACCGAGAGAGAGAGAGAGGAATCGAGAGTGAAAGATATAGTGAATTAAAGAGAGAGGGAGAATGAATTAGGCAGAGAAGGAGTGAGAATTAAACAGAGAAGGAGTGAAAGAGAAATTGATAGAATTAGTTCGATCGAATTAGAGAGTGAGAGCGACAAAGATAATGAGTGAGAGAGAGAGAGAGAGATCATGAAGATATTTCCACTTGGTCGTAGGAAATGAACAAAAGTTAAATTGAACGAAGAAAGATGGAGAGATCGAGCGATGAGAGAGAAAGATGGACCAAAAGTAGTGCTTCTATCTACTTCCACATGTAGTCTCTATAATCGAAGATTTTTCAAAGAAAGAACCCGAGTGAAAAATTAATAAAGTGATGAATTTCACCAAATAGAAACTTGTGATAACAATTCGAAGTCGAACAGGATCAGAAATGATCGAAATAACATTAAATTACGACTACATCGATTTAAGAGGACAAAACAACTCTTAGTGATCAAGAAAGACAATCGAGTAGGGGAGAAGGAGACATAATCGAGTGAGAGAGAAGATGAAATAATCAAATGATGGAGAAGAGACACCAAATAAAGGAGCTGGAAGACAATCGAATGAGGATGAAGGAGAAACAATCGAATGAGGGTGAAGGAGAAACATTCGAGTGTAGGAGAAGGAAAAACAATCGATTGTAGAAGAAGGAGAGACAATCGTGCGAGGTAGATGGAGTAATAATCGTGTGATAGAGATGTAGACACATTCATTCACTCGCATCTATGTTGTAGTTGAAACCATCCGTTGAAAGCAGGATCAACGCGACCTAAGTCGTATCCTGACGGAGACCATTCGACAGATGCTGCTAAAATATTCCAACTCATGTCGTCAGGAGGAGGAGGAGGAGGATGATGAGAATGGTGAGAGGAAAGGTAAGGAGAAGTGATAGGGAATTAGTAGTGAGAGGTAAAGAAGGTGATGAGAGATGATTCCTCAAGCGAGAAGATGATGGAGACAACAATGAGGAACGTATGGAACGTGAGGCGTGGAACGTGTGGAGTGAAAATCCCATGAGATGCGGATGAGGTGGAGGAGAATGAGTTGGAGAAGGAAGAGTATGAGGAGGAGAAGGAAAGAATGCGGAGGTGAAGAAAGAGAATGAGGAGGAGATAGAAGAGAACGAGTTGGAGCAGGAAGAGGTAGAGGATAAAGTGGAGAAGGACGAGGAGAATGAGTTCGAGGATGTGATGGAGAATGAGGTGAATGTTGAAGAGAAGATGGAGAAGGATGTGAAGAAGGATGTGGAGAAGGATGTGGAGTCGATGATGTGAGTGGATGAAATTTTGCCGGAGAAACTAATACAATTATACGCACACTTATACGCAATATCAACGAACACGAACACACTGATACAAGGAGAGGGAGACGGTAGGAAGAGAGAGAATAGTAAACCAGAGTGAAAGTGAGTGAGGAAGAGGTGAGACAGCATGAGGTAGCGAAGTAGAGAAATGGAGAGAGAGAAGAAGAGAGAAAGAGGAAGAGAGTGAGGTGGAGATGTGCATAACTTACGGCAAAGTATTGAAAGCGAAGCAACTTCGACAGCAACAGATACAACAACATTGAGTACTGAATTGGCAGCATTGAAAAGGCAACAACATCGACAACAACAACAATAACAACATCGACAACAACACCACCATCAACATCGACAACACGGCAGCACTTTGCAGCATAAATTGCTAGAGGAAAATGCAGAAACATGTTTGATTAAATAAAAGCAATGAAATGAAATATTAACACACACACACACACAGACAGATAATCCTCCTCACTCCCATCAATGTGTGTTTGTGTATATGTGGAGCAACAAGGATGACAACAATAAAACAACAAGAACAGCAACAAGAAGAATAAATTATTAATGTTCTGCTTAAAGGCTGGCTTAAAAGCAAACATAAATCTACAGAATCTCGACATCGGCACAAAATATCTTCATCTCCATCGAATTGAGACAGAATCGAACATCTGTCTTTATCAGTCTTTTGCAAATATATATATCTCTCTCCCTCTCTCCTTCATCAATCTAATATCTCTCTTTCTCCAATCTATTATCTCTCTTTCTCCACTTCACTATCTCTCTAACTATCTTGTAGTTGATTTTGTTTCTTCCACATGTTGTCAAATCGATAGCTAAGTATTGATATTGTTATTGTAAGAGTTGTTGTTTCTAATTATTGTCGTTTTTGTTGCGATTAATATTCCATCCACACAATCATTAAGTTAATTTTGCATTTCCAGTTGAAGGCAAATGTGCCTAAAAATATGCAATCAGCTTTTGATTTCCGTGATAAAAGGGGAAATGGTGTGGATTTTCAGTGTTTGTTGTTATTGTTGTTGGTATTAGGCTTTATGTTGTTGCTATTGTTATTAGGATTGATGGTGTTATTAGGATTAAAATAGATGTTGTTGTTGTTATTGGAAGTAGAATTAGAATTAAATTTAATGTAGTTGTTATTGGAATTAGAATAGAAATGGATGTTATTTTTGGAATTAGAGGACTTTGTTGGATGTTTGTGGGAAGAAGAGATATTTGTTGTTGTTATTTTAAACAACAACTTGACAATGCAATGAAATCGAGAAATATTAAGCACCTTTTTCACCAAACTCACACATCTGTCTATGAAAATGTTCTAATTAAATTTGTCATTATGAAGGGATTTCCAACATTTAATAACCGTAGAAATTATATGAGGTTCTGAATATGCTTCCAGAATCTAATTAGAAATACGTCAAAAATGATTTTATATAATTAAAATTTTTTATCCTAAAAACAATATATTTTAATCATCAAAATCCCATTATAAAATCCTCAATTGGTATTCAATTATACCATAAAGAACCTCTTGATACCAATGAAAACCTCTCGATACCAATAAAAATTCATTGAAAAATCTCGCCACAAGCCTCTTTGTCCCACACGAAACTAAAATCAATCGAATTCAATGCAATTGACACTCGTTGCCGATGCCACACTGGATGAAACTTTTAATTGCATTTTTCTGTAATTTTTGGAAAAATTTTCAAACAAACACCAAGGCAAGGACAGAGACACACATACATCAATGTAGACAATAAATGAGAGTATGTGTGTTTGTGTGAGAGTGTATGTGTGTGAGTGTATTTGGTTCAAGGCAACAGCATTCATCGTCAAACAATGGTAAAACTTTGAAATGAAATTATTTTTTAATAAAAATAACTACCGAACTTTGCTGCCAGAGGGCGACCAGGAAAGAATAAGAGGGAGTGAAAGAGAGGGCGAGAAAATAGAGAAAGGGCTAAGGGAGAGTGAGAGAAGAAGAGAGAGAAAGGGTGAAGAGAGTGAGAAAGCATAACGAAGACAAAGAAGTATAACTATAAAATGAGAAGAAATAAATTTAAAAATATTTCGCGGAAAGAAAAACTTTCAAAATGAGACAACGAGAAGGAGAAGAAAGAGAGAGAGAGGGAGAGTGGAAGAGAGAGAGGGAGATATTGGTGGGAATAAAATGAATGGTGGGCGTGAATGAAATTCTAGCCACGCCCACTAGCGAGATTTACGCGAAGTTGCGATGGCCGGATGCGTTTTGTTTCGTTTTTTAATTGCAATTTCGCAATTATTTATTTTCGCATTTAAAACTTTACGACTACAACAACAACAACACAAGGATGAGGAGAAAAAGGTTTGGTGGAGTAAGAGAGAAGGAAAACAAGAGAAGTGAGCTCGAGGAAAAGGAAGACGAGCTCGCGAACTCTAGAAGGAAGTCGACCAAAAAGAGAACTCCACGCAACAACAATAAAAAGAAACTTTCGTCAGCAGCGAGAGGTGGGAGAAAGACAGGGAGATGAAGGGAAAAGGGATGGATAAAGGTGGGAAGGAGAGGGTGAAGGAAGAAGGAAGAGAAAGTGAGTGCGTGAGACAGAAATGCAAGAGTTGCATTTTATGAGCCGACTCCATTACACAGAAGGAACGAGTGGAAGTAGGAGGAAGGCAGAGTAAAAGGAGGCGTGGCAACCCTTTAAGCCGGAAGTGGAGAGAGACAGAGGGAAGCTGGAAAGAATGGAGCGAACCAGCAGATGAAACAAAGGAAACGTCGCCGAGGAGGAAGAGATGAAGAGAGACGATGAAGAAGAAAAGGGATGATGAGGAAAGACTGAAGAAGAAAAAGAATGACGAGGAAAGGATGAAGAAGGAGGATGACCAAAGGATGGAGGGGAGTATGGAGAGGATGAGAAAAAGAGGACGAAAGGATGACGAGGTGGATGGTGAAAGTCGACCAAAAGATTGCGTGGAGTTTGGAGAAGGAAAACGAGGAAGAACAAAGTATGGTGAGGAGGATGAAAAAGAAATTGAACCAAAGGATTCAGAGAAGGATGAACAAGTAAAACGATTGAATGATGAAGGAAGACGAAAGCATGATGAAGGAAGACCCAAGGAAGATGAAGTAGGACTAAAGGATGATGAAGTAGGACCAAAGGTTGATGAGAAGACTGAAGGAGGAAGAACAAAGGATGACGATGACGACAGAGACAACGAACGAGACTGCGACAAGGACGACGTTGGGCCGGATGAAAGGGTTGCGAACGACAAGCGGATTGAAGGCAGCGACGGAGCCGGAAAATTAAAGTTTGCGCAGTTAAAGTTTTTCCTGTAGTTCTCCAAAATAAGAGAAAGAAGAAGGGAGAGAAAGAGAGAGATATGATGTAAAAGTGGTAGAGAATTGGAAGGAAGAAGACAGAGACATCGAGAGTGATGAGGAAAAGACTTCAGAAAAGGAGAGACAGAGAGATTGGGATGAGAATAAGAAAAGAGTCAGAAACGAATGAGATGAGAGTGAATTTCAGACAGATGAAATTTTGCTAACTATATCTCTCTATCTCTCATAATTTCCATTCTTCATTGCTGTTTTTTTAATTTTCGGTCTTAAACTCAAGCTCCAAAAACCCAACAAAAGCAAAAACAACGATGACGACGACTCCGTGGAAGAAGTGGCTGAAGGTGATGAAGTTTTTGAATTAAAACCATAAAGCCAAACAAAGTTAATTCCACCATGGTGAGGAATCTGAAGGAGCCAAAGGAGGAAAACTTTCGACTTTATTGCGTTTTCATAAATATTTACATTCGGAGCAAGTGGAAGATGGAAGATGGTGGAATGAGAGGAGAAAGGGAGCAAAGTGAAAAAAAAGAAAGTAGCAGAAAGTAAGATAGGTAAGAAGTTGAGATAGTTGTGGTAGGATGGATGGGTGATGATGGTATGAAAGAGATGGATAGATGGTTGAAAGAAAAGGATAGGTGACGACTTGTCTTCGTCTTTTATGACTCTTCATCGGGAGCGATATTCGAGATAATTAGTAAAGTGTTTTCCATTCGCTCTTCATCAGAAGTTTCTTACTTCGTTAAATTTGACTACTAGGAGAGGATTTAGTGATGATTATCAAGATGTGATAATAAAGTGATGGTGATCAAGTGAAGAGAATCAACTGATAATGATCGATTGATGAGAATCAAATGATAATAATTAAGTAGTGATAATCAAGTGATGATGATGTGGTTAAAAATATTTGTGAAGGTGGTAAGAAAAAATAAAAGAAGCAGATAATAAAAAAAGAAGGAAATTTCATAATTAAGGAATTTTTTAAAATGAAAAAAAAAGAAGGAATTTAAAAAAAAAAATTTAGAATAATTGACTTTGAAAATGAAGGAAAGAGCAAGAAAATTGGAAAATTAAGGAGATAGAACAAAGAAAAAACATGAATTGGTAAGAAAAATGAAGAAAAGTTGAGAATGACCGAAAAATAATCGATTTTAGAAAAAAATGAAGCTAATTTGAAAACTAAAGAAACAGGAACCAAATTTCAACTTTGAAAACGAGAGAATGATTTAAGTTCCCTTTCTCGCTCACACTTCAGGGTGTCGTTGTCTCTTTCTCTCTGTATTTTACCCTCTTTGTTCCACTTTCTATCTCTCTTCTTTTCACTCTTTGTCCCTCTCAGTCCCGCTTTGACCATTTCTATTCCTTCTTCTTTGTCATTCTCTCTCCCTTTTCCTCTTCTTGTTTCTTTCCCTTTTCAGCCCCTTATTGTTGTTGCTTAGAAAAAGACACGCCTTCATTGCAACAGGTTCGCGAGGTTTTGAAAATGAAATCACAACAAAGGAAGGGAGTGAAAAGAGAAGAGAAACCGACATCAGCAAAATACAAAAGCCACGGTTTGTTGGTATATTGTTGTAGTATTGTTTATTATGGTTGTTGTTTTTGTTGTTGTTGTTGTTTATGTTTATGTTTATGTTTTTGTTGTAGTTGTTGTTTTCATTGTTGTTATTTCTTTGATTGTTGTCGTTTCGGCCTCCTCGGCTGCGTGTAAAAGAAATATTAGCGCGAGTCAAGAGAACAATGAGAGAAGCGTGGAGGAATCTTTTGCATTGTCTGAGAGGGATATCAAAAGATAGAATGACAGGGGGAGAGAAAGAGAGAGATATAGAGGAAAGGAGAGATAGAGGAAAAAAGAAGGAAAACAGGAGGAGAATGAAGGAGGAAAAGTGGGACAAAGGAAGCGATAGAAAGAGAGCCAGAAAGGTTTAGTGAAAGAGTGTGAAAGGTAGCTGAAAAAGGACAAAGAAAGCTATAGGAAAGCTAGAAAGAGTGAAAGAGAAGAGGTGGCGATGACGCCGACGTGAAAGAGGAGGCCGTTCCGATGTTGGATTAGGATAACAAAAGGGATGACATTTTGCAAACGACAACGAGAACAGCAGATCAACAGCAACAACAGCAATGATAGCAACAACAAGAACAATAAAATGCCGACAACAATGAAAAAGACACCCAAAGAGAATTCCCGAAAATCAAAAGGAAGGGAGGAAGGGAAATTAGAAGAAAATAAAATAAATTCAATAAATTCAGCTCCTTCAGAATTAGGGAAGAGAAAAAAAAGAAGGACAAGAAGAGATACGAGATCGAGGAAGAAAAGAGAAAGTGTGGAAGGAAAAATATAAGAAATGGAATCACAAAAATTTCCGACACAGAAAAAAAAAACAAATCAAAAAATAAATTATAAAAATTTGTCTTTTTATAATTTATTTTACATTTTATTTTAAACACATACACTAAAAAAACACAATTTTGTTTTGGAATTGTTTTTTTACAAAACAGAAGAAGAAACAAAAAAATATCAAAATTATTTAAAAAAAAACTAATACAAAAATATATGTTTAAAACTCTACGCTATATTCTTTCAATTGATGTTTTCACTGCTATTGTTGTTGGTGTGTGTGAATTATGTATTATTGTTGTGTCAAACACACTCATACGTGTTTGATCTCATTGTTTAGAAAATTTAACCTCAACAATGTACGGAAAATAAATTCAAAGAGGAAAGAAAAAATAGAAAGAAAAGAAATCAAGCCTCCTTCTGTCTCTAACTCTTTCCTGTTACTGTATTTCGTTCTACTCTCTCATTCTTCTCTCTTTTTGTTCTTCCCGGTTGAAGGTTTAAAACTTTGTTCAACTGTGTGTGAAGGATTAAGATTGAGACTGTGAGTTTGAGAAAGGGAGAGGGAAAGAGGGTGGGAGAGAAAGATATGTGAGTGCTCTTTTTTTATTCCCCTTGGGTTATTCTAACCAACATCGTATTCAGATGAATTTAAGAATCAAAAAAATATAAACAAATACATATCAAAAAAATACATATATGAAAATAAAATAGATATAGAATAGAAACAAGATGTATATGTAAAAACAATATATGTATGTATATAAAATAAAAATAAAAACCAAAAACAGAAATATATAGAAAAAACCAAATCAAGATCTATAAGAAAGAAAAGAACAATAAAGACATGAAAAGAAAAAATAGGGGGGAAATATAAAATAAAATTAAACGACAAGAAGCAAAGAGAGGAAAAGAAACAAGGACAACAACATACATAGCAACACACACAAACCACAACACACGCACAAAAACCACTACTCACACACACACACTAACTAACCACTACACACACGAAACAATAGGAACAAAATATTTCCAAACAATGCACCAGGGAGGTCGAAAAAAAGAAGAAAAAAAAGACGTAGAAAAGAATGGATACAGGAAGGAAATGGAATGAAATAAAGGAGAGAGTGAGTGAAAGAGAGGGAAGAAAGGTACGAGAGTAAGGGAGAAGAAAGTGAAAGGGGTGACAAAAAAAGAAAGGGACAGCAAGAGGGCCAAACAATGGACGGCTCTCGTCGGACCAGGCACGACTTAAGGAGGCCGTTGAGAGAAGGACGAGAACGTGAGTTTGGGGAAAATGCCGCAGCCTAAATGTTGGTAAGAGTCGTAGGTAGAGGGGGAAGGGAGTGAGAGAAAGAGAGAGGAAGGTAAAGAGAGAGAGAGAGAGAGAAAAAGGTAGAGTAAGAGGGAAGGAGAATAGAAAGGCCCAGGGAGTCCTTCAGGGAGTAATTTTTCGAACTGAGAAAGTCGTCGTCGTTTTCGTCCTTGTCGTCGTCAGGAACTTTTATTAACGTAATTTTTGTGAAAGTGATTTTTTGTCCTTTTTCTCATGTTGTTTGACGTTTCCTACGAAAGAAAATGTGTTTCAATTTTTCCCCGTTGTTTTTGGTAATTTTGATTTTGTTTTTGCTGCTTTTGCTTCTCATTTTCATGCACAGTTCTTGATTTTCATTTCTTCCATCACCGAGAGCGAAAAAAAGGATAAAAGGATGACGAGAAGACTTCTCGATTTTAGGATGAAAAACTAACGTGAATGTTGTGCAAACCCAAAATTTAATGAAGTGAAAATTCAGATCGTGGAGCAGGTGAAGTAGACCGAGGAGAAAATTTTGTATGGAGAGTATAAAATTGTGAAGAAGGCGAGGAGAAAATCATGAAGGTTGAAGGAAAAACTGTGGAAGCTGGGAAGAAAACGGTTTAGGTCGAATGGAAAACGAGGTCAGAAACTATCAGGAGAAAAGTGAAAATTCTCATTGTTCTGGGGACGATTGTTCTCGAGATGCTTCAGTGACGGTGAGTTTATGAATGGGTTGAAAATTGAAGAGAAATTTAAAATAATTTACCGTATTTTGAAGGATTTTTTTAAGTCGTGAAATAATATAACAGAATTGAAATTTGTAGAAAAAAGGAAATAAAAACAAATACACACTTGTAAAATTTTTAATTAATTATCAAACACAACAATTATATAAAAATTTAAAAAAATCTTAAATAACTCAACATGAAACAAAAAAATTTAATTTAAAAAAATGAAAACAAAATTATTTAAACAAAATTTACATAAAAATTTAAATTCAAAAAAATCAATTCTAAAAACTGAATTTAACAAATTCAAGATAAAAAATTCAATTCAATACAAAATTAAATAACAAAAATTAAAAATATATATATTATTCTTAAATAATAATAAAATTTGAATAAAAAAAATATGTACAATTAAGAATGTGGAATTCTCAAAGAGTTCATTTTCATTTCATTATCTTTCTGCAATTTAAATCTCTAGTAAAACTATATGTAATTCCCCATAAGTCAAGGTATTAAATCAGTTGGCAACAACTGAATCCATGAAGAGCAACAAAAAAAATGATGCTTCTGACAACGAAATAGACAAAGAGAAAGGAAAACAATAATAAAAAAATGAAGAAAATAGAAATAAAAATACAACAAAATTCAGAAGACCAGCATTTTGAAAATAAAATACGAATATCTTTGAAAACTCAGACCAAACAAATACAAATGACAAGAAAAACTAAATCTTTGGAAATAAAATTTAGAATAAAAATAACAAATCCCTAAATTAATAAGAATAATAAAAAAAAACCTAAAATCATGAAGAACAACAATGAATTCAACAAGAAAAGCAAGAAGAAACAAATATAAAAGAAACAACAAAACAAATAAAAGGAACAACAACAAAATTAAGAATAAAATCTATAAACCCCAGAAAAATCAAGAAGAACAACAAGAAATCAATAAAACAACATGATTCCAAAAACACAAACTAAGCCCCAGATTACAAATCTACCATGAGAAGAACAGCAGAAAGAGACAATGAGACACAGAAAGAGATAGAAATCGAGAAAGGTATTGAAACAGTGAAAGAGATCGAAACAGATATCACGTTAGAGACACAGACAGAAAAAGAGAAGTAGAGAGAGAGATAGAAACACAGACAAAGCGATAAGGGCGTAACAAAATCAGTGCTAAAAATGCAAAATCAATCGACAAAGGAATCTCAGCTGAGCTTTATTTCTTCATAGACACTAATTTCGGTGACAAGTAATACCAGAGACACAAACACACACACACTAACAGAGCAAGGACAATCAAAGCTGGTGAGAAAGGGATGGAAGAAGAAGAAAAGAAGACCAGGATACTTTGGTAGGGAATTCCCAGAAAAAATCCCCAAAAGTAAAGTTGTTGTAAAGTGCAATTTTGTGTGCGGGCGTGTAAATAGAAAACTATAAGAGAGAAGGCGAGAATAGAGAGGGTGTAAAAAGAGAGGGAGAGAATAGAGAGAGAGAAAAAAGAGGGTGTGAGAACAGAGGTTGTGAAGGAAGACGAAAACGAGGATGACGTGAAGAAAAAAAAATGAAGAAAGGATGGTGGATGGAAAGAACGGAAGAAGACGAATAATGAGGATGAGAAGAAGTTGAGAAAAGCATGGGATGCATTTGAGGAAGGGACGAGAAGGAGTTAAAAGTTGGACGCCAGAAGAAGACGATGACGACGAAGACGACGAAGACGACGACGACTACAACAGAAGACGACTGCGACAAAGATGCTGATGATGATGGTGGAATCGTTGCCAGGATGCGTAAGAGAGATGGGTATACTGCAGTAGAATGATGGTAGTGAAGGTTGAGATGAAGAAGACTAGAATAATAAGGGGTTCAGAAGAAATGGTAAGGGGTTGAAGAGTGAAGCAAAAGCTTTCTGTAGGTTGGAAGAAGCACGAAAGGATGGTAGAGGATGGTATAGGACATATAGGGAGACGATGTAGATGATGGTAAGAGTTTGGTTGAAGGTTTCTTCAGAGAACGACGCGTCATCGTGGGGTTAAAACTTCTCTCCTAAGAACTTCTTCACGTACTGTGCAAATACACGAAGCTTAGACGAAGAGATATTTGTCAATCAATTGAATTTTCAATTGTGGAAATAGACATGTGTATGTGTGAGTTTTTCGTCTCCATCTCCATGTGTGTGTGTTTGAAACTGTCTTCTCTTTGTATGCGGGCACAACTTAAAACCGGTTGAAATCCCAGCAACTTAGTCGAGGGAGAGAAAAGGAAAAATTCAGAAATAAAAAATAAAATCTGGGAAAGTAAAACTCAGAAAAGAATTCGGAAAAATAAAATTACAAAAAAACATGTAGGAAAGAGTGAGATCGAAAGGTAGAAAGAGAGAGAGAGCATTGTACCAGAACATGTCCTTCGAAAACCGAACTATTAAGAACACAAAAAAAAATCATCATTCTGGTAAGAAAACAGTGAAATGGAGAGAAAATAGAATGTCACGAAAGGTAGTTTTGTTTGTCTTCGGGGACAACTAAGGAGTCTTCGATGCATGATGAAAACCAGTATTCTTGAGTATCCTTTCAAGGAGGGGATTTCTATTTTCTTCGACAAGTGGTTTGTATATATTCAGTATGTTCTAATGTGGTGTATATTATGTAGATGTATATTTTTTTATATTTTACTCTATAATTATTCAAGTAATAACTTTATAGAATTTTTGATAGGAAGATCATGGGACATAATAATTTTGTATTTCCCGTATTAGAATTTTTTTTTTTTGTGCTGATCTCAGTATTTTATTATTCTTCTAATTTCCTATATTTCTCATTTCTACTATAGGTTATATTTCATATTTATTTTACTATCCCATACTTAATCTTTTTATTGCAAATCTTATATAATGTATAGAGAATTCTGTATACTATATTTAATAATTCTATTCAAATATCTTATGTATTTTGTATATGTATTTGTATATCTTGTATATATTGAATTTAATATCCTATATTTTTTATTTCTATTTCAATATCCTTTTCTTGTTTTCTATTTCTAATTCAGTATCCTATATTTTACATTTCTTCACTAAAAGCCAAATCATTTTTTGTCTTTCCCATCCCATTGTTATCATCCCAGTTCTACCCTTATATTCCTATACCTATTTTCTTCTATCCCTATCTCAATTTTCTCCATCCCTATCGCGATTCTCTCCATCTTATCGCATGGCATCCTATCTGAAACGTTTTATAGTTTATGCCCCAACCTAGCACAAGCCATCCCCATCCTACACACACTATCACAACAACCCCCCACACACTATCACAACAACTCTAACACACATACACACACATTGTGATATCTTGCGCCATGTGTCGTCCTACGCATCCTTATCCGCACAACGATGTCCTGGAAAATCGAGAACGTGAAGGAGAACGAAACGAGAATTTTCCAAAACCTAAGCGCAAGTAATTGAAGAAAATAGTTGGCAACGTACAGAGTTTGTGTGTGTGTTTGTGTATAGGAGATAGTGTATTTTTGTATATGTGTATAGTGTGTATGTGTCAGTCGTTTCATGTGTCTCTTTGTGTGCACGTGTATGTGGAGTTTAGTTCAACGAGTTTTTTTTTTCACTTAAGATTTTCTTTTGTTTTGTTTTTATTAAACCTTCGATTTTTTTCCACATTTTATTTAGTATATATTTGTATTTTATTTATTAAGTCTATTTTTATATTATTTATTTAGTATATATTTTTATTTCATCTATTTTGTATATTTTTTATTACTTATTTTTTATTATTTATTTTCTATTTTTATTTTATTTCCTTATTTGTTTATTTATTTGTGTTACAATTACTTATTTCAATAATTCTCTTTATTATTGTTATTTATTTTATTTCTATTTTTTTATTTTTCATATTTATATTATCTATAAATACTTATTTTTCTTTATGCTTCTCATGTGTTTTTATTTATTTTTATTTTTTGTTATCTGTTATTATTTATTTTTCCTTGTGCGAATTGCGGTTGGTTTTCATTTATTTTCACCGTAGAAATACATGGAATTTTTTTAAGGGTCGAGATTTGAAAATTTCACGGCATTAGAAGCAGTCTTGCGAAAATGGAAAGAAATGTAATAACTTGATGATGGTGTAGGAAGGAAGGATAGACAGACATATGTAGAGAAAATCTTTAAGGGAGTTTAAACAGCAATGAGGTGCTTCTTCTTGAGTTTAGAAAAGATACACCATGAGATAATGAAGTCAAAGTTAAAGGATTGAATCGTTAGATGTATACTTGTGTATAAAAAGGTAAAGAGAAAATTTTGAATTTCTAGAGAAATAATTGGAACCTAATAGAATTTTGATTCTGAAACAACCAGAAAGAAAACAATAGAATTATGCTAACAATTCTAAAATCAGAAACTGAATATCAACAAAAGTAAAAAGGAAGATAAAAAGAAAACAAAAATCGAAAATAAAATAACTTTCCTCAAAAACTCCATCCTTTTATCAAAATCCCTTGAATTCTCATTTGAAATAAAATTTTACTGCATTGCAGCCAACTTTCGACAACCGATTGTTATTTGTGTTTGTGAATAAATCTGTACGGAATGTCGAAAGAATGGTTATGTGTGTGTGTGTGTTGATTTAAGTACATGTTTATTTGTGTTTTCAATTTCTCTGCCCATCTTCATCGCTCTCTCTCTACCTCTGTTTCTATCAAAGGTAAACGGACGAGTGGATTTCATATAATTTTATTATCATCAACTGCTTCTTCCATCGCTCTATTATTCCACTCATGTTGATTTTTTATATCTCTCTCTCTCTCTTTCTCTTTTCCTCTTATTTCATCTGTCCATTCGGAAGTCGAGGATTTTCCTCTTCCAAATACATTCACAAATATACACCTGCTGCATTTATATGTATATGTATTTGTGAGAAAGGCAAATTTTCAATTTGAAATTTTCGTTCAACTCTCGTTGGTTTCCGGTTCTTGGTTCTCCCCCAAAATCACACAAACATACAAACAAACACATGGACCCATGCATATTTTGAGCACCGTTAGATATCTATCTTATGGTAAGTCCATGTATGTGTCAGTGTGAATGTGTGTGTTTATGTGCTTGTGATGACTGTCTACCACCGTTGGGTATTTATGTGTGTGTTCATTTGTTTGTTATTGTGTTTGTAAATCAATTTAAAACACATTTTCAGCAATTTTCGTGTCTTGTTCGGGGATCCAAGTCTGTTATTTTTTCTTTTTCAATCTCCTTCTACCAAACTCTCTCTGGCCTTTTCACTCCTATGACTCTTTCTCCCTCCTCTCTCTCTAACTCTTTCTCCCTTCGCTCTCTCCAACTCTTTCTCCCTCTCTCTCTTGTGATGACTCTTTCTCTATCGAACTCTTTTCCCCTTTCGTTCCTTCATCTCCTTCTCCATGATAAAATTCTCTGATATCCTATTTACTTTTGCAAGTGAATTTTCCAATGTGTTATTAGATGGGTTCTTCCACCTTTATTATTGGAGTTCTTGTCTATTTTGTTGTTATTGTTTGTTTTGTTGTTATTGTTTGTGTTGTTGTATTGTTGGTATGGTTTGTATTATTTTTATTGTTGTTTTAGATAGTATTGTTGTTCTTATCAATGTTTTGATATTTTTATTTCTTTTGTTTTTTTTCCTTCCTTTTTTATTTCATGTTTGTTTTTGCTATAACTGTTGTTTTTACCAATATTTGTTATTGTTATTATTTGTTTCCATTTTTGTTTTTATTATTTCTCATTGTTATTATTTTCTCTTCCGCCCACTTTATTTTTCTCCTCAACTGGCCTACATTTTGGTCATGGAAGTATGCCTATGATGGTGGGTATATATGTGTGAGTTCGTGTGGGTATATGTTCGTGTTGGTCTCTCGGTAACCGTAACTTTTTCCCACCCACACACTCATACTCATACTCAACAACCCTCAGAAACCCTTTGCAAAATAAGCCGCCGCAACTTGAGAATAATTTTTGAAAATAACAGAAGAAAGAGTTGTAGGAAAAAGGAGAAAAGATGGATGAAAGTTGGAAAAAGCAGGAAGAAGTAGGAAAAGAAAGAAAGTAGGAAAAAGAAAGAGAAAAAGAAATAGAGAATAAATATTTCTTATTATAATAAAGGGTAGAAACAAAATAAATAGGATCGCAGGAAGGAGAAAGAAAGTCGTCCAGATAGAAAGAGAAGAAGAAGAAGTCAGTGGGAGTGACAAAAGAATAGATTTAAATCTTCCGCCTCACTACGTTAAATAAACAATAACAATGAGAGGTGGAGAAGGAAAAAGAATGCAATAATGGAAGAAAGATGGTGATGGAGAGAGAGAGAGGACATGATATGAGGGAGAAAGAGTAGAACTCATGAGACTGAAAGAGGAGAAGTTCAAAAAAAGAAAAAAAGGAAAAGTTCAAAAATATAAAAAGGAGAAGTTATGAGATAGAAAAAGGCAATGTTATGAGAAAGAAAGAGTGAAAAGATAGTGAGATGGAAAAATTGTTTGTTTAAAAGAGAGAGAGAGAGGGAGGGAGATAGAGTGCGACAGATTGGAAGCCATAACAAAAAGTTTTTGCCAAGTCAGCAACTTAGTCAGTCGTCAGTTGTCGAGTGCAGAGCCCAAAAATGTTGCATGAAAAATAGGTTTCGAAACCAAACGTCGTTCCCCCGCAAACAACGAAGTTCCATCCCAAAACACACATACGACACAAACACACACACACACACTCAATTACACACACACTCTCAAACACACATACACTACAACACACACATCCATTGACTCATACATTCATACAGAAATACGTAGCCTAAAAGTATGCCATGCTCTGGCATAGAAATCACATTCAGCCGACTTGTGGTTATTATTATTGTTGTTGTTGATATTGTTGTTGCTGTAGTTGTAAGTTGTTGTAAGTTTTTCCTGCCTCTCATATGCATTGCGAAGGCAGCACAAAAATAAATGCTAGTTGGTTGTTTGGTTGGCTGTCTGTCTGACTGATTTGTTGTTGCATGCTTTTAGGCAAAAATACAAATATCTCCTGCACTCTTTTCTCACTCCCTTTCATTCTCTTCATCTCCTATCTTCTTCTCTTTCTCTCCCTCTTCTTTCAACGCAGCAAGTTTCAGGCGAAGATGTTGCTTAAAGTTCGACATCTCCAACTACAACAGATCGCTTTCACAATTAAATACTTCCCACCACCGAAATCTCTTGCTGTCTCACCCTTCTTTCTCTCAATCTCTCTCTCTTTCGCTGTCTCTCTCTTTCTCTCACTCACTCTCTTTCCCTCACTCACTCATTCGTTAGGAATGCAAAGTGTATTGCAGTAAGAACAACAACATCAACAACAAGATTACCATCAAAAATAACACGAAAACACTTAAAATTCCTGAGAAAACCACGTTGAGACTGAGTCAGAGTTCGTGACAAATAAGAAAGAGGGAGAGAGGTAGAGACAGAAAGATAGAAAGAGAGAGGGGAGTGAGGAAGAATGTGATAGAAAGATTGAGAAAAGGAGTGAGAAGAAAAGTGCGAGAGGGTGAGAAGAAAAGCTCAAATCACGATGATATTCTCGAAGATAACAATGAAGTTGATGAAGGTCAACGCAGTAGGCCTAATCACGGTACAACAGACCAATAGTGGATGGAGGAAAGTGAGAAATGTTAGAGGACGAAATTGAGTGGTCCAGGAAAAATATACAGGACAAATATACAGGATACATTTACAAGAAAAATCTTTCAGAACCGAAAAGACTATGGGAACGAAAGAGTATAGATCAGAAGTTATGGAGAGTAGGAAGAGGTAGGTTGATGAAAAAGTAAGGATTGTAAAGGAAGGAGACCTAAGGGATGTTTGAAAAAGAAATAAAGGTAGAGAAAGAGCGAGAAGGAACGAAGGTGGAGAGAGGAACCAACGAGTCATCAGAGTAGAATAAATGGTAGGGTATGGAATGTGAGGGTCGTTAATTTGACACATGAAATATTAACAGCTGGAGAGGACCAAAAAGTAGAAAAGAGCAGGAGACAAGTAGAAAAGAGGAGGAGGGAAGTTGAAAAGAGCATGAGAGGTAACGGACGTAGATAATTAAAAATGACAACCAATGGAAAAAGGCATGGAAAATAGGCCAAAGTGTAACAAAACATTAAAAAAATGTGGAGAATATTCAGATGGAGGAGGTGACCAAAGTTTAAACAGAAAATAAACACAAAATACTGAGCACGAAAATCGAAGCACAAATTGATCGGCGATGATAATAACTTGATATATTGGTAGATGTTTTGAAGGAGAGAGGAGGTTGAGTATGAAGAGGGATGGTTAGAGCGGAAAATCGAGTGTAATCAACAGCTGGAATTAAAAATGACAGAAAGAAGAAATTAAAAGTAGTTGAGAGAGAGAGAAGTTTGAGGATATTCAGGTCAGAGGGAAGGAGACGAATAAGAAATATTTTTAATGGAACAAAAGCTTTTTGAAGATATTTTAAAGTTAAAGGTCTTTTAAAGGAAAGAATTTTAAGGAAGGTCTTTTGAGAGAAGATTCCCATCGGCAGCAGGTGCAAGTAGACCATTTAAAGTTTGCTCTTGAAAGTAATTAAACTCGACCTTAACGAAGCGAAGCCTTTCCGAAGACGAAGGAAGTTCCTCAAAATTATTCATGACGAAGGAGGACGAGGAAAAAAATCGAAAACAACAAAAATAAAAATACTTTTACAATCGAGGAGTGGAGGGAGGAAGAGTGAAGAAGGGAGACAAGATATGATGGTAAGGGGAAGAAAGGTAAAGATAGAGAGAGAACGAGGGATGAAGAGAGACTTCTGAAAGAACCTGGAAAATGAAACCCTTGTTAAATGCTAATTAACACGTTTCAAAAAGCAACAACTGTAACAACTGAGAAAAGACAATGAACAATAACAACAACAACAATTAGAACAGTGGAATAAGCAAGAAAAGCAACAAAAAAGAATCCCTCCAAAAGCAGAGAAAAGTCTGCTGAGTCAACGATGGATAAGAGTGAGAGAGAGAGAGAGAGAGAGAGTGAGATAGCAGTAGAGAAAGAGAAAATGAGATAGCAGTAGAGAGAAAAGTAAGAGTTATGATAATGCTCGAAAATAATTTCATGGCCAAAAATCTGCTGAATTATTAAATTTATTTACAAGCAGGTGTTCGCCAAGAAACGACCCAAAGAAAGAATGGGAGAGAGAGAGAAAGAGAAGCGAAATATGTGTGAATCTGCCTAAAAGTAGGCAATTCTTTTAACGCCTACAACGACGTTCAACCAAAATCTTCTTCAACGGACCTCGAATCCAGAAGGATAAAATTTAAGTGGAAGCGGAAATTACAAATACCACACGAAGGTAGCGATGAAAGGAAGGAAGAAAGATGAGGAAGAAAGGTGAAGAAGCGAAGGAAAAAAAATGCAAAGGAAAGCGAAGTAATGAAAGGAAGGACAGGATCCAAAGTAAGTAAGAAAAACGTGAAGAAAGAGACGGAAGCGAAGGTCGGAAACTGTGAACCGCAAATATTCTCCACACCAACAAGGATTCCCATAGCCCAAAAGCCGACAAGTAGGCAAATATCTCCACCTTAAAATATCTCAAAAAAAAAAATATCGTCCCCTTTAAATATCTCTTCTCTCCATCTACCCACCAAATATTTCTCAAGCTCAAACTAGCATTTGACTTTATTTTTTTGTCACTCTCTCTCTTTTTCTCTCTATCACTTGGCATCGCATTGTGTTTCTCTCATCTTTCTTCATTATCAACATCATATCCATCGAATATCCTAGCTCATTTCAAGAACTTCTATCTCTCTCTTTCTCATTCTCTCTGTCATTTTTGTCTTTTTCTTCAGGTAGAGAACCTACGTCTACCTTTTCTTTCTATATATTTCAATATATTTCTATATATACAACTTTTTCCTTTATCGTAATTTGGTTTGTTTTCCTCGGGTTTGCTACATTTTCCTGTATAAATTCTAGGTTTATGTAAATTTGCTTTCTCCTTCTGCCTTCTTTCGGCCGCAGTCATCTTCCCTCTCTCTTTCTTGGCTATATAAATATGGCGTGGAAAGAAGGAAATTTCCTTTCTTCAAAAATTTCTATAGTTCCATGAATTTATGTACTTTATGTTTTTGTTGGTTTCCTCTGAAGTTTTTTCTTTCAATTTTCGTCAATTTTTTTAATAATATTATTTCTTCTTCTCGTACTTGTTTTTTTGATACTATTCTTTCTTCTCCTATATTTTACAACAATTTTTCCTTCTCCCACACATTTTTTTTTCCTAAACTTCTTTCTTCTCTTATTTCTTTTTGGGCTAAAAATGTTCTTTGTTCTTCAAAAACATTTTCTTCTACTATTATTTGTTTTCCTATTATTTTCGACTTTTTTTCTCCTGCGTTTTTTTTTCCAAAAAAGTATTTTTCTCCCTCTTACTATATTTCTCTTTCTTCGAGTTTTTTTCGATGCTTCCACATTTTGTTTCAGGTTTTTGCAGCTACTTGAAATTTAAATTTCCTGCATTTCCTACAACTCCAAGATATTCCATCAAAATACAGACAGATCGAGATAGAAAGAAAATAAGTAAGAGAGAGAGACAGAGAAAATGTTGAATTGAAAACGTGGAGCGAGGAAAGGTAGGAGGACAAAAGTTAGGGGAAGAGTGGAAAAAAAGGTTGTGGAAGAAAAATGATGATGAAAAATGAAAGAAGAAAAAAAAGGAAAAGAAAGGAATCTTCTATGGATGAAGGGTTGGAGAAAATATTGTAACTAGAGTAAATATGGTTTCATCCGGAAGGAAAAGAGTAGACAGAAAAAAAAACACAATGTCCTTGTCGTTGTCGTTCATGTACATAGAAAACCCAAAAATTCTATATGATTTTTCACTTCCGTGCCACAACCTTGTCTTTATTTCTATCTCTTTCTTCGACGCACAAGTCCTTAAACCATAGTTTCTGGGGTTTCTTCCTGAATCCTCGACATCAAGTCTTCCTCGCTCTAACCTTTTAAAATACAGTTAAACATTTTTTTGACCTCCTTCTCTATAGATGTATTTGTGAGTTTGTGTGTATATGTGTGTTTGCGTAGAGTTGTTATATGTGTACGTTAGTGTATTGTGTGTGCTTTTCAAACTGTTTTCCGTTGTAATAGTTTTTGATGGCATATTTTCCGTAGTTATTTTTTGTCCTTTTTAGTTCATCCTACTTGTCATAGTATCGTATTTTCTTGGTATCCTATCAGGATGTTAGTAATATTATCTGTCCTTCTATCTAGATGTTCTCTTGTCTGTCTGATATTTTGTATGTCTGTCCCTATATTTGTCCGACCTTTCCCCTCATCGTCTTGTACTCTGAACATCTTGTCTTTTGATCATCCTTTCGTCTTTTTTACCTTGTCGTCTTTTCTTTTGTCTGTCCGTCTTTTCATCTGTCTGTCCGTCCGTTCATCTGTCTGTCCTCTTATCTGTCTGTCCGTTCGTGTGCCTATTATTCCATCTGTCCGTCTCGTCCACAAAGAGCAAACTTATCTTGTTTGCAGTTGGACCCCAGAGAGGTTTCTGTTTGTGTTGAAAACTTCAATATCTCTATCGCTAACCTTCTCTCTCGTACTATTTATATTCTTCTCACTTTCTTCTTCTTCCTCTCCCATCCTCTTCACTATCTCCTACTCCCTCTCCCATCCTCCTCACTATCTCCTTCTCACTCTCCCCACCTCCTCACTATCTCCTCCTCACTCTCATCCTCCATCCTCCTCTATCTATTTGTAGCCGTGTTTTTATTGTCGAGGTTTGTGTTAGTCGAGTTGAGTTTGTATTAATGTGTTTGTGTGAAGCATCTCTCATGATAGAAGGAGACAAACACGAAAAGAGTGAAGGAGAGAAAAAGAGAGACAGAGAGAGATAGGTAGATAAATATGTCAGTAGTTGCAGTTGAACTCACGAAACGATGCTCTTCGAACTCCGGAACTCGGTCAAATGATTAAACTTTAAGCAGATCTCAAGTGATGCCAACAAATCAAAACGAGCGAGCACTGGAAGAAATTCAAAGAAATCCTAAAGGATTTCAAATAAAAAAGGTAGATGAGTTCTCATCGCTCAAATCCCCAAAGACATGCAGCAAGAGAACTGAAGAATTAACAAGAAAACTCCAGAGAAGTCAAGGAACTCAAGAACATTTTAAGAAACCTGAAGAAAATGTGAAGAGACCTGAGGAAAGTGTGGAAGAAACCAGAAGAAAATTTGAAGAAACCAGAAGAAAATTTGAAGAAACCCCAAGAAAATTTGAAGGAACTCAATCGAATAAATTCTTCATAAGAATCTCATTCCATCGAATCGAACCACTTAATATTCAAATCATGTTCGAATTCGTCAATTAACACAATCCCCTCACGGATGAAGAGATGTCCTGTGACAATTCAGCGGGGAGTTGGAGAAAAGATTTCTCAAACGTGAAAATCAGGATTCATTAACTCGATATGTGTAGACAAGGATGATGATGTCGATGGAAGGATATATGAAGAAAAGGTAACCTCATTTAGCATATTTGATTACGTCTCGAATGATCCCAATGTCTCACTCATCATACATCAGAACGATGAGATGTCCTGTCGGTGATGTGGAAATGTCAATCAGAAGAAGCGAGCAGTGGTAGAAAATATCAGAGAGAGCCAAGGGAGAGAGAGAGAGAGAGAGGGATTAAAACCAACATGTTCACCAACCAACTATTTTCTGAAACTTTAAAACTCGAACACAAAATCCAAATCGAAACATGGACAACGAATGACAGTTTGATGTTGCTATATGTATCGATTTTGTTGTAATTTCTATGATTTTTGTTATTGTTATTTCCATTATTTTCGTCGTTGTTATTTCTATGCTATTTGAAGTTATTTCTATGAATTTTGTTGTTATTTCTACGATATTGTTATTTCCACGATTTTTGTTATTGTTATTTCCACTCTATTTATTGTTGTTATTTCTATGATTTTTGTTGTTAAATCCATGATATTATTGTTGTTATTTCCAATATTATTTTTTTCTTGTTATTTTTATATCTAACATTGTGGTTTTTTGTTGCCATTGCTGCTTCTGATCAATGTCAACGCTATCTACCGATGAAACTCGTTTTACTAGAACGAATGTTAACCCACTCACACACAGAAACATACAAACACATATACACTCATACACACACACGCAGATTGGATGAAAACTCCTCTCCCTCGCTCTCTGCATCCTTTCTCACTGATGAAACTCAAAATTCCATTCACATCAAGACATAATCTTATGACCTGAATAAATAATTCAATCAAAATGATACGACACGAAACGACAGCCGGAGCAGAAGCCGCATCATCGCAGATAAGGAGCCGGTCGACGGTGGCGGATCCACCAATGGATCCAACCATGGAAAGCAAGAAAGAGAAGGTGATAGAGAGAGAAGGAAGGATTGTGTGTGTATGTAGCATAGTTTTAGGCTGAGTGGCACATATGTGCGGCGAGCGAAATGCGGTTGAAACCGATGGAAATCGCAGGAAATGCACGTCACTTAAACGTTATAGTAACGAGGATGAAGATCCGCCACACGATGACGGTTGTCGTTCACCAGAGAGAGAAGGAGCACAAGAGAGGGGGAAGGAGATGGAGCTCATGAGGGAGAAGAAGCGATAGTAAAGCCTTGGCTTGTGGTGGGAGAAAAGTAAAGGAGACGGATCCCATGTCACTTGAGTGTAGAACGAGTGTATTCTATTATCATTAAAGTTTGTGATTACGAAAAATCGAAGAAAAGGTCGTGAAGTTCAATAAAATTTGAAATCACAATCTAAAAATGAAATCAAAAAGAAGAAATCGGAGAAAAAATGTGAAAAACAGTAAAATGACGAGAAATAAATCTTCATAAAATATGAAAATTCTTTGTTATTACTGTTCAAACAAGGAGAATGATGTTCGTCTTTTAAGAAAAGCAAATTAAAAGATTTCATCAAAGCTAAAAATTACATTCGATTTCTAAGAAAATTAAAAAAAAAATATTCAAGTTGAAATCTCTATTAAAGACATTATTTATTATTATTTCAAATATTATTTGATATAAGAAATATTTGAAAATCAAATTAAACACTTTCCAAAAGTTGAACAATTTCTTTTATATCAGAAATATTCGAAGACCAAGATAGAAACTGCCGTTAAAGAAAACCAGTGAAATCTGAGTTCGAAAATGTCACGAAACTTTATAAAAATGTTTTAAAAACATCACAAAATTCTAAGTTTAAAAATCTCTCGAAAGTTTTTTTTACAAATTATTACAAAAAAAAAAAGAAAATCCTTTTCAATGTTTCACACAAAGTCGTTTCCCACAGTTGAAGAGTTATCAGAATGAAAAATTTACCATTCCGATGGATGAAGGAAATCCTTAATGAAGATGATGACAACAGCTCCAAGTGATGAGGTTCAGGTTAAAACAAAGCACAGAAAAAAAAAACACTTTTGGAAAATTTTATTTTTTTTAACTATTATACTTATTAAAATTTTCACTTCTTTAAAATTTTTCTTTTTTTAATATTATACTTTTTTACTTTTCTTTCTGTTGAAAATCACGAAATTCGCAATACTCAAAAATTGCACATGAAATTTGCACTCAAAAAAAATTGTTGACGACGAAACGAAAGTATGGGAAAAGCGCGTGAAAACCGTTAGAGGCGAGTCGACCGTCAACCGAAAAATTGCGAAAGGACGCGAGAGACAAGCACAAGGACTCGAAGGACTACGCAAAAGGATGCGGAGAAGTCGAGGGAACGAGAGAAAAAATAACGGGTAGCGAACGAATGTGGGATAGGTCAGGATACCGTTATAATTCACTATACAACATTTTTTATTTTTTAAATTTTGTAAAATATTTTCTTAATATTTATTACGATTTGTATTAATAGTTTGTATTGTATTAAATTATTTATTACAATTTTTTTATTCAAATTTTTTTATTTTTGCTATTTAAATTTTTCTATGTATTTCTATTTTTTTATTTTAATTCATTAATATATCTCATTTATTTTTCAAATTAATGTCAAATATTTTTTAATAATTTTTCATTGGGGACCTTGACAAGGATTTTATTCTTACTATTTTTCTAATATTTTCCGACGTTCACAAAATGCGTGCGATTTTTTTCGTATTTTTTCGAATATTTTTCACTGATACGAAGTGGTTTACAAGAGATTTACAAGCAGACCAAAAACCGAGAATCCGAGAGCGCGCGCCAGTGCTTTGCATATCCTTACATCCTGGCAAATCCCGAAATTGTACTAACGTGTCCCAAAGTCCGAGAGTCGGGCATAGGCGATAAAAATTTTGGGCAAACCATGCGATGGCATGTGGTGATTCTTTCGCGTGGTGAAAACGACGAGAGAGACGACGACGAGAGAACAACTGAGAGAACAACCGAGAGAACGAACGAGAGAACGAATGAGGGAGAGAATGAAATTTCGGTGAGAGCAAGGATAATGAGAATGAGTTGAAGAGTGGAACAAGGATTCAAGCTAAGAGCGAAATATTAAGGTGAAATTTCGAGAAGAGAAAGTGGTGAAAGAGGTGGGTTTAGTGAAAGTTGCTGAAGAAACTGTGGCGAAAAATTTGGTAGACAAAAAGTGGTGAACACGGTGAAATGCTGTGGTGGAAAGGTGAATTCACAGGTGAAATTTTGTGTGGAGAAATTGATTCTAATGGTGAAATGTTTTGAAGAGAAAGAGGTATATTTTCATTCAAAGCTTTGAGCGCTGAATGTGTGGAGGTGAATTTAATATAAATCGTTTGATTTGAATGAAAATATTAGATTTGAATAAAATAAAAATATTAGATAATGAAATTTATTTTAAAAATTTAAAAATATAATGCAAAATAATGAAAATAAAAATATAAAATAATAAAAATATTAACAAAAATATAAATTAATACAATCAAATATTGAAGAAATTGAAGGAAAAAATAGAGTGGTTTTCATTTTGAAATATTTTTAAAAGTAGTTATTATATTACGTGAATTTTTTTATTTTTTATTTGCAAAATTAATAAAATAATACAAATTATATTAAAATACTTTTAATTTAGAATATTTTAAAAATATTTTCAATTTTTATATATATTATATTTTAAAAAAAAAAATTTAAGCTTTGAATGATTTTTAATAACATTTTAATTTTTAAAGAATTGTCAATATAACAAAAAATTGTTATCAATAAAATGCAAGGTATTTATTAAATTTTAAATTCAAAATTTTACCATTTTTCTATTTCTATAATTTCTTCAAATTTGTAAATAAAATCAGTTAAATTAATAAACTCCATTTACAAATTCAATTTACACCAAATTCCACCAACGAATACACCTGTCGATTTCACCTCAACTCTACCACTTCCACTACACCATGGTGAAGTAACGAATTCGCCTGTTTGGTCAATTCGCCGCATTCGTTCAGAACAACGCGGAATAACAATCGCAGATGAAGGAAACTAACTACAACAACAGGTGACAACGAAGAACCCAAACACCAACATCAACATCAGCAATAACAACAACAACAACAACAACAACTAGAGCAGCAGAAACACAATAAATGAACAACAACAAGAGCAACACAATAAGTGAACAACAGCAACAACAGTACAACAAAAACAACAACATCGACAGGAACAACATCCCGACGACCCGGAAAATCCAAGTGCCTTGAGAGAAAATACATTTCCGGTAACTCACCACATCAGAGAGAGAGAGTGGTGAGAGAGAGAGACTGAGGTAAAAAGAGAGAGAAAGTTAAAGGTTTTCACCTCTAGCCTCAGTAGGATATGAAGAGAGCCTGATGGCGTCAATAGAGAGGATGCCCAGGAGCTGCAAAGGAATCTCTTTGAATTGTGATTATGAGAACCATGATTGAGAGAGAACGTGGGAAAATTTTCACCATTTAGCGATTTCACCATCAGCCAAAATGAAAGCTAACGGTGACAATAGACGAAGAGGAAAGCGAGAATGACGACGAGAGAGATGACGATGAGAGCCATGACGATGAAAGCGACGAGGATAGTGAGAGCGATGACTACGAGAGCATTGAGGACGAGAGCATAGACGACGAGAGCGTGAACGCCGAAAGCATTGACGACCAGAACAACTACGACGATGAGTCCGAACACGAGAGCTTCAGCTCGAGTACGACGAGGACCAAGACCAGGACGACGACGACGTCGGCTGCAAGGACATCGTCAACGTGGTCGTTGTCGTCGTCGTATCATCGTCGTCGCTTCAAGAGGCATTGACTTTGACCGTCAGTTGGTTGCGACTCGCGAGCCGGTGAAGTGCGAACGGACGACGAGCAAAAAGCGAGCGAGACTGAAACGAACGTAAAAATATTAAACGAAGAAAGTTGCGAAAAATCGCGTAGCATAATTTTTGGCGCGCTGACGAGAAGAATAATTTTTGCGATTAGAAGAATCATTTTGGTGAATAGAAAGATAATTTTTGTGATAAGAAGAATTTTGTAGAAAAAAAGACAATTGTTGATAGAAAATTTTTGATGAAGAAAAGAACATTTTTTGTGAAGAAAAGTTTGTTTGTTCTTGAATGAAGAACATTTTTCGTGTTTTTAGTTTTGGACTTCGAATGATGTGAAAATTATTTGTGACACTTTTTCGTGTGACGCGTTTCCTGTGTTTTTGGTGGACTCGACAGAAGTCGTGTTGGTGGTAAAAGTTTTGATGTTGTTAGTGTTGTTATTCGTATTGTTTTTGTTATTCGTGTTCTTTATGCTGTTGTAAATGTGGTTGTTGCTGTTGTTCCTGTGTTTCAAGTTGTTGTTCATGTTTTTATTCATATTGTTGTTGTTCCTGTGGTTCAAGTTGTTGTTTGTGTTTTTATTATCCATCTTGTTGTTGTTGTTCTCGTTGACACTGACAAGCAGTGACAGCCTCGTGTTGTTTGTTGAGCGAAAATAGTTGTTCTTTTCCCTCGACCTCCACCTTTTATTCTTCTCTCGACCTTTCACTCGTCTCGGATGGTCACCGTGCGCGACCGGAAGTCACACAAACACATTTTCCTTTGTAGACGCATAAAGGTATTCATACGCAGTGGAACACAAACACAGGGACAGACAGACAGGGAGGAAGACAGAGAGAAGGACAGACAAATCAGACCGACAGACAGAGAGAAGGACAGACAAATCAGACCGACAGACAGAAAGAAAGACAGACAGACAAACAACAAAAAGACAAACAACAAAAAGACGAACACATGACAAAAAAGTATTCACACGCAAGTGCTAATAATGTAAATGTTTTAGCCAAGTTGTGCTTTTTCTCGGCTTCGGTTTGTTTCGCAGACTGCGGAGACGTGTCGTTGTCGTCGTTGTTGTTGTTGTGATGTCTGTCCCAATGAAGGGACAGCTGGTGGCCCTTTCTGGTTATCCCTGCTGTCGTCTGTATTTTCCATCGTCTGTCCTTAACGTTGTCTGTCTTTTCCATCATTCGTCCTTAACGCTGTCTGTCTTTTTCCCTCGTCTGTCCTTAACGTCGCCTGTCCATCGTCCTTAGCTTTCATCAGTCCAGCCAGTCTTCTGTTCAACCAGTTGTTTATCCAACCAATCGTTCGTTCACCAATCGTTATTCCAACCAATCCTCATTTCAGTCTATGAAGCCTGTCGTCAGTTCACGCGGTCCGTCTGTCTGTCGGAATCGTTTTCTGTCTAACCGAATCATTGTTTCTCTGGATCGTTCTGTTCAATGTCTGTCTTTGCCTCTGTAGGCTTTCTATATGTTGATTCAGAAGGTTTTTTCTCGATGTCTGTCCTTTTCACCTTTCTTTTCCTTTAGGGTTTCTGTCCATTTCAGTTTCTGTCTCCCTCGGTGTCTGTCTTTTTCACGCTCTGTCCTTTTTACATTCTCTCCTTCTCACCATTTCTTTGACTAACTGAGAGTTTTTTTTGTGTCTCCGTCTGTCTGTCTTTCTGTGAAGTGTGAAGTGAAGTCTGTATGTGTGTTGATTCACATTTGAGTCTGTGTGTGTTTGGTTTTCACTGTCCGAAAGAGGCTCGCGGCGAACTCTGGGGACGTTTAACATAATGTGAATGTGTTCGAGCCACAATGTTTCTGTTGTTTGTTATAGTTGAGGCTAATATTGTTTTTGTTGTGGAATATATTGTTGTTGCGACTCCTATTGTTGTAAGAGACACATGTTGTTGTTGTGTTTTTGTCGAGTTGTTTTTGATGTTAGTGTTCGTTTGTTTTTTTTTTTTTGTCCTTCATAACCAGAGCTGTCTAGTTTTTCATATTGTTGTCATTGTTTTTGTCAAGTTCCTGACATTGTTCTTGTGAAGTTTCTAACGCTGTTGTTGTTGCCATGTTGTTGTCATGTTATTATTCTTGTTGTGAATGCTGTTGTTCTTTTTTGAGTTGACCAAAATATCACAAATTATTTCAACGTGTTTGTGTTTGGAGAGCAGAAACATCAAAAGCAATAATAACAACAACACCAAAACTACCTCCATCTTCACATTCAGCTAACTTGAGCCGACACATTATTTTTGTTTTGTTTTGTGCGCTTTTAGGCACTCGAGAAAAACAGAAACAGAACAAAAACAAATAGAGAAAAAAGAAAAAAGGAAAAAAAAAAAAAGAAAAATTGAGCAAAAACTCCTTTGAACGACACGCGCGACATCGGGTGAAAGTTTCCGACACGCGTCGTCGACCCCGGACAGCGGAACCGGAAATGCAAGGTGAAGACGTTGACGGCGATTTCGAAGTGAACGTAAAAGCAGGCAATAAACGAAACTTCATCGAGACGAGGAAATGTAAGTGAAGTTGGAGTTGGTTTTATTGAGAAAATTTAAGGAGAAACTATTTGAGAATATTTTGGGTTTCGAAGAGTTTAAATATTGCACAAGAAAATTGATTTTTTGGAGAAAAATATCACTGAATTTAATATAAGTTTAAAATAAGTTTTTTATAATTTGATTTTTTTGGTCATTTTTTAGTTGTTGATGTTGATGAAAAATATTGCAAGGTTCCTATTAGAAAACGCAATTGTTTTTATTTCTCTTTCTCTCTTTTTCAGTTATTTCAAATCTTCTAAAAATTAAGTTAAATTAATTCATGAATTCAAAATATTTCATATATTTTGTTTATTTCATTTTTAGGAATTAACGATAAGGATCAGAATAAAAATATATAAATATCAAATTTATTGTGATGAAGACGAAAATAATAGAAATTGGAAATACAGAAAATTAAGGAAACATAAGACAATAGAAATATCAAATATAATAAAAATCAACAGAAAAAAAATTACAACCACTATAAAGAAAAAACTCAAAAGTGTGGAAGAAAAACTCACTCATGGAGACAGAAGCAACAAGAAATGAAGCTAACCATGAGAATCAAACGAGACATCCGAGAGAGGAAACCTCGAAGGAGCGGAAGAAGATGATGACGGTGATTATGAGGATGATCAGAAGATGATGATGGCGAGATGACGATGATGGCTAAATGATGACCACATGATGATGATAGCTAGATGATGACCACATGATGATGATGGTGGCAATGAACGAGAGCTCCCGAGAGGGAGAGAGATAGAGAGAGGGCAAAAAATATGACTGCAAAAGTCGACGCACTTCAGGTATGTTGAAAAATATTTGAAAAGAGAAAGAGTGTGAGAGAAAGAGAGGGGTGTGAGTGGGGTCAATGAGAGCAAAGACTAGAGCGAGAGAGAAGGCTGATGACAGAGAGAGGAATAGAAAGACGGTCGAGGAAAAAAGAGAAGGCAAGTGTGTGTGGAAACTTGTTAGTATTTATTTGTTGAGTGCTTTTTGAATGCGGTTTTCTAAGAGTTTCTCGGCTTCCTGTTGTCGTTGTTTTTTCTTAAATATTTTCATAGCTTTTTCTATCTCAAATAGTATTTCTTCGTCTCTCTCGTCACTCATTTTTTTGTTTCACTCATTTGCTGACGGTTTGTTTTTTTATATTTTTTTGGTAAGATGGAGAGAGAGAGAAGAAACCCAAGTTTTTGCTGAGATATTTAGAGAAAATGTGTTTGTGAACAAAAAAAAATAGAATAGTGAGATCAAGAACCAAAAAGGGGAAGAAAAATTCACTTTTGAACACCTTTTGCAAACGAATTTTGTTTCCCCTCTTTTACACAACCGTGAGAAAAACGATCACTGTGGCAACATCCGCATAAACATTGTTGCTGGGAGGAAAAACATTTAAAACTTTTCCCCACGGTACCATAAAATAGTTGTTCTACACAAAGAAAATGTAAAAAAATATATATTATATCATAAAAACTCGAATGTCATAAAAATGAGGGAGGAAACAGACAATATTATTAGAGTATTTCAATAAAAATTTTTCTTTTTTTAGTTTAGAATGAAATATATAAAATTGCAATATTAATAAAAGCTCTTGAAATGGCTTTGAAACTCAAATACATAGGAGGAAACGGTAGCAGACGAAAAGAGATAGGTATATAGGAACTCTATTGACAAATATTTCGAACATTTTTTTTGTCTATGAACACTTTGCAAAAAATCATAACAAATTGAAAGAAAAAATCTGCAAAAAAATTCAACTGAAAATAAAAAAACAAAAAAAGGAACTACTGAAAGTAAGTTGAAAACAACAATAATTGCAATCCACTACAACAACAACTGTACACTAAATACCTGATGAATATAAAAAAAATCCTGAAAATTGATTTGAAATCGAAAACACAAAGCAAGGTCTACGTTGAGAGTGAATAAAACTTAAAAGTTATTTTTTTTCATTCTCACTTCTGAATCAATAACGATTTCAATTGAATTTTCACGAAAAGGGGAGAAAGGGAAAACGAAAGTATATGTGTGCAAAGTGAATAAGGAAAAGAGAGCCAAAAAATACTCTTCAAAAAAATAAATATTTTTGCTCTCAACTAGTGAAGGACAATTACTTTGATATAGGCAGCGAAATTGTGTATTGATAAAAATACAAAAGTTGAGTATATAAAAAAAAAGTTATAAAATATGTTTAAAATTTATAAAAAAGATAGAGAAAGAACGAACCAAAAAAATATTAATGAACATCAAAAAAATAAAAGAAAATTCAAAGAAAATATCTGTATCAAAATTATGATTTAAATTATTTTCTAAATACCAATTTGTAGAAAATCTCAAAAAAAAAATGTTATAAATAATAATATTCTATGAATTATCATAAAATATGAAAATTTCAGCGAATTCGAAATGAATCACTTTGGACCGTGGTCCAAAAACATTTTCACTTTCGGTGAATTTGTGGAAACTTGGCCAAGCGAAATGCCAAGAAAATCTTGCCAAAAATCACGTTCATTGCATCGAGTGACGATTGCTGATAATTAAGTCAAATTCAAAAAATTACACATTAACAATTCAGCAGGTCATTAAAAGAGATAGTGAGAGGAGTAAAAGGGATAGTGAGAGGGATAGTAAGAGAGGCAAAGTCAACCACGATTCGGTTGCAACTGACTAACATTTATTATACACCAAAAATTAGGTCAAAAGTCTGGGAAAGAAAGGCTGAAGAAAAACCTCAAATTGTTGCCAAAAAGGCCGTCAACATTTTATCGCCTATTGGCGACTCTGCCAAATACACGTTTCAGGGGTCAGAGAAAAAGGGGGGAAATATTGCAGTGATCAGAGAAAAATATACAGTAGTCTTTTCCTAAAAGTATGCTATTTTTGTTTTATAAAATTATATATTTTCTGCTAAAAAGTAGACAATGATTTATTAATGAAATGTAATATTTATTATTTTAAAATTTAAGGCAAAGGGAGAGAGAGAAAGGGAGAGAGAGATTTTGTAGTGTGAAAGAGCGGGGCTCGGATCGTTTGCTTGTTTAATAAATTCTCATTATGTGGCTGCGGTTGGAAATTTTCACCACGAGCTTCGCGGCAGTAGGACGCATTGTAGCGAATTATCAAGAGATGAAGGCGCCAACTGATGGAGGGAGAAGGAGAGGGATAGAGACTGAAAAAGAGAGCAAAATATAAACTATATAAGAGTGAGAGATAGATAAAGCGTGGACGAAAAGAGCAAAGTGATATTTAAAACTGATGTTTTATTGGGGATTTGATATTTATTTGGTCTCCTAAAAATATGCAACAATCGAATGTAAAAAATAAAAAAATTAAATTCATCAAAAATAAATCAATACAATTCCAAAAATTATTTATAGTAAATAGGAGAAATTGTTAATTAACTTTTCAATCTCTAAAATAAAAAAAATTCAGTATTCCAAAAATTATACAAAATATTCCAATTAACTTCAAGCCCTTTGCTTTAAATAAATACCTTAGCTTCAATCACTGCAAGCTTGACTCTGGTATGCACTCAGTTGGAAAGGATTATTAATACTATCTAAAATCTCATAAGCTGAGATGTTGTTGTATCTGGATGCTATTATTGTTGTTGTTGTACACAAAACATAAATTTGCCATTATACCAAAGAGTACACAGCATACGTCTTAGTGTAATTAATATGAGAGTAAATGTAAATATATGAGTTTCAATGGCGAAATCCATTAAAGACAACAGGCGCATGAGATATAAACCAAGCCTAAATGTATGCTACAAATACAAATAGGCATCGAAATTTGAGAGCGAAATTTCTTATTAAGTTTATTAAATAGAAATTCAAAATATTACATAGACAAAAGAAATCAAAATATTTGATTTTAATTTCTTAAATGAAACTTTTAACTATTGTACAGATAAAAATTTGAAACATTTCACGCACGCCAAAAAGTAGGCTTCAACTGTTAAAGAAACTCAAAAGCGATAACTGACCACTTCATCCAACTGTAGCCAGCAGAAAACTTCTTCTTAGTCGTAACCAAAAAAAAAAAAAGGAAACTTCCTAATTTTGTGACGTTCAAAGAAATAAAAAAGGACATTCCTTGAAATCTTCTTCTACCAGAAATTACTAACGCTTAATAGACTTTGTCGTACCATGAGAAAGTGGAAACCAGCATCAGGATAAGAGGGGCAGAAACCTCGCCTCGTTATCAATGACAAGTTGCGAAAAGGAGGACGAAAAAGAAAAAAAGAATCTACAACCCGCATTTTTGTCTATCGGAAGAGGTTTTAAAAAAAGGTCAAAACTTGGCAATAGAAATTTATGTCAAAAAATATTCGAACAAAAAGGAATAGACTATGGAGAAGGAGTTGATTGAGGAGTGAGGAAAGGGATGAGTATAGATAGGGATGAGTGAGGAAAGTGAGCAGTGAGGGAAAGAGTAAAAGGAAAGGAATATAAATAGATAAAGGGAGCTGGATGGAAGTAGTTCATTGAAGTAGTAAGGGAAGGAGTAGATAAAGAGTCATGGGAGTGAAAACCAAGGAGATAATAGGAAAAGAGTAGACAAAGAGTCGGAGGAAAAGGAATGAGGGTAAAAATTGAGTAAAGGAAACCAAGTGATGGAAATGATACAAGAAATATATAGATATAAATAAAAAAATGATAACTAAAAAAATAAGAACTAAAAAAATGATAACTAAAATGAGATTAATGAAACTAAGGAAACTATAAAAACAATAACTCAAAAGGATAACTAAAAAATGTGAACAAAAAGATTCAAACAAAAATATTCGAACTTAAAAATTTGAACCAAAAAGATTCGAACAAAAAAATTAGAACTTAAAAATTTGACTTAAAAATTTGAACCAAAAAATTCGAACTAAAGAAATGCGAACTAAAATAAAAGATAACAAAAAAGGATATGTCTGAAGTTGATAGCAGTTGTGTATGTCATCATCATCCTTCTCCTGCGACTCAACGCGGATCTTGATGCCGACTGACAGAGGACAATGAGAACGTATCGGTTGCTGGGAAATTCTCTTTGAATTTTAATCTATCACAAGACGATGACGATGACAACAACAACAACCATAGAGATGAGATCGGTGACAACGAGAGATGTGAGTCAACGGCAGGCGAAGGGCAAAGCGAGAGCAAGGAGAAAGAATGACGAAAGAAAAAAAGAGATGAAGGACAACGAGAGATGAAGGGCGAAGACAACAACAGACAATGGACGAGCGAAGGATGACGATGAGGACAATGGAATGAGGATAACAACGAAGGAACTCCCAAGAGATCTGCAATCAAATGACGTGAATCGAGCAGCCACATGAGCATATCCTTAAGGACACAAGAATGTGTGTGTGTGTATGGATGTAATATAATGAAACAATATAAGGCATGATAATTCCTTTTGTGTGCTGATAAAAATGAAACGTTAATGTGCAAGAAAGTCGAGACAGAAATGGACAAGTAATTGATACGAATGAAGCTTAACATGTTTTATTCGTGCATATTTGTGTACAGCATTCTTTCAGGCTAACAATCAAATACAAGAATGTCCAGATATTGAAGAGATTACACAATATATCTCTGAAGACATGACAATTAAAAGCATGAAGATTTTGGGAAGAAAATATAACATGATGATAGATCTTTCTTCATTTAAGGGAATGAGTCGTAAAAAGTGATAGAGATTCTATTAAAGAAAGCCTCAAAGTATGCAAGCAAACTAAGAAAATTACTATATTTAATTTAAACAGAATATCGGACAAGGAAATTACCGATTCCCTTGATTGATATCAAACAACTAGAATATTTAAACGAGTTGACTAAAAGCAAAGAGAACTTCGTATTGAAAATTTAGACAAGAAATGTTTCTCTCAATTTCCCTAATTTTTTGTTTATTTTACAAGAAATCTAAATAAAAATAAGAAATCTTGTCAACACACATAACGAGGTTACATTAAGGGCCATAAGAAAGAGATATTTTCCCAAATTGACTTCATTTTGTCTGTTATTTTATTTGCTTGAGACGAAAATAAACAATGAGTAAGAGAGACAGATCGAGGACGGAAGAAGGACGGCAGGAACGAAATTTGAAAGTTTGCTAAAATAATGCATTAAAAGCTATTCCGAAGAAGAGCATATAAATTTGACATACGAAAATATTTACACTGCACAATAGTAAAAATAATCACAATATAGCAAAAACAATATTATACCAAAAACAAGAATAATATTGAGGCAGAAACTATAGACACAGCAATAACAATAATTTAACTTCCATCAACCTTACAAAATTGTTACAGCAACAAAAATATTTACGAAACAGCAACAATAACAACAACACCGAGTAAATCCTTGCACTGAAGTCGTTTGCAAATTTGAGGCGAACCCCAAAGTGCTTTTTCGGACAAGAATGAAGGAAGGGTTGTAGAGTGAGAGGGAGGAAACAAGTGAGAGAATGTGAGAGAGAGAGACGAGAAGAGATTTGAATGTGTGTGCACAATGAGTGAAAGATGCAGGTTAACCTTTCTATTTGCAGCTCTAGTTGTTTGTTTTTGTTGTTGCTGTTATTTATTGTATGTAGAGAACATCGTTACAATTTCAGAAATAATAATAAATATTAAAATAAAAATAATAACTGAAGGAATAAATGCGAAACATAGGAAAGAAAAATAATACATGAACAAATTAAAAAAAAAAATATACACAAAAAAATAAAATATTAAAAAGAACAAATAATACAAAATAAAATAAAAATAATACCTCAAAAATAAATAGAACATGAATTGTATAAAAGTAAAAGAATCTTCAGAGGAAATGTAGAAACATTAATTGTTATTGTTATTATAGTAATTATTGTTATTTTCACAGTACACTTGTTGTTTTTACAGTAAAATTATTCTTGTTGTTTTTACCGTAAAAAATTTGTTGTTGTACTGAAAAATTATTCTTATTGCTTCCATTACAGTAAACTTGTTCTTACACACATTTTATTCTTGTCTTTGTACCTCGTTGAATGCACTCATTTCTTTATTCCATAACAAAGTCCTAAAAGGTGCGTGTACTTGTATGTATGTATATGCATTTGTGTATGTGTCAGTGTTCTACAAACGCATACAATTGCATTTTATAAAGAACTTTCTACGAACCTCACGCAATGCTCATTTCATTTTTATAGTGAAAGGGAAGTTTTACGTGAAGGAAGAGAGAGAATAGAAGAAGAAAGAATGAAAGGAATGGCAAAGAAACGAAGCAGGAAGTAAGAAAGAAAAGAAACAGGAACAAAAAAATAATAAGGAAAAATTAAAAGTGTGGAATAGTAGAAGACAAATGCATTGCATACTTTGGGGCTCGCATAACGCATGACATGACATTTATGCGTGAACTTTCGTTCCAACCAAGGGAAAAATTAAGGAAATTATAAAAGTAATTGCTATATTTTCTTTACTCATCCTCAGTGAGAAGAGAATATGAGGAGAAAATTGCGAATGACAAATTATTTTGCTCGTAAATTGAGTTTGAGTAGAAAAATAGTCGAGAACTCGCATCAAAAGAGAATCACAATAGAAGGATGTGATGAAGCAAGAACCTTGAGAAAAATAATTGACCAAATTTTACCTGATCGTTGCATACTTTTAGGAGCCTATAAATGAATTTTTATACTTTCTTCTTCACAATTATGAAATGGAAATTTTCTCGTATACATAATTGATTGAGTGTCAACAATTCACAGCTCATCAATTATTGATGAGTTATTTTTCTTTGCTTTGGGTACAAGTGTGGTTATTATTTGAGTATACAATTGTTGTTGATTTTTGTATTATTTTTTCTGTTTATGAATATAATTTCTGAAGAAATTACTATCACAACCGGAAGCGCGGAAATCAAAACAATAGGGAGAGCGAAATAAACAAATGAAAGGGACCTGAGTTGAAACAATAGATGTCGAAATAGTGGATGTTGAAATAATGGAAATCAAAATAATAGAAATTAGAATAATAGAAAATAGAAATAATAGAAAATCGAAATAATAGATATCGAAATAATAGAAGTCGACATAATAAAAATCTAAAAAATATATTTAAGAAAAATATACCAAAGGTAAAAAGTTCTCCATTTGATATAGACTAGAAGTTAAAAGTTCGCTTCATTTGATTTATTCCACACATCATTTTCTATATATCTTCTCTTACTCTCACTTTTTACATGAATCAGCATTTTCATTGCCAGAGAAGAACTCAAGCTGCTCGAGAACAAATGACAAAAAAAAACAAAAACGGCATATAGCGAAATATCAATATTTAAAACACCAAAGGCAAACAAACAAAACTACAAATACAATCGAGTCGTGGAATAGGAAAAATACCAACAAATTTCCAGAAAAAATAATAAGAAAAAACAGAAATTTATTCAAATAGATTCCGGTGAAATTTTTGGAGTTGGCTTCGTTCGCTTGTTGGAAATTTCATTTTCGTTGCATACTTTTTGGAGGCATTTGATTTTGAATTTTGTTGTTCGCTTCTCTTTACTCACTCACTCACTCTAACAACTACCTATCTCTCTTCATCATGTTTTTCTCTCTCTCTCTGTCTGTTATTTTCTCTTTCTGGTTAATCTTATGCAAAAATGAGCTCCACACAACGCAGCATATTTTCAGGCACTCAAGCTCACGGAGGAGGAATGAGAGGACGTTTGTAAGAGAGGGAGAAAAGAAGAAGATAGGGAGTGAGAGGGATGGAGAGAGGCCAATACGAGAAGATAGTTGTTGCAGGATGTTGAATATTGTTGTCGGGATTTATTTGAAATTTGATATTTTTATGAGTACGCTTAGGCAGGATTTATTGCTTGCGTTCTTTATTTCATTCTTTTGCTCTCTTTCTATATCTCTCTCTATCTTTTTCTTATTTGAAGAATAAAATATATTTCTCTATCTCTTTCTACGTCTTACATTACGATTGCTATCGCAAAGATGTCGACTAGTTTCATATTTGACAAAAAAATATATATTTCATTTTATTTCTCTTCGGCACTCGAGTTTCTCAAGTTTCAGGCTCATATTTCTTTCAGTGTTGTTGTCATTATGTGGGAGGATTTGAAGGGACAGTCTTTCAGGTGGACAGATTGTGAGAGTGGGAGTGGACGATTTTTTATTTTCATCATGTTGAAATTTTGACTTTAAACATTATATTTAATTAATCAAAAAATACTTTTATTTTTTCAGTGCCTGGATATATTGTGGATCGAAGATCCAGGATCGCTTTTTCTTGGACAGAAACTCAAAGTAAATAAACCACAAGGTAAGAGTAAAAAAAAACACATGTCAAATCGTTTCTCGTCAGCCTATAAGTATGCAATAAACACTCGTACAATGAACTTTTGACATCAAGTTAGGGAAAAAAAATAAAACAACCTGAAATCAGGGAAGAAAGCATTCTGAAGTTATGGAGAAAAAAAAAACAACATGACTTTAAGAGAAAGAGAAGAAAAAACCAGAGAAAAAAAACAACCAAAAGTCAGTCAGAAAACATCCTGAAGAAAAGGAAATAAAAACAATCGAAAAACAAGACCAATAAGTGAAAGAAACACGCATTTTCCGTGTATTTGTAATTGCTGTGCGTTTATGAGACTCCAACACACAGACTCATATACAAATAAAATCACAACCATATAAAAAACATAAAACAAGCCGCAATTCGCCATGAGAGAATGTAAAAAAGACAAGTAAGAGAACAAAAATAGAGCATAAAACCAAATCAACAACTACAAAAAACATATAATAATAACAATAAACAAAAACAAGAAGAGGAAGAAATCATGGCGAACTTTTTCGCCTACGAGTTTTGCTCGATTTTTACGGCTTCCCACCTTTTTTCCTTCTTCACTTCCTCCTGTCTGTCTCTTGGCTTTTTTTATGGCCGACCATTGAGAGGAAAAGACAAATAAATAAACATTCAGACGAATAAATAAACACTGTAACACTCAGTCAAACAGACAGATAGTTAAGGAAATACAGGACGAGAGAGAGAAAAATAGAAAAACAAACAGACATAAGGATTCTGACAAACTCATTGAAAGGTGAAGGGTAATTTTAATGAAATGTTAGGCATAAAAAGAAAACTTTTGCACACATAAAAAACGAAAGCTAATAGAAAACTCGTAAAATAAACAATATTAGGTTGTCAAAATAGTAGATATATGAGGAAGCGAAAGATGATGATGATGAATTGAAGAGCAGACATAGGGAAGTTTATTGATATATGTATGAATAATAGGGTAGTAAAAAATAACGAATTAATAATTGTTGAGAATATCGAAAGAATCAGAGAAGTTTTCTATGGATTGATTTATTTAAATTTTGTATAAGGCTGTATTATTTTTGGTATTGAATAAGGAGAAATTTGTTTATATATGTACATATGCTGATAATTTAAATTTTTTAATAATTTTTGTTTTTTAATTTTGTTATATTCTTGCCGGAGAAATTTGTTTATATATGTACATATGCTGATAATTTAAATTTTTTAATAATTTTTGTTTTTTAATTTTGTTATATTCTTGCCGTTTAAATTTAATTTTATTTTAATTTATTTCATATCAATTTATTTTATTTGATTATATTATCCTTTTTTATATCAGTTTTTTTTTATTATTTATTACATATTATATTATTATATTTTATAGTATAGTATTTTCATGTATTTTGTTTTATTTATTATTATCATAATATATATATTTTCACTAATAACATTGTACTCTCATTTCATATGATTTTATTAAAACATGGAGTCTAGATTTATGAATTAAATGTGATTTATCTTTTTGTTAATTCAAATTTGTAAATAATTATTTTTTTTTTAATTAATTATATCAGTATAATGATATAAATTAAATTGAATTTTATTCAATTTAATATGATATATTTTTTTTATTTTTCGCTGCATTTCAAACAACTTCTTCAAAATATGTAGTATACATTTAGGGTTTCAATATATGTATATTATTTTTCTTCTAGTAAATCCCCCAATCGCGTCAATCATTTGGCTTATAAATATTAATATTTTAGGAAATAAATATTGTTCCAGTTTTCAACAACAAATTTAAGACTTACAGGTTTTTTTTCTTTTTTTTTTTGAATAAAATACTCACGCATATTAGTGTTGCCAAGTGGCTAGAGTCCATGTTGTTGTTGTTGTAGAGTTACCACGAAAACACTTCAAAGGAGCCATGGCTAAAAAGAGAGAGATAGAAACGAGAATGTTATTGATAAGAATATTAGATTATTGAGAAATATGAGAAATTGTTTATAAAGAGAAAAATATTAGTAATATCATTTTTCATGTAATTTAGTGAATTTATGCAATGTGGAAGAGAATAATGGAGAGAAAATATTTTCAGTTACAGGATCGAATTGAATGAAATTTTTAAAATATAAACTTTCAAACCAAAAACAAACAAAAAACATTCAAACACAAAAAATTAAAATTAAAAAAAAAGTTGACAAATTTTAAAAAAGAAGAAAATAAAAACTTCGAAAATAATTTTGAAAATGTTGCCATAAATTTCACGAATGAAGTTAATAAAACATTTGTTTTCAAAGCAATTTGGAAGAACTATTATAACAGTAAATTAATTCCATGCCCAACCACTCATGACTGCTCTTCTTCCTCTTCTTCCTTTGTCTCTCTCCCTCTCTCTTGGCCCTCGTCCCACGCTCGTGTTGAAACTTGTGCGAGACGAGAACCGAGAGTCGTAAAGCAAAGTGGTTTAAATGCAATTAACAGCTTCTGGCTCATTGTCCGACGTGCTCCCACTCCTATTTCTGTCCTCTTTCCACAGCAATTTCTGTCCTCTTTCCACACCTATTTCTATCTCCCTCCCACACATATTTCTATCCTCCTCCCCTTTGCATATTACGCCTAAATAAAAATATGGAAACTTTGTCGCAGTCACAAATTGCTGGCGAAACCTGGAAATTTAACAAAAAATAAAATAAAACACGGTTGAAAATTAGAAAGGATGGCAAAGAGACTGCAAGGTGGCCTGATGTAAAAATGCATATTAAAAAGGAAAAATATGGCAACACAGTCGCATTCGCCACGTGCCAGAGAACCACGCTAGGACAATTAAATGTTGCCAGATTTAAGGTAATAAAATTAAAACGGGGTAAGAGTAAGAGAGAAAGTGTCAGGGAGGGGAAATGAGAGTTAGAGACAGGATAGAAAGAGACCGATATTAGGTGGTCAAGTACTACAGAGAGAGAGACGAGATAGGAATAAGAGAGAGAGAGAAAATTACAACCACACCTTCATCTCGCCTCACGCACACACCTAGACAACGTTAAAATAACTGAAATTAGTCACTGTGTTTTTTCATTATTTCTAATTTTTCACATTCCACCACCTTCTCTTTTGCTCATCTCATTCGCTATCTCTTTCTTTGCAGATTACTTTAACGACTCCTCGTCCACTGACTACGACGACCAGTGTTGCCAGAGTCCACCAGCGTTGCCAGAGTCGACAAATGGTGAGCCGGAGCGAAAAGTTTAAAATTTACAATCGTGCGGAGCAATTAATGGATGGTTAGAGTTGGCAACGCGACTAGGTAGCAGCGCAATATTTTAAAAGATTTTCTGAAAATTTGATTTTTTTTAGAGAATATCAATTTTAAAATAAATAAATAAAATTGTATATAATTAAAATAATGTATTTTTGATACAAAATGTTAATTTCTTCAACTCCCAAGTAAAATTTTGACTATTTAAGTTTTTTTTAATATTTGAGTATTTTTTCATTTAAAAATAATGTTAATAAATAAATTAAATATGTACTCAAATAAATAAAAGAATAGCGCTTATTTTGATAAAATATTTGTCTTTTTATTGAAATTATATAATGTTTGAGATGTTTTTCAGGAAATTTTATTTATAGAGAATATTATAAAAAACAAGTCTGTTTCTTTTTGAAAAATAAGAATTTTTAAAATATTTCTTATAACTATTTTGAATGAAAAATGTCAGTATTAATTTTTATAATATTTCAAAATTAATATAAATAAAAAAATTAAAGTATTAAATAAATTAGACAGTGTTGATTTTGATGAAATATTTATCTTTTTATAAAAATGAAGCTCAATTATGAGATTATAACTCAATAGTAAATAAAACAATATTCAATTTTCAAACGTTTGTCTTTTTATTGAAATCAAGCTCATCTATATCTCTGCTATAAATCTTTTAAAATTCGGTTTTCGATTTTGCTCCCCCTTCCTATGAGATTTTTGGGGCGTGAATTTCGTCGCCATTTTTATTTTATTTCTTGTTCATGGTTGTCGCTCACTTCCGCTTGTAAAATTTACCGTTTCTTGTCATGACTTCGCACTTCCGTGTTTTGAAATATGTTTTTCCATTGTTGTATTTGACAATGTTGTTGTTTTGGCCAGTGTTGTTATTTTTCTCAATGTTGTATCTCAAAATGTTGTTGTATTTCTCAGTGTTGTGTTCGTGGTTGTTGCAATTTTTCCTCTTGTATCAGGTTTTGCTTTTAGGGAACGAGAAGAAGAAGAATAAAAAGACACTCCTTCAAGCGTGTCCTTAGACAGGGTTTTCCATCTCTCCCTCTTTCTTTCACTCCATCTCCCTTTCTCCGTCTTGTATATTTTTTTTATTTATTTTTGTCTGTTTTTTTTTTAACCCACCGAAGCATGTCTTGTCTTCTGGTTTCCGTTTGTCAAACAATACGCTTGTTGATGATCAAGTAATATACACTATATCTCTCTCTCACTCTCTCTTTCACTTCCTCTCTATCTATCCCCTTCTTTCACTCCCTCACACCCTCTCTCTCTCTCAATATTCGAGTCACTTGGGATTTTCTTTCAAGTGTGAATGGATTTTTTTCGGTGAATTTGCGTTTCGTGTGAGGCCTATTTTTTACGTGCCCTCCATCGACATTCTCTACATCAGCCTCTCTACATTAGACACCCCCTCTCTTCATCTTCCTTTCCTTCTCTCCCTCAAGTTCGTTTGTTCTCACTTTCGTCTTAGGATTTAGAAAAAAAAAGCCGCAAATTGTCTTCGATACAGTTTCTTGCCTCCAAACAAAAATAGAGACGGTATAAAAAAAAAGAGAGGAGTGATGTAAACATAACGAGGAGTGTATAGAAAAGGACAAGAGATGATGAAAAAATACCAGAGTTGTTAGAAAAGGACAAAAGATTATAGAAAAGGTTACATGTTTCTTATTTTTTCAGGTGACGAATACAAGCGTGTGAAGATTTTTAAGGATTTGTCTAAAGATTTTAAAGGATTTGTCTAAAGATTTTAAAGGATTTGTCTAAAGATTTTAAAGGATTTGTCTTCAACTTAGACAGGATTTTCCACCTAAGTGTTTTGCTGGTAGGGATTTCGGCGACAAGACCTAAAAGTATGCCACACTTTTGACAAAGAACAGCATTCTGGATTTGGTAAACGAAGCAATTTAGAAAATGAACCTCAAACAAAAAGTTAATCCCATGATTTTGTCTAGAAAGAAAGTTGGTCCCTATTTTAGTTTAAATGAAATTCTTTGCTGGATGCCTAAAAGTCGGCTCTGATTTTTTTAATTTTGAAGAATATTTTTTTCGTCCAAAATATACCCAACAATCTATCGTTCGAGGTAAATATTAAAACCAGCTTCTGCAGCGAAAATTGCGGAAATTTTCATCGACTGCAACAAGCGGTTAATTTTGACGACAGCTATAGTACGAGAGAGAGGGAGATGGAGAGAGATGAAGAGAGGGAGATGGAAAGAGATGAAGAGAGAGAGAGGTACGGAGTGATAGGGAAAGAAGCTTCATTCACAATATTGGTCGTGGTATAAATTTTCCATCCTCCCTCTCCTTTTCCGACACCGGACCGCTTCAAGCAATAACCAGAAGCATCGGTGACAAGAACTCAAGGGAGGATAAGAAAGAGAGGGAGAAAGGGAACAAGAAGAATTGATGGAGGAGGAAGAAAAGGAGGAGATAAAGGAAGGCGTATGAGGTGTAACAACAAAACATAACATAACTACGTGCAGCAATGATGCCAACACGTGACGAAATAAACACCAAAAGTCAGACAAGCCGAAAAAAAATACAACATACAAAACAAAAATATAACACAAGAACAAAAACTAAGGGAAAAAGAACAAAAACAACAAAAGACGCCAAGAAAAACAAAGAAACAACAGGACAATGAAGGAAAGGAGACAGAGAAGGAAGATTGTATGAGACGGATGAATTTTACGCGTTTTATGCATATGCTTAAGTTTAAAAGAAAGCACAAAAAACAGAATTAGGAAGAGGGAATATGAGGAAAGACAAAACCTGAGAAAAGAAGTGTGTGTGAGTTAGGAAGAGGTGGAAGGAGTGAGAGGGAGAGATGGAGAGATGGAGTAATAGAGGGAGAGAGTGAGGCAGTGATAGCGGGAGAAAAAGATGGATATTCGCGCGAGTATAAATAAAGCGAATGAAATTCTGGGAACCTTTCGAGGAAGGAAACGATTCAGAGTAAAGTTACAACGAAGCTGGGAAGAGATGATGGAGGTAAGGAGTTTGAAGGAAAGAGAGAAAAGTAGGAATGAGAAAGAGCGAGAAAGAGAGAGAAGATATGGAGGGAACTCTTCGAGTGACATGCATGCGTGACATATTAAATTACAAAATGCACGTATTTTGTGGGCGATAATAATCATGGTTGGCGTTCGTTCGTTCACTTCATCTTCCTTCCCCAGACTCCTCGTCAGTTTCGTTGCCACTTTCCATCTTTCTCTCTCTCTCTCTTGTCTTTCCATCTCTCTCGTTTTCGTTCTCGCCAACGAGGCGAGGTGAGTCAAAGTTGAAGAGAAAACAGGAGGGAAAGAGTGATATGGATGGAAAAGCATGGGATGAGAGACATTTTGTACTTCACACGAGAGAGTTTTTGGCTGTGTTTGTTTTTGCTGTTGTTTTCATTGTTGTTGTTTTACTCATGTTGTTGTTATTCTTTGCGGTTGTTTTTGTTATTTGTTAATATTTTCCTCTTGTTGTTTTCTTTTGTTGAGTTTTGTTTTGTTATTATGTTTATTTTTTTCTTTTCAGGTTACCATATGTTGTTGTTGATGATCATATTCTTTTTTTTTTTGGTTATCCTGTTGACTTTTTGTTTTTAATATGTTTGTTGTTGAACTTTTTGTTGTTATTCTTGTCTCTTTTTCATTTTTTATTGATGATTTTTATCATAATTTTTAAGTAAGATTTCATTTTGTTGATTCTTACTAATTTTTTTGGTTGTTGTTACCGATCTAATTTTTGTAATTTTTAATGTAAATTTATATTTATATGTATTTACTTTGTTTATTTTTATATATTTTATTATTATTTTTCAATCATTTTTTGCTTTTTTGATATTTTACTTTTTGGTTATTAATTATTTATTTTTTCTTTGATATTCGGTCAGAATTAGTTATTCTTGTTGTTGTTGTTTTCTTTGTATATCTTGTTTATTCTTGTTGATTATTATTACTGTTATTGTATGTATGATGTATGTATGTATGATTATGCTACTGTTATTTTTATTGTTGTTTACAGTAATTTCATTGTTTACAATATTTTTTATTTTTTACCAAACTTTTTGTTGCTTACATACAATATGATTATTTATGATATTGTTGTTGTTAATATTATTTTTGTTGTTATTTACATAACATGCCTTCAAAGTTAAATTGGTAGCAGCTTCGTAAAATTTACGCGACAAACACACAGACACACACACATGTTTATTTCTCTTGGTGGGCGAGTATGTTTTTTATGTGTCTCTGTGTACATGTAAATATTTCAAAGGGAGCGTGATTCATGAGTGTATGTGTGTGTCTAACGTGTTCATGTAAATGTGTGTGTGTGTTTGTGATATACGATGTATGATGAGCTTTCGGCAGCTGTGTTTAATATGTTTTCACCAACTCCATCCATTGGAGCTCGTCTTTTCAGAATCCACCTTTTTCCCTCTCGCTTCCTAATCATTCTACGTCTCTCACTCACTCTTCATAATCATAATCTACCTTTCTCTTTCTTTCAGTTTCTCACATCCTGTCCCTTATTCTACTTCCTTATTTTTCTTCCCCCCCATGCATAATAATTCAGCAATAATTCAATTTCCGACGACAATTTCCACCAACTCTAGCTTATCCTAGCTGAGCAATACCAACATGTATGTGTAAGTGTGAAAGAGAGAGTGATAGATATAGAGTGAGTGAAAGAAAGGGTCTGATATTTTTCCAGACGCTTTGCAATAAATTCAAGTACATTTTAAACTCATAAAAAACTTCAATAAAAAAACACTTTGCTTCGAGTGCAACAAATGTCGCTAATTGAGGGTTGTGAAGGGCGACAGTGGGGGAAAGAGAGAGATGAACAAAATATAGGGAAATAGAGAGAATAGAGAGACGAAAGGGAAATAGAGAGACGAACAGAAGAAAGGAAGGACGACGAAATATGAAGAAGGAATGGGTTGTGGAGTTTGAGCAAAAGTTCCGTAAATAAAGAAATAACTTTGAAAGAAATTCAAGAATAGAATTCAAGGGAGCAAATGGCACAAGGGAATAAAATTAAAAATAAGTCAAATAAAATAAGTTCTGAAAATGAATTTGATACACAAATTTAGAGAATTTGTAAAAATTACGAAATTATATTTAAAAAGACATTTGATCTGATAAAAAAATTTTATGTAATATTAAAAAATATTTTAAATACATCACAAATATTGTAGATAATTGTATTAAATAATACTATATTAAATAAAGTATTATAAACATAAAGAAAAATACTGATGGAAATTAAAAAGAACGACGACCCAAAGGAAGCCGACGATAGTCCAATAAAGAAAAATCCTTATGACTCATTCTATGGCAGTTTATGGCGAAACCACATGACGTGGTCGTAGTTTTATGTTTACGAAAGAACTGAAAGTATGACAACAACAAAGCAAAGAGATTAAATAAACTAACAATAAAAAATAAAAGCACAAAATAACTAACACATAAAATATGGAAATATGTTAGAAAGAGTAATAATAAAATACTGCATTAAAAAATATATAATAAAGTAATATAGAAAATATATACAATAATAATAGAAGAAACAAAATAATAGAATAATGAAAAAGAAAATATAGAAAATAATAGTACAAAAAAATACAACATGAAAAAATAATAAAAAAAAAATAAATATATATATAAACATAAAATTATACTATATATAATAAAAATAGTATCAACTGCCAAAAAACCATAAAAAATATAATAACAACAAAATTCATAATAACAAAATAAACCTACAAAAATAGCATAACAATAAAAACGATAATAATAACTCTAAAAATAATAGGAAAAACAACATTGAACAACTATCAACAACCACAATTAATTACAAATGTGATTTTGCAACGACATCGCCTGACGCCATCGCTTCGTCCGAAGATCGGACATCATTTTCACGACATCCTCTCGCTCTTACAGATAGTGCTCTTCTGCTTTTTCCCCATTCTCCTGCTCTGTTTTTCAATTTCTCTCGTTTCTATCTGTCTTCATCGCTCGGTTCCCTTCTTCTCCTCTTCATCGCTCGGCTCGTCCCTTCCTCTAATTACACTTTAATAATGCCTCATTAGAGCGCCTCCAAAATGGCACCTTCATCGTCAAAGCACGGCACACAAACAAAGACACACACACAACATTGCATGTGTGTCCTTATGGCTGACCCATCATAGCGGACTTCCGGTTGATGCTCCCGCGACGCCTGCGAGTGACACCAACGAAGAAGGAACAAAGCCGAAGCTCAGACGAAACCGACGTTCGTCACACTCGTTTGGCTTCATACGACACAATGTGTGTGTGGATGGGGTATATGTGTGTCTGTGCGTGTGTGTGTGAGAGTGTTGAAGTAAAATGGCGTTGCCACATGCCACATTTTTATGGTGTTGCTAACGACCACAAGTTGTGGGCAGCCAAAGAGAATTATCGAAGAGGATGAGGGAGAAAAAAAAATAAAAACATTGAAAAAACTAAACCAAAGTCGAAGTTGAAGAAGACATTTGTTGTTGTTTAAAGAGATTTTTTGTTATTATTGTAGAAGTGATTTTTATTGCTTTTTGTTCTGAGGTGAGGTGATTTTTTCTCTTCAATAACGATTGTTGTTGTTATGCTAACGCTTCCTTTTTCCTTTTTTTTTGTGTCTTGACAATAGTCATTCTGATACATCAAAAAGCTCTGTCACCAAATGATCAATTAATTAAAATCTAGTTTTGAGGTTGGACAATGGATATTTTTTCCAATTTTTGTAATTGTTGCGGAACATTTTTTAATAGTTTTCTTTTTTTTTTTTGAGGTTTTGAACTTTCATAATTGTGGTCGTGTAAAAAATGATGAAAATCCCATTAAAAATTCATTAGGATGAAAAAAATGTTGGAGTATGTGAAGTGGAGATTGAAAAAGTCAGAAGCAATTAATTGTCTATGGGGTAGCATATGAAAGTGATATGGAGAAATAGGTATAGGAGAAATAGAGAAAAAAGAGAAAAAAGAGAGTGATGAAGATGAAGGATAGTGGAAAAACAAAAAAACAAAATGCTGATTGATTATCAGTCTTTCCAGAAATTGTAAAAAGATGAGAAAAACATTGTGTTATCAAAAAAGTAACTGAAATTGTGATATAAAATATAAATACGAACAAGAATTTTCTATATATTTATAAACAAAACTATTCAAAAACTGTTTGCAAATAATTATAAAAAAATATAAAATATAAATTTTTAAATAAAATAAATACAAATAAATATCATAAAAAATAAAATCTTGAAATTTTTAATTCTATAGTTTGTCTTGAAATATAAAATTGTTGAATGAGTCTTTAGAAAATCTATTCTATGCGCCTAAAAGCACAAAAAAACGATCCTTAAACGAAACCGAATTGAACATAAGCCAATTAAAAACTTCCGGCGTCTGTGAAACTAACCAACCAACCAATCAATCGACCGATGTTTGGTCAGACAACGAGTCCAAAATAGCACCAATAAGAGAGAGAAGAAGAAAAAGAACTAGAAAAAGAGAGCGATAGAGAGGTAGATGGGTCATAACATGTAGCATTGATATGAGCAACATTTAAGTGTTACTTCATTGTTGGCAATTGTTTTCGAAAACTTGTCGGAGGCTATTTCTTTCTACTCTTTCTCAATATCTCTCTCTATCTATTCCTCAATATCTTTCTCTATTTCTCAATCTTTCTCACTTAGACTTCGCATTCTACTATCCCTCTCACTCATACATCGACATTGTTGGGGCCAGCGTAAAATCAGATCATTAGACAAATGAAAATGATACAATTTGTGGTTGCGATTGGCTCAACAACGATCGAATACAAGGGCAATCATTGCAAAAATCAAGCACAAGAACAAAAATCGACAACAAAGAAGGAAAGAGAAAGGAAAGATAGAGGAAGGATGAAATTCAAAAGTCAGTGGAACGAAGAATGAGACAACAATTAGAAAATGTCAGAAAAGAAAATAGAAGAACAAACGAGGTGAACGAATAGTGAACGACTTTCGAATTTCAAAAGCAAATGGCAAATGTCATAAAAGAGACGAAAGATTCTTTGGTAGACAAGGAGCGATCATGAAGTGGAAAATATTGAGAGAGAAAGAGACAGAGAAAGAGAAGGAGAGCAAGAGCGAGACAACTATCCCACTATCCTTTCAGTATGGAATATATGAGAAAATTTCAATCCCAATACAAAAAACGAAAACTCTGATGAACAAATTTTTATTTCAATCTATCAAAGCATTAAATTTAAATTGTAATAGAATTATTAATGAATTTTAATAATATAATGAAAAAATAAAAATTAAGAAAATTAATAATAATAAAAAAAATTAAATGTAACTAAATTTTTCTGTTTGTCATAAGGAATAATCATGAAAATCCGATATTGAAAAATTCCACTTTATTCCATTGTCCTCTGTTTCTGTTCCAAAATCTGACGCCAAGTTGTGTGGAATTTTGCAATTGACTGCAGTCAATTCGACCGTCTCTTCGTTCACTGTTTGTCTCTATCAGAGAGTTTAGTTCTCTTTCGATACCCTCTGGTAACCCCTTTTTCCCACTGACCACGACTACCCACTCACAATACCAAACAATAGAGACTGCGGCCGTCGACGAGAATCGACAGAGACCACAAGTTTGAGTGCGAATATAATTGGTTCAACTGCCGAGAAATATGCTTCGATTTTGTGTGGATTAAGAGGGAATGAAATCTCCTCTTCCTCCTTCCATTCTCTTTCTCCTCTTCCCCTTCCTTCCCTTTCTCTCCCTCTTCGTTCACCCCACTTCCTTCTCTTTCTACCTCTCTAAACTATTCCAAACTCGAACCCTTCCCTAGTTCTCTGTGGATGCAATGTCGCTAAAGCGATTTGCCAAACATTTTAGGTTCCGTTGCGACTTCCGATAGAACGATGGACAGACAGAATATCTCTCTCTCTATTTCTGACTCCCTCTCTCTCCCCATCTCATACTCTCCCTTTCTCTCTGTCTCTCTTTCACAATGCCATTTATGCGGCAAAGAGGCTTAAATGGCAGTCGTCCTCGTTCTCGTGCTCGACGCCATCGTTGTCGTCGTTGCAAATGAAACGATATCCAAATAGGATTCGCTCGCTCGAATCATACGGCATGAGAGATCGACCAGAGACCTTCATCCGCCCAACCCTTGACCCGCGTTGAAATGTGAGTTAGAAAATCTAAGAGAGAGGAAAAATCCTCTAAAACCTCGTGCGTAAAGGTAAAAGAACATTTACAAAATTATGTCCAAAAATATGAGAAATATCTGCAACAAAAAATTCTCAGTGGAAAGGTTTTGGAAAAATTTGCATATGCAAAAAGTGTATTTTGAGAAGTTTTATATATGGAAAAAATATTTACACACATACCTAGAATATAAGAAATTATTTGACTAAAATCTGACGAAAATATCTGTAACAAAATATGTGGAAACATATGGAAAAAATCAGAAAAATATTAGAATTTGTGGAAACTGAAAAAGAAGAATTTAAGAAGTACTGATGTGGAAAAATCGAAAGGAAAAATAATTTAAAAAATGAGAGGAAATAATTGGAAAAAATTGAAGCAACAAATTTGAGAAAACGTTAAAGAAAAATTATTAGAAAACTTATAGTAAAAAATCACAACACAAATACGAGGGAAACTATGATATAGAAAATTAAACAAAATATTATAAATGGTCTGGAAAGAAGAGAAAAAAGTTAAGAGAAAACTATAGAAACAAGTTTTGAAGAAAGTCGATGGAAAAAGTATTGAAAAAACCATGAACGAAAATATGAAGAAAAAATATAAAAAAAAATGGGAAAATATTACGAAAGAACAAAAAAAACAAGAAAAAAAACATCGCGAGAAGCAAACTGGTAAAAGGAGAAGACAATCCCCATAAATATGCATTTCCGATCAAGAGTCAATAAAGTGCCGCCAGGTTATTTGCATAAAACTCAGCTTCTTCACTTTTAATGCGAACTTCCGACAGACGAATGCTCGACTTTTCCCCCTATCATTGTCCCGGCAGGCACACACTTTTTTCTCTCGCCACCACACACGGATTTCGTCCTCCAGAAACGTTTCGTTCGTCTCTGGATTCATGGTATGGAAATAATCTCGCATTGATGATACACACCCGCATATGGCGCGTGTTGATTAAATATTATTTATATCCCAAAGTCGAGGGGTATTTTACAAACACAACAACAACACATTAACAACAATGTGGTAAATATGAATACATATTTAATTAGTTTTATTTTTTATTTCCTGGTTATTTTATTTCATTTTGTTCCAATACCTTTTGTATTTTATTTCATTTTGTTCCAATACCTTTTTTATTTTATTTGTTCCCCAATATTCTTTGTATTTTCATTTTTATTATTATTATTTACTTTAGTCTGAGAGCTCAATAATTGCCAATGACAAAATATGATGAAGTGCATCGCATACTTTCTTTATCGAGTGTATATTACAACAAACACCTTTTTCCAATACACTCCCATATGTAGATCATGAGGAGTGGGCTGATGATATTGTTGATGATGATGATTTGATGTCATAATCGATGATTGATGAAGGTTGAGTTATTCAATATGCAATTCAACGTGAAGTATTTTATACATATATCATCATTCAACATGTTGCGACATTCTGAAAAAAATTGAGGAAGCTAAAGCAACACACACATCATCACCTCCCTCACACACACTCACCATTTGTGAGAGGGACTAATTATTGAAGGATAAGGGTTTCATTATTTGTATACATGAATACACTCAAAGGTAAGGTATACAAGGTAAAAGGTATACAAAATGTATACAAAAGTAAAAAATTTCTTTGTAGAGATACCGAAAGCTATAGAAAGTTAAATAATATGTCAATCTAGTGAGTTTGACATATTGTCCATATCCTAATCCATCATTACTGAAATTATTATATACTTCTAGGCATGGAAAATTAATTACAGGGAAGGAAAGAAAGAAATAGGGAAAAATCCAAAAATAGGATCATAAATATTGTATGAAAATGGTATATGAAAATCTTAATGAAGTAATAAATAATAATAGGCCAATCTATATTTTATTTCCTTTATAAAATAGCAGCTTTATTTACTAAATAAATATCAGCTTTATTAACTAAATAAATATCAGCTTTATTTACTAAATAAATATCAGCTTTATTTACAAAACCAATATCACTTTTATTTACTAAACAAATATCACTTTTATTTACTAAACAAATATCAGCTTTATTTTCTAAATAAATACCAGTTAAATTTAATCCCTATACTAAAAAACGTATTTCCCCAAAAATCTCAATGAAAAAATATCCCGTCACTCAATTTCACAGTTCATCACTTTTGTTTTACCACTCTGTTCGGCTCGTAAAATTTTTATTCCCAGTAAATCTGAACTCTAATGATATTATTATCTTATATTTCTCCCCATCCTTCTTTCTTAGAGAACAACAAAAAATGGAAAAAAAAACAAAAAATGGAAAAAAATATCTAAACAAAAAAATGGGAAAAAACTACCCCGAAAAAAATGAAATTTTTGCTGTGAAATCTCACAAACTGAGGCGTCAACTGAACCCCCCATGGCCTCAAAAGTAATCCTAATTGAGCTTTTAAGCATCACCACAGACATAAATATATACCTAGATTTCTCTAGAGAAACAGTAAGAAAAAAGTAAGGAATTATAGAGCGAGAGTGAGAGAGAGCGAAGAAGGGCAGAGAAAGAATTTTAGAGCAAGAGCGGAAAAAAATCTCTTGCCCCAAGGGTGAAAGAAATTTTCTCACCCTCTCGAGACTTGTTATTGAGTTGGGGACGATGACGTGATTGTTTATCGAATCGTCGTCTCGCTCCCGATTTTAGAAAGATAGGTAGAGGAAAGTGGAGTGAAGATAAAGTGGGGAGAAGAAAGAAAATAGAGAATGAAATGAGTGCGATTTGCAGGAGCCGAAATAACGATTCGTTCGCCACACCTCATAAAAACTCAGAGTTTCAGCCGATGCCAGGAATATTTAAGTAGATTCGGTTTAATTTATTGACATTGTCCTCAAAAAAAAGGATACGGTACAAAAAATCAACAAAAAAATTAAAACAAAAAAAAAAACAGAGAAAAAAACTTAGTAAAAAAAAATAAAAAAAAATAAGTAAAAACAAAATATTCTAAACAAAAAAGCACAAAAAAACCTCACAAAAAGGACGAACATTGTATATAATTTTATGCGAAAGTCCTGTGCCTTTTTACTATTATTTTTTATTCTATTTTTTTTCAGTTAGGTTCGAGAGGCTGAAAGTCATTAAATCTAATTAAGTTGATTTTCAACGTCTTGGCGAGGACATTTTGAACCAGATTTTCGGACAAATGGAATTGAGACAGCAACAACAACAATAATAACAAATAACTGAGAACGCAGAAAAAAAGGATCAAATGCTCGAGGGATTTTTTCAAGGCTTTTAAGCTTATTCCCTTGACGGTTAAAGAAGCGTAAAGCTGCACTCACTGGGGAATCAAAACCAGTTAGAAAGAACGAAAGAGTGAGAAAGAGAGAGAGTCAAAAAATCGTATTAAAAAGGAAGAAAAAATAAAAAAAAAACATATATATATAAAGGCACTTAAAATGGTTCCGAAGGAAGGAGACGAAGTGATTAAATGTTATTACATTACATTAGGGAATTGTTAATAGTATTTTGAAAAAATAAATTCTTCGGAACATATGACATTGAGGTGATGGTAAAAGATGAATACTGTTTCACTCTTAGAGACTTTTAAATACTCGATAAAAACAAGCTGAAGAGAACTAGAGACCAAAATATTTTATGGATTATATGGTTGTTATTTACATGATATTAAGGGCTTGAAAAGGTATATTTTAGTAGATTCAGGAATAATCTTCAGCATAGAATTTCATGGTCATGGTCACCTAAAAAATAAAGTAATATAAAATAAAATGAAATATAATAAAATAAAACAAAATATAGTAAAACAAAATATAATAAAACAAAATATAATAAAACAAAATAAAATAAAACGAACAACAATTAATAAAATAATAATAAATAATTGGAAATTAAAACAATTGAAACAACAGAGTTCAGTCATCGATAAGAAATGATTAAATGTTAGTAATCCCTAAAAAAATATTCAAATACCTTATCGTAAAATATATATCTTATTAAAAATATATGAACTAAATTAATAAAAAAATGTATTTAATTTTATTTAAATTAATAATTAGTAATTAATTAAAAACATCACATTCCAAAAGTTCTCCCGAAAATCTCTCAATCTGAAGAATTCTCTGGAAAACCACTTCAAGGTAAAGACAGTTGCCATGTAATTTATAATCTAATTTCCGAGTTTAAGACCCGAAAAATCTCCATAGCTCATTTTCGAAAACATAGATGAATGGTTGAATGGATAAATGGTAAGGAAGGGGACACTGAAGAGGAGTGAAAGCTGAGGCGAAGGTGGAACAGACTGAGGGAGAGAGAGAGAGAAAATGACACTTTTCATCAGAGAATAATCCGTTTTAAATACGAACGGTTTTGCGTTACTCGAAAAAGTTGGTCCACCAAACGTCAACGTCGACAGCAATTACCGTCATTTCACGCTAGTGTCCGAAGGGAAAATCGTCTAAAATTTCTTGAACAACAGCAATAACAACAACAACAGACACGATAAATACAACATTAAGAATGGGGAGGGAGAGGAAATTGAGAAAGATATAAGAAGAAATTCCTGGCATTTCTGAAGCTTCGTCGCATCGGCAACGGTGAGTTGTGAAAACTCCGAGAAGAGGACGAGTACGATTCCTCTGGCCCAGAAACAAGTGTCCGTTTTCGACATAAATTTCAAATATTTAGCCGAAGGAGGTGGAGGTAAAGTAGAAGAAGGTTGTAAAGAGGGAGGATGAAGATTCACTACTGAATGGAAGAATTTCGCGACAGTGACAACACTGCCGCAAGTAGAATAATGTTCGCATTGTTGCTCGGGCAAGAAAGGAGCAAATAAATGGCGAGTTTCTTCGTCTCGACGGACACGAAAAGAAAGGAGGATGAAGCGATAGAAAAAGGAGTGAAGAAGATGGAGGATGGAGCAAGGATAGTGAGAGAACCAAATAGGATGATGGAGAGGAAGAAGGTCGGATAGGAGAGTCGGATGATAGGGAAGAAAGCCGGAAGATGAGAAGAAGAACAAGAAGATGGGAAGCAAAACAGGATGATGAGGAAGAAAAGAGAAGAAGACAGCAAGAAGAAAGAATGGCGGAGGCAGAGGGGAGAGAAAGGAATATGGTAATGCAAGAATAAGGAGTAGAAATGGGATGAGAATAAACGAAGCGAATGTCTTTATTAACGCAGCATTGTTTGGAGCGTTAAAAATTTTGCCAACAAAATGGAAGGAGAATGGGAAGGAGAACGGGGAAGAAAATAGGAGGAAGAAAGAAGGTGAAGATGACTGGAAGAGGGGAAGAAAAAAAGTAGGAGAGAAAGCAGAAGGAACAAAAATTTCCGTGGCATTCGAAAAAGGATTTGTTTAAGGAATGTTCGAGCGTCCTCTTCGGAAGGAAAAAGGAACAAAAGCAACTGATGAAGAGAATCTGAATGAGTGAAAAAAAGATTTTTGGAGAATTGTAAGCGTGAAAGAGAGGAAGAGAGAGACAGAAAAGGGTCTGTGGGAGAAATTGATTAACTCAAGTATTTTGCTTACAGAAGCGTAGAGAATTAAGGCTTCATTAAATTAATTATTCGCTGATTAAACTCTGAAGTGTTCATTTGTTGTTTTTACCTTTCTTCTCTTTATTTTTTTTTGTTCCATTCATTTTCTCAATTGAATGGGCGAAATCAATGGCGGCGACAACATTCAGCCGAAAAAGGACCAAGGCCGAAGGACCAAAGTCAATATATAATTTGGTGTGAAAGAGATAAAAGAATTTTTGGGGGTGATGGAAGACGAGAAACCGGAGTGAACAAGTCGAAAAATTATAATAAATTGAAAGGGATGATAATGAGAGTGGAATTTGTTTAGGAAATTATTCACGAGGGACAGAATCAAGGAAAGACCAAGGGCTGAGGTCAAGGTAAAATTAAATTTGAACCTCTTTTCTGCCTTCCTTTCATCGCTACTTCTATAGAGATAAATCTTTTACCTCAAGCTTTAAGATTAATCTTCACTCTACCAGTATATTCTACCATTACTATATTCCACGAATTTATGACCAAATCTGACATCAATTTCATTGGTATGATCTTGCTTTAAAATAGAAACGTTAAAATTAAATGTGAGGTAGCGTGAGAGATAATTCAGTAAAATGTTATTTATGATTTTGTACAAATCAGATTTTGTGGTCGTGAATACTCTCAGTATAGTGCATAATTACCCATAAATCTATTCAATTGCAGTTAACCGCTAGGGGTCATAGTTTTAGTGATAAGTTTACAAGTGTCTGCTGAACTTAGTAATGAATAATCTCTTAATATAATATGTCTAGGAAATTCAATTCAGCAAATAAATATTATCATAGCACTTTATCAAGTATAACAACATTGTAAACCATTATGACTCATTTATTCTTACTTATTAACACGTAAGATTTTTTTGCACATATGAAAAACTAATAGAATTTATATCAAAGAAGAAATTCATCAAATTGTGAGATTAATTTTTTTTTTGTAAATGAATGAACATATTGTAAAATACTTAAACGTAAATGTAGACCAATAGATATGAAGTCAAAAATAGAAAACATATTAAAAACTTTGGATAAATTGTTCTTATTGATAATAGTGGACACATACCTTTATATCATGAATATTTCTAACATTAACACAAGAACACGGTTCTTAGTAGTATATAACTATGACAGATTCTTTGTTAATAACATAACATAAAATTGTAATAACGCTGGTTGTAGGGTACCTTATCTCAAATTACTTCTCGGATTGAATTCTCAATTAAATCTTATCGGTAATTCGAAAGCGGTTAATTCGAAATCAAAGTAAAGAATATAAATACGTTTCATAATAGAAATTCAACGCAGATGTCTTTCTGAACGCGTTGTGTCCAACATTAGCAGGATGTGTTTCATTATATTCAAGCGAATTTCGAATTTATTTTTAATTGCTTTTCTGTGGACTGTTTTAGCAAATGGAGCGCAGGGCAAATGTGTTTTAAATATTGACAAGCACAATCCTCCACTGTTAACGAAAAACTTTGGATCGAAGTCTGTTATTCTCTCGCAATCCACATCAGGTGTTATTAACTTGGACGATTACGATCAACTGGGAGCCTATTGCGGATCTGGATTCACGTAAGTTCTTTTAAAATTTTCATTGATAAAATCATCATATTAGAGTTTCCAGAATAATTGATAGAGGATATAGGGTAGACGATGAAATCTCTGACACCAACGAAGAAAAAACACAAAACTTACAATGCAGACCAAATGGTTTATTACTTGTCAATCGAGACCCCGACATAAACTTTAACGATGGTACCATTGGTTGTCGTGACGGTGTTTATTCTATTTTCGAAACCCATGAGAATCTAACGAATTGTGAGAAATATCAGTCGTATGCTGTGGGTGCGAAACTCGATACGCCCATCATTAATGCGGCCTTCTGCTATGATTTGGAAAGCACAGAACTCAAATATGTCATCTTCAAACTCACCGAAATCTCACCGATTCTTGAAAAGGCAAAAGTATGAGTAACGATGATAGTGATAAATAAAACAAAATAATCGGCATTGTCTTATATACAGAATTCCTATCTTCAGACTTCATACAACAGTGAGAGCTTCAACAGTTTCTCAGATTTCTTTCGCATCATTTGGTGGCGAAATCTACGCGATGGCAACTGGCGTCAATTCACGGAGCTCATGGAGAAGCGTGCGAAAACGGTGACGTACAATCTTTTCGTTGGTACATCGGGGACGGTTCGTGTGCCGGTGGTAAACGAATGCCTCGGCGAGAAGACTTTGGAGATAAATGTAAGTTGATTGTTTAACTTTCCAACATTTTAATAAGAACTATTTTGATCAAATTTAACCAGTATCATGGTAAGAAGAAGGCAGTTCCAGAATTCATCTGGGCGTACATGCAACCGACTAATGAGAGTGTCACCGATGAGTTTGTCGCGATCGGTTACAATTCACCATACTTCGAGGTAAATTCAATACACCATAGAAGATTACTAATGAGTGCAGTATTTGGTTTCTTTTTCGATTATTTTAGAATTTCCCCAAGAACACGACGATTATATGCAAGGATATGTGCGATGAAATTGATTGGCTGAAGCCCATGGAGATTTCACGATCGATTTCAACCTTCGGTGTGATGTATTGTTGCAGGGTCGAAGATGTCATTGGGTTGTTGGATGGTTTCCCTCTGAAGGAGACCAATGGCACGCCTAGAATCGATGAAACTACCGTCACTCCTTAGGTGATGTAACGTTAAGAACAGAAACATGTTTCTTTATATATGTAAATGTATCTTATGCCTAATAAAAGATCAATAGATCAATAGATACCGATGATGACCTTGTGTTCTTTTTGATTTCGTAAATTAGTTAATGCTTATTACCACTGTATAACTGAGCACTATTTAGTTCTGTTATTCTTTTGTTTTGATCTATGTAATTTCTATCGTCTTGTCTCCTCTTTATCGCACTCTCTTTTCACTTCTTTTCTTTTGTCTTTCTGGCGTCATCTCATTCCCTCTCATTGGAGAAAAGTTTAACCAGAAATTGTCATTCATTATAGGTCTGTGCTGCAGTTGAATATGTGTGAAAAAGCTGCACAGCAACTGGAAAACAACAACCTCTGGTAAAGCACTCACATGTTCTACGTTTCGTTTTCTCCCGGACATTCGCTCTCATTAAAGGAAACTTTCACTCACCATCATGAGGTTCGTAGGAAAAGGAAGGAAGGCTAGTGGTAAGAAGTGAAGGAAGGAAGGATGGAAGTAGGGAATAAATGAAAGAAGGGTGGAAAATACTCAAGGTCCTGGCATGAGCCTCCCATGAAAATGCGCATTTTATTGACTTTGCCGTTCGTGTTGGTCAATTCGAGTTTCCATCTGAAACTCACCACTCCATCCCTCCATCCTATGCCCATCTGTTGAGTAGACTTCGCCATCCTTCCGTCACGCCCACTTATGAAAATGCATTACCGTTATTACACGTGTTCAAAAGAACAAATTGCAGTAAATTTCGCCAACGTCATCGGTTTTTCTTCGGTACGTTTTGGCTCGCGCGTTCGAATCGCACATTACAATAACAGCAATGGAGGTACTAGAGCAAAAACAACAACATGACATTAACAACAACAACAAAAACAACAGTATAATACAACACTAACAGAATATACCATTAACAACAAAATCGCAATAACCCAACAAGAACAACAAGAATACGAAGAAGCAATAACAAGAACAAATGAACCGCTGCGTAAGCATCTGACCAGAAGGTAAAAGCATAGGGAAGAGAGAGAGAGAGAGGGGAATAAAGAAAAGGCAGGCAAAAGAGAACGACGACGATCCATCGTCCATTGCAGCAAAATGCATCGCATTCACAGTCAGCCACCGAGTGAGAGAGGGAGACTGAAAATGGCGGCCAACGTCAACAGACCGACCAACGTCCCACACACGCATGCATACACACACACAGAAACACACCCATCCACACATATAAACACATCGCAAGCGATACCGAAGAAAGGAAAAAAAGAGCACGATGGAAGAGTGAAGAACAGGAGAAGAGAGGGGAAGAAAAACGACCACGGTAGACGTTCGGGGAAAAGTTAGAGGGTTAGAGAGAGGAAGAGGGACAGTGAGGGACAGAGAGAGAGAGAGAGACAGTGGGGGACAGAGAGAGAGTCTGTGAGGGACAGAGAAAGATACAGTGAGGAAAAGAGAGAGTACGATGCGGTAGGACACGACACGACGACGCGGCGGTTAAAATACAAAATAAGCGGAAACGGATACGGAATGACCTAATGGCTTCGTCGAGATATGACTGGACTAAGCGAAGTCCAACGAGAGAGAGAGAGAGAGACGAAAGATAGAAAAAGATTGGGTAAAGTGAAAGATAGATGATGAAGAAAGATATGGTCAAGAAAAAGAGAGACAACATGCTATCTTTGGTCAGCATCATCGAACCGAAAGACCAGAGTAAACTATGGTTCAGACAGATGGTATAGAAAGAAAGAAGGAAAAGAGGTAAGTGGAGAATGAGATGGACGGGACAGGAGAATTATATAAGGGAAAAGAATGGCAACGATTTGAATATTTTTAAAAAGTAAGAAAATCGAGAAATTCTTAAAGCTATTTTTATAACAATTTGGATTTGTACCATGAGAGAAGTAACAGAGGGATAAGAAGAAAATTAAAGAAGAATTTGGATACGCCAAGAGCGAAAACAACTTTTATATTCAACATATGTAGAAAATTTTGTGTACAATTACTTTATTGAATAAAGATTCCAATTGTATATTCTTTTGTACAGCATCCATACCTACTTATAGTTGACAACAATAAAACTCTCCTACATATCGGAAAAATTATCTCTACCTTCGCTGGAAATTCCTGAAGGAACTCGCTTCTTAGTTTGTCTTCTTTCGTAAAAATATCAACCAACCATGGCCTTGAATGCCCAAAGATCCTCATGATAAACATTTCAAAAGAAACATTTGCAGGCGTCCATTGAAAGGTGTCGTCTAGTGGACGGACAGAAAGAAAGAAACATGTACGGACGGATAGAAAAAAAGCTAGACTGAAAGAAAGTCAGATGAACGGACAGACGTATGATGAGAAAAATGAGAGAAGGCGAGCGTCTTGAGAATCAACTTTGGTTCCTCACCTTGGAACGAAGGAGATTTCAACACTTTTCTTACCTACTGTTCGACGCAGTGAGGTCGAAAGAGCGACAGAGAGAGAGAAGGATTAGAAGAAAGGAGGCGAAGAAAAGAGAGGAAGCGAACGCCACTGAAGTCGCATGAATGGAACATTTGTTGTAAAATTGTAAGAAGAGAGTCTGAGAGAAGGATGTAGTGAAAAAGGGAGGAAAATACGAATAAAAAAACATGCGTATAGAAAGAAGGAAAAGCGAATATGAGATGGAGGAGAAAGATTTCAAATCACGAGGGTAAAAATAGGATTGTAAAGAGGAAAAAGAGTAGACGGAATATCATGGAAATAAATAAGATGTATGGGGAGAAATAAGTAAGGAACAAAAGAAAATTTGACAAAAATGAAAATAAGCAAAAATAAAATAAATCTATAAATAAAAGAATAAAAGAAATCTTAAGAGATGAACAAGGAAAATCAAAGTAAAAAGAAAATAACGGAAAATAGTGTGCGCATTACAAACGATTAGATACAAGAACAACTGAAAGGTGATATAGGTAACACCATATTATAGGTAGCAACAATAACAACCAAAAATAAAAAAACACCAAAAGCACAACAACAATCTATAGGTAACAACAACAATAGCAATGACCTTCGCTAACAACAATAACCTATAGTAAACACTCTACAATGGCAAGAAAAGTGGAAGCGATATAGAGAACAACAACCAATGTATCGACAACAACAACCACTGTATCGAAAATAACTACAACAACAACAAATAAAAGCACTTGCTTTAGAAAAGGGATAGAAAATGCCCGTTTTTATTGCGCAGTGGGCACCATTGAGAGGGAAACTGGATTTGTTTTCAACGATGACGATTTCAACGATTTCGACGATTTCTCCGTCAATGTCCTTGTCGTTGTTGTCATCGACAGCTTCAGCTTTGGATCCAAATGCGGATCCGGATCCAGTGACACGTACGAGAGGCATCGCATTACATGGAGAAGAGGAGGAGGAGAAAGAGCTGTAGAACCAGGAGAGGAGAATAAATTGTAGAAGTAGAAGAGGAGAATGAATTGAAGAAATAGAAGAGGAGAATGAATTGAAGAAGTAGGAGAGGATGAATGAAATGAGATGGAGAAGAGAGAGAGAAAGGAGAAAGACGTGGAGCATTTTTATTACAATGCAGATCGTATTTCGAGCGACAACAAAAACAACAGGGACAACGTCGCCAACGATTTTGATGACGAAAACCGTGACGATGACGACTGCAATGACTAGAATGACATGAAGAATGATAGACAGACAGAGTGGAAATATAAGACAGCGCGAAGAACGAGAATGGAAAGAAGATAGGTGGAAAGATTAGAAAGAATAGAGGTGGGAAAGGAGAAAAAAGGTCGAGAGAGTGAAAGAGAAGAACAAAAAATACGATTAAATGAGGATAAAGTTTGTCAGCGGATGAAGGACTAAATAGGAATTTGAAGTTAACAATATAGTTGAAATAAGTATCAGATTAAAATGTTTGCCGTGAAGATTGTGCAAAAAGGAAGCAATAGTGCAAAAGATAACTATGAAAACGTGTTGAAAAACAAAACTCGCTAGTTTCAATGTTAGTGTTCGGCAATATCCAACATGTTTTTTATTTTTTTGAGGGCCTAAGGGTATGCAATGATTTTTTCCATCACCATACAACCATTGATTCTTGATATTTCTTCATTTTTTATATATTTTGGTTGTGATATATTTTTGGGTGATCTATTTTTTGGGTATAGTATATTTTGTTGTTCTTGTTTATTTCGTTGTTGTGGTTGATGTGTGATTATTGCTATGATGTTCTTGTTTTAACTCGATGTTGCTACAATAGTTAACGCTGACAATGTTGTTTTTTTTTTATCAATATTGTTTTGTATTTTATTGCTTTTGTTCTTGTTCCTGCCAACATTCCAGTGACTAATGTACCTTTCACAATCGAGTCCAACTCAAAGCAACTCAACCCAAACTGAACCCATGACCACGAATTCTCCCAGTGGATCCAATGGCCTCCAACTAACAACTCCACGGTCTCCACCCACCCTCCTTGTAGGCGTGGCACTCGACTTGTACGCGTTACCGGAAATAATATTCCCGCGGAAACATGTTCCAACAACATCATGTCGAAACATGAGGCAATACAATCACAGGGTCAAAATCCCACTCCTCATCATGAAACACACCCTTATGAGGGGGAAGGAGGGTGCAGAAACTCTCATTTGGTATTTGTTGCGACAACGACAACATTTTTTTTTTTTTTTGGTCTTGGTCAAGTATTTGGAGAATATTTGGCAACAGAGAAATGAACAACAACAATAGTAACAACAATTGTAGGAATGCCAACAAAAACAATACAACTAAAAATAACAAAAACAATACAACTAAAAATAACAAAAACAATACAGGCACAAAAATAACAAAAACAATACATGTACAAAAATAACAAAAACAATACAACCCACAACAACAACAACTAGATACGAACACTTTGATGTGTTTCAAACTAAATGCCATGAATTGGGATCGAGAAGGAAAGAGCGAGACGGATAATGAGTAGAGTGAAAGAGACAAAGGACAAAGAGAGGACCAGCAGAAGAAGAGGGAGGTAGGGGGAGCGAACCATCAGAGGGTAGCGTAATTATGTCCAACACAATTAGAGTGATGCCAATTTGTGTGGTCGTCGTCGTTGGCTTGTTGAAACTCCTACCACTTCAACGATGTGGTGGCAACACTGGCGGTTGGAAAGTAAATGAGGCATGGCAACACGCCCTTTTTGTAAAAAGGAGAAGCAGCATAGGAGAGAGAGAAAGAGGCTGATGATGATAATGAAAAAGCGATAGGAAGATAGAGAAATACACGAAACAACGAAAGAGAAAAAGAGAGAGAGAGAGCAAGAAACACCAGAGAGAGGAGTGGAAAATAAATGCCCAAAGGTTATATTAGTTTAGTGTGGACAAAATATAAATTTGCGTTTTCATTACAGAGCCTCCTACAACAACAACAACACTTACTAAAAACATCAGTTGGCAACAACAAACATCATTGGCAACAACAATCATCAAAGGGAAAACAATAACAACCATCACTAGGAAAAACAACCATCATAAAGAAAACCAAAAACCATACAACGAAAACAACAAAACATCGACAACAACAACAACACTTTGACAATACCAAACACATTGTTGGCAACTCCGTTTTGCGATTTCGCAACATGTAGCGTTGCCAAATGCATAAATTATTGAAAGCAAATGAGTTGAAGTCAAAGAGCTTCGGAGGGAAATTAAAGTTGAAAGCTTTAGAAAATTTTAGGCAAGTGAGAGAAGACAACAACATGATAAGGTAGCAACAACATCAGATTACAAAATCATGAAATGACAACAACAAGAGATTACAAAAAAAACATTAAATTACAACAACAATAAGAAGACCCAACAATAACAAAACGTGGAAAAAATCTCGAGGCGATTTTCGAAGGCGTCAGAATAGAAAACACAAACTTCGCTCTTTCCATCCCTTGTCCTAAACTAACAATGGGGAAAAAGAGGAGATGGAGAGATAAAATGAGAGAGAGACAGGGGACAAGAGAGAGAGAGATAAAGGGCAAGATAGAGAGAGAGAGAGTGGGAGCTGTTGAGAGGAGGAGTATTTTGGAAAACAATTTTTCGCGGCTGAGCAAACAAAATCCGAACAAACAAATCCTCGAGACGAGAGTCTTCGTGTCGAGAGTTTTCTGTTGTTGGTGATGCAAATATTTGCACCCTGTTCACCTTTGCCTTGGGGGCAATATTACAACAACAAAAACAACAACATCGAACAACAACATTGAACAACAACAATGAACAACAACATATGGAATAGTAACAAACACTCGCACGCACGCACACACGATGATATTGAACAACTTGAGGCTCAAATGCGTGGCATACTTTCAGGCATGTTGGCATACAAATTATTATATTTGCTCACCGTCACAAGTGAGTGAAGCAAACAAAGAAAAAGAGAGAGAAAAATATGAAGAGAAAGAGAGAGGTGATGTATTTTGGAAGGTGTGAAGAGTTTTGATTAAAAATGGGAAAAAGAAACGACGAGATTTTCTCGGGCACGTAGTTTAGTTGTTCGCTTTTAGGCGTCACGACTCGGGGCGAAATAATGCGAAAACAATAACAACAAACAAAAACAATAACAACAACGATAATAACAACAACTACTAAAGTGCCACCATGAAGAAGAAAAACGGAAACGAAACAAGTCCAGCTCGAGGCGAAAAACTTTCGAGACGCCGACGACGATGAAAGGTAAACACAGAGGGATTTTAGGCGCAAACGTGAGCTAATCGTGAGGAAAGAAAAAAACACAGTCGAGGATTTAGTTAGGAAAATGGAAGCTGCGTAGTAATATCGAAGGAAAGTAATCGAAAGTGTTGCGAAGAAAGGATGAGAGAATCGTGCAAAGGATAGAGAAAATTATGTAAACGAAAAGGAAAAATCTAAGAGAGTTTCGAAAACACCGAAGACAAAAGATTGACTAATGAAAATTTTTAATAACATTTAAGCTAAATCAAACTATTGTCAAAAACTACTTCTTTCTCTTTGATTCGAGTATTGAATTAAAAGCCATCGAAGGCTTCTCGAACAAGATTGAATAGAAAGCAATAATTTTCACCTCTTCACATAGTGAAAGTGGGTTTGAAACTGAAAACCTGTCTCCATCACTCCAACCTCTTTTCTTCTCCACTTTATCTCTGTCTTTTTCAGTCCCTTTTCTTTACTCTCAGGGCACGCCCCAATTAGAAGACACGTGCCTGTCTGCTGTTATCAATACATCAAAGTGTAGGCATGTGTGTCCATGGGTTGTGTGTGTGGCATCAATAATTCAATATTTATTTTCACTTTTTTTTTGTGGAAAAATAAAAAACCGAAAACGAAACCAATATCGAAGATGAAGATGACGAAGTAATTCAATATTTTTCGGTTCGAAATTTTTGCTCTCTCCTTGAGAGGTTTTCTGTAGACTCCTAAAAGTATGTGAAAAATAAAACTTTTCATTCGAAGCCGCAACTCAATTAGAATCGAATTCAACAACGACAAAGAGAGATAGAGATAGAGAGAGAAAAAACAACAATGGTATGAGGTGAAAATATTCTAAGAAAAATTTATGGTGAAAGCAATCAAATCTTCGCTGAAAATAATAGTCTGCTGTTAAGCTTGAATACAAATAATATTTACAGAAAAAAATATTGAAATTATTAAAAACAATGAAAAAGTACGGCTTCCGAATCGAAAGGATATCGATGACAAATTCAAAAGGCAACGGGAGAAAGATCCCGAATTCAATAGGAAGACCAGCGAAAATAATTACTGAAGGCCCGGAAGTATGCAACAGAAAGAATTGCGATAACGACAACCGGAACAAGGAGCCATCAGAGAGGGAAAAAGAAAAAGAAAGAAAAAAGATTCCGTTAGGGTGGAAGAGGGCAGGACGAGGAAAGGTAGAAAAGGAGGAAGAGAAAGGTTGGGCCGAGCTTTCGAAACACTTGAGAAAAATTACACGCAATAAAAACAAACGAAGCAACATTGTGTGGGCGTTGTTTGGCAACACCTTTTTGTTCCACCTCCCCTCTTCTTCGCCCCCTCATAATCATCGTCTCCACCTCATCCTCCTGCTCCACCTCCACCACAAACTCATCAACCTCTGTGGCTCCTCCCATTTTTCATCGTCGTCCTCTCGTTCGCTACTCTCTTTGAGCTCCCTTCCAATTATCAAATAGATTGGATTCCACTGATAAAGCGGCGTTTCCGGAAGTGAGACAAAAAAAAAACCAGAAAATCATGGTAGAAAGGAATAGAAATAATGATAGGGCAGGTGGCAGAGGGAAGACAAAAAAAAACTTGGGTTGGGAAAGTAAATGTTTTCGTATGAGGAGTGAAGTGAAGAAAGAGAAAGGAAAAAAATGAGAGACAAATCTAGCAAGATAGGGGAGCGGAATAATAGCAGCGTTAACGTACTCCTTGATGTCTACTTTATTTTCCACTTTGATGGCGCAACGATAATAAGAATTGAACCGCACGCCTTCCCCACACAAACACAGACACAATCGTCGGGTGCTCCACAAACACATTCGCAATGATCCATACGTTCGGAAGGCAGGACCAGCAGGACTCTGTCTGTTGCTTATTTTGTTTGTCAAAGAGGATTTCAATAGAAAAGTTAGTTGTGAAAAAGAAAGATAGGAAAGGAGGGAAAGGTAGGAAGGAAGGGAAGGTAGGAAAGGAAGGTAGTAAAGGAAGGTTGGAAAGAAGGTAGGAATGATAATGCGTGACAACCAACAACAATTGTTACTACTATAGCATACCAACAACTGTTACTAGAGAATAGCAGTAACAACAACTTCTAAAGAATTACAACAAATAAGTACTACAATAGAATAGCAACAAAAAGGAGAAAACGAATAATACTATAAAAACCAATGATTGTACATGGAAAAGAAAAGGCAACAACGACAAGTAAAAATCTGCTAAAGAGAATGTTAAAGGACAAAGATATCGTTGTGAGAAAGACAAGGTAAGAAAGGGACAACCTCAACATGAAGAAACAAGGTAAAAGAAGGACAAACCCAAAGGTGAGAGAAAACGAAGGAAGCTGGATGAAGAAAATGGAAATGGACATGAAGCTCTTGCTCTCTTGGACAGAGAATTAGTTTTGCACCTGGCATTAGGATAATTGTCTTTATTTAGGATATAAGATAATAAAATAATGTACTCGACGCTCAATAAAACTACAAGAATGACAGCACAATGATTGTCCTTTGTCCCTTTTACGCACACAACCACACACACACTCATGTGTGTGTTCGTTCGTTACAAAGGACATTCGTAGACCTTGAGGATAATTTAATACACATGGTATGAATGGTATGTAGATGGATTGTCGCATATATGGAGTGTGAAGCGAACGAAAGAATAATATACGAAGCATTAGATATGGACGAAATGCGTTGGTAGACGAGAATGAGAGGGAGATAAAGACAGAACGAAGTTGTTGAAGCGGAGAAAAAAAAGGAAATGGTAGAATGATTTTAAGGAGAAAGAAATGGGAAATAATTAGAGAACAAGTGTTTGGGGTTATTCTGAAGATCCAGAGAGAACTTAAAGTGAAATCGATCTGAGGAAGAAGGATTCCAATAAAAAAGATAATAATATTATAGGTTCAAAAAATATCTTATACCGTATGTATTTTATATATATATTTTTAAAGATTTATTTTTAATTTAAAAGAAATATGAAAACACATCAGAAGACACCAATATTATTTTTCTACGTAATCATCAAAGATACAACCTCAAGGAACCTCGTTTCCTACTCTCAAATTGCAAATTAAAAATTATTCACATCGTAGAATTCTCCATAATTTCCACTGAAATAATGTTCGAAATTTCCCTCTTACAAAAAACTCAATATTCACATACACTCCATTCTTAGAAGTAGGCAACGTAGAGCGATTTGATTTAAATCAAAATTACAAACAAGTATCTATGGTTTCGAATCTTAGAGGCATATAAAAAGGATGAGGAATAAAAGAAAATATTCATTATGATAAAAATAATGATCATAAAGACGATGGTCATAGAGGTAGAGATCAAAAGGCAAATGATCAGAGAGAGAATTATTAAAAGAGTCTATGATAATAAAGAGCTTATGATTATGAAAAATACTATAATCATTATGACTATAAAGCCAATGATCATAAAGACAATGAAGATGAGGTATCATTTGAACTGAAGATAATATGATTTTTGAACTCCTCCAACGGAAGGATAAAAAAAAGATACCAACAACCACAAGAGGAGTAAATAAAAATAAATGTTGGATGTGTTGGAAAAAGAGGCAGTAATAAAAAAACTTGAGGCGGAAAAACTGGAAGAAAGAGGAATCAAAAGGAAGTAAAGGAAATTCTCTTGTTTTCGCAAACGGCAGGCAACGGACGTCACTTTTATATCCTTCATCGTTTTTTTTTTTACTTTATAGTCCTTTTAGATTTTGGACTGAGGGTTGTTGTATGAGATTTTCAAGGGAAATCAATTTACTCTACAACAAATAATAATAATAACAAGTATTGCAACAACAAATAATGTCATATAAAAAGCAATAATCATAATTTCATTTGAGGTTTAAAACAGCAAAAAAAGTCACAGGACAACCGAAAAAACACAGAGCAAAAAAACCACTCAAGAACAAATATAGTTGAAGTGTGTCGAGTGTGTGGAAGGGATGTGAGTTTGTGTGTGTGTTTGTGAAGGGGATGTGAGTATATGTGTAGAGAGGGATATGACTGTGAGTATGTTTGGTAAAGACAATATAAGAACATGTCATCGAGTCAAGAATGACGAGCGTAAATTTGATCATAATAAGAGAAATAAAATGAAATTGCGGCCAATGAAATAAATTTATTAGCCCCTGAGAGAGATGATATCAAGAAGAGGAGGCAGTGACTTAAATGTATATAGAAGTATACATTTGGAAGTATTTAATTCAATATAATGGAATTTATTACAATGTTTTTGATATAAAAATATATTTTGTAATAAAGAATATTTTCTCTTTTGGATTTTGAGATCAAAAAGAATAATAAAAGAAGGTATTCTGAAACACAAATTTAAAAAGTAGTGAATCTAATACAAAAAGAAATATGTAAAAAAAATAAAAAATTTATAATTCGAAAAATTTGATAAATGTTATTTTCGAATCCCTTTAAATGCAAAAAATCTCAAACCCATAAAAATTCAGAATGGATTAATTTTTGTGTATGGATGAAAGAAAAGTTTAACATAAAACTTTTAAAACTCCTGAAGCTTTTCATCAATATATCAAGCGCCTTCAATTCGCTAAATTCTTGCCATAATTGTCGATTTGCGATCACCACCAAATCGTTTGTCTTCAAATCTTTCCTTGTTTTCCCTTCAGTCAAATTTGTTGTTAATTTTTTTTTCTTCCAACCATCCCGACGACCATATTTCACAGAACCACAACAACAAGGTTGGGTTTATAAATTGCCAGGGGGATGTGTAGAAGGAAGGTTTGGAGTTTGGTGGTATGGTAAACAATTTCTCTTCAAAATTGCATACATGTCATCAAATATTTATAAAACGCAAGACGAAACGATGGCGGGAAAATAACAAAAAACAACAGAAAAAAACAATAACAAGAGTAACAACAACCAGAAACAAGAACAACAACATCATCACCAAAACAACAACAAGAACAACACCACCCACAAGAACAATAAGTATTTCTTTACTCTGCGGTTTTGTTTCCTTTCAATTTCCCTTCCGTTCCATCCCTTCCGCTTGGTAGGTTTTCACAGCTTCCCTTCCTTTCTTGGCTTTCGGCAGCATTTGTTTGTTTTTCCGCTTCAACCAACCGACCGCCCCCAAACCCCACCCATCAGCAATTTAGCTTCCGTGTTCCCCCAACCATTGTGGTGTCTTCTTCTTCTACTTCTCTTAGTCTGCCTCCTCTTCCTCCTACATCTCTTCTTTTTCCTCCTCCTCCTATATCTTTTCTTTTTCCTCCTCCTTCTTCTTCTCTTCATCCTGCGTTTTTGCCGATGGTTTTCTTCCACCCATCGGTGACTTGTCTTCACACGCACACATCTTCGAATGTTATTAATGTTTGTTCACCGTTACGTTATGGTTTATAACTGTGTTGCCAACGTCGTATGTTGTCGTTGTCTCCCTGCTTGTGCTCCTCCTCGTCATATTCTTTCTCATCCTCCCTGACCTCAACCTCCAGCAATCTTCACCCCACTCTCTAATATCGCTTCTTTGTCGGAGATTGCATACTTTTAGGCTCGTGTCTTCAACCTCACCTCAGACCCCAACCCAACCGACTCGTGCACGAAGGCATCAATTTTAAAAGTCTTCAGCGCCTTCACGGTCCTTTCCCACCTTCTTCAACTTCACTCCGGAGCTTCCTCCAATTCCTTACACCACTTGCTTTTCCTACCTTCTCTTCTCTTTCTTACACCACTTGTTTCTCCAACCTTTTTCTTCTCTTTCGTACACCACTCACTTGTCTTCTTCCTTACACCACTTTCTTTCCTCCTCTTTCTTCTCCTACCATCTTCTACTACTTCTCACCATCCCTACCACCAGTTCATATTTTGCCCCACCTACTGTTTTTCCACTACCATCCATTTTTTCTCCACCTCCCGCTGTCGACAAAGACTTCGGTAGGCAATGCGTGAAAAGGGCTGCGTGCGGAGCCCACCAGGCGTCTCGGTTGCTTGCCTACCATTTGTCTGTGTGGGTCTCCTTCTTGGTGTCTGTGTGTGGATCCCCGTGTCGTTGTCTTCATGTGCGTGTGTTTGTGTCTATGGCAAAATGGCGGCATGCATATTTCATAAGCAATTACATTGATTCGTAGGCTTTGGCTGCAAGTGAATTTCCTTTACATACAGCGAACACATGTTCATTGTTCTTCACCCACGACCCCGAAGCATCTTCAGTCATCTATCCTGGGGTTCTATCTCAAGCAGGAGGAACCGTGGCGAACCATCCATCGTGACCCATCCTAGGATGATGGTAGATCCTTTCCTCCCTCTCCCGACGACATCAAGCTTCCTTCTTAGTCATTCAGCCGCTAAAAGGTTCGCCATGATGAGAAGGAGAGAAGTTTAAGAAGAGGTGGAAGTGATGAAGAGAAGGAAGTGGAAGAAGAAGAGACGGAAGTGTTAGAGAGGTAAAAGGAAAGTTGGAAAGACTACAGGGCGACCTCTTTCCATTCGTCAAACGACATTTTGATTGAAAGATACGCAACGAAGGCAACGACTTGACTTGTCTTCGATGCCACGACATCAGAAGCAAAACGATGACAAAGGATGCTGATGAAGATGATGTTGAAGCGAGCGAGATAGTGATGAAGGGAAGTAGATGATGACTAAAAAGAAGCATATGATGATGAAGAAGGGAGACAGATGATTATGAAGCAAGACAGATGATGAAGAAAAAACAAGATCGGATCGTGGCTTCCAAGGATTTGCTGACGACTCGGTTTTCGTGAGATGATCGCGAGTGTCGTTTGCACTGCGATGTTAATTAATAATTGAAAAATCCTCTCTTCAACTTGAAATCTTCACGCAGTGAGTTAGTGGGTGAAGGAGGAAGAAAGAGAGAGTGATAACCGAAAGCTAAGAGTGAGAGTGATAGCCGATATATAAGAGTGAGAGGGTTGCTTAAATATTAGAGTGGGTGTAACAAAAAAGAAGTGAGAGGGAGATAGAAACTATCCTCCTCAGATGCAATTTCCAGCTCATTGGTTATTAAACAAATAATGAAACGATAGTCCGCAAGGGAGCAACTGGTGGAGAAGACAGATGAGGGAAGGAGAAAGAAATTACCACTGAGGGACAAAGAGAGAGAGAGAGGGGAAGCTACCCGTAGGATAGGAAATCGAGAAGGAAAGAAATCCGCGAGGACGTTGACGACCAGGTTTGTGCAAATGAAGCTGACGACCAGAAAAGAGAAGGACGATGATGGCGAAAACGAGATCGACGACAAGGACGAAGACGTTGGTGAAGACGACAAGGACGAAGACGATGTTGAAGCCGACGTTGGCGACGATGTTTCCTCGATGGTAAAACTTTGATGCTGATTAATGCGCAGTAGAAGGTTTCGAGCATTAAAAATGTTTTGTTGGCAGGCGAGAGAAGACGCATAAGTGAAGAGAACGAAAGTGATAGGGAAAGAGAGAGAGGTGAGTGATAGCTAAAGAGAGAGAGAGAGAGGGATAGTGAGAGTGAAACGGAGACTAAAACTAAGAAGCAAAGTAAGAAAGGCGATTGCACACAGCCACAGGACACCGTGAACGGAAGGAGATCCAGCGACACCAATGAGATAAGAAGGGAAAAACGAACGAATCCTTTTAGCAGAAATGAGCTAATAATGGATTAACGACAGCCAAGACGGAAAGGAAGAGGGGGTGAAAGAAACCGTAAAGAAAGAATTGGAACATGAAGTAAAAGAAAAGGAAGGAAAGTGAGAGAGAAACTGAAAGAAAATAAAGAAACCGAGGAACGAATCGGAAGCAACAGACGACAACGAAGTGATGACGGACGAGCAGAATTTCCAACGATGTTGAAGCTGGGGGAGAGATTCAGAATAATGATGAGTAGTCGATCGGGCGACCGAGGTAGATGATTGCGAGGGTTTTGAGAATATGGTGGAAGATACTGTTGATGAGAATGCTGTGGTTGATAAAGGTCGATGAGCTTCGGGGCGGTAAAAAGAATCACGATATCGAAGCAGATAGAAGCGAATGGATAAGAGAAAATATTGAAGCGAATGAATATCTTGATGGAACAAAAAATCGAGGATATTGAAATCTAGTAATACCTATTTTGAAGTGGTAAAAGATGAGAAATGGAAAGGAGATGGAAGAAAAAAAATGACTAGGAAGAATTGAAAGGAGCATGAAGGATAAAAAAAAGAAGAAAAATTAAAATGAGTAGGAAGAACTAAAGGGAGTACGAAGAATAAAGAGCAACAGAAAGAATAAAACAACAGGGAGTATACAACTGAGAAAGAAAATAAATATCAAAAGTGAGATCGATAAGCGGAAGTTTCGAAATCTCCAGACGGTTGTTTGAGCTCAACTACTTAAAAACCTGCATAAATAAATAGGAGATGTTTGCAAAATTAATTACACGATAAAGGAATAGAAATAGAGAAAATAAAAATTGAATTGAAGTTAAAACAAATTGTCAGTTCAAAAATTAAGTAAAGATCTACATATAAAAATAAAACACTTAAATACCGAAACTAAAATATATGAACAATTATTTTTTAATTCTTAACTATTAATTCTTAACTACTATATTTTCTTATATGTATTTTTTAAATTCTTAGAAAATATCTTATGTATTCCTACTATAAATCAATTAAATTGCCTTAATAAGCTGTCATTACAGCGATTGCATTACTTCTAATCGAGTTGTCACAAACAGAGAGTCGAGCGAGAAACTCATAGACATAGCACAGACAAATAGAAGCAGACCGACAAACATATTCACTGACCAAGGACTCTCTCAGAATGTCCTTCTACCGACCTCATTGGCCGAAAGACCACCAACCGACAGCCATCAGACGGCGCTCCTTTTTGCCTTTGTTGCAATCTATTATTCAATTTATCCTCGAGCTCACTAATTGCGGTTAATTACTTTTGTCTGGCGGAAAATGTCTGACGAGAAGTGCTATGAAATTAGTGAAATGTGTCTGGACGAGTTCGCAGTTCTCGTGCTAACACAAAATATGCTTTATTTAATTAATATATTAAAAGGATAAAAATATTAAAAGGATAAACATATTAAAAGGATAAACAGAAAATAGCTGTAGAATAGAAACTATAAAAAATGTATTCGTTAATTTATTAAGAAAAATTCAGAAAAATCACTTATTCTCACGATTATTTTTGAAATTATTTTACAAGATTAAACCAGAATAATTATGAGAAAAAAAGAGGTTAAAGACAAAATAATTAAAGACGCATTTAGATTAAAGCTAAATTTATATAAAATTGTAAGACATAAAAATTAGATTAAAGTTTTTTTTAAAAAAATATTATCTTAAATATTCCCTTAATATACCATAATATATTTTTAAAGCTTTGAGAAAATAATTAAAAATAGTTCAGTAGTAATCAGTAGTCTATTCTTCATCTGAGTTATCGATGGAGAACTCATTAAGTTGCTTGCGTTCTTAAAAGACCACAAAAACCAACTCAGATGTTATGACTTCATCTCGTTCTAATGGCAGCAGAGAGAGAGAGTTTCCAATTTTACACATTTTATGGTATAATTATTGCAAACAAAGGGCAAACGATGTGAACTTTCCAAAGGAACTTGAAGTAATGGGAGACGAAGAAAGGCAGGAATGAGAAGGAAAGCGAGAGAGAAAGAAAGAGGAGGACAGAGAAAAAGAGTTAGGGGAATGCAGAAAGAAAAAGAGTTAGGGGAATTCAGAAAGAAAAAGAGCTAGGGGAAGGCAGAAAGAGATAGTGGAAGGAAGAATGAAAGAGGTAGAAGATGGCCACTGTAGCAATATCAACAACAAAAACAACCATACGATTCGGACTCCCGATGACTTCCACACATGTCGACGACGACGACAAAGGACATTCACCATGTAATGCAATATCAACATTCCCAAAGGGTTCATTCGACATTCGATTTGTCGTTTAAGGAACAAACGGGGAACGAAACGATTCGAGCATCGAACATGTCAGTGGAGCAACATGCCAAATGGGAATAAAATACGAATGGACAAACAGAGATGTGGAGATATACCGAGAGGGGAGAGAAAGAGACAGAGGGGACGAAGGCAAAGAGAACGCAGAGAGATAGAAAGAGAGGTAAAATCTACAAGGCAGACAAAGTCAAACAGACTGAAGGAGAAATCGAGTCAGAGTGATAGAGGAAAAGTCAGTGGTTAAAAGAGGTAGAAAGAGACAAAAGAAGAGGTGAAGGGTAATGTGGAATATGAAAAATGAAAGAGGGAGACAAAGAAGAAGAAAAAGAACTGTTCCGACTGGACCGAGTCAAAGAACAACAACAACAAAAGTCAGTACATGTTACATATTCCTCTTGTATTCCATCGGCAGTGAGGTCGAGGTCGTGTCCTTTTCGATGTTGGTTTTTTGTTGTCAGTTTTCAGGTCTTGGTCTTCGTTCTGACGATGCTATTATTGTTGTCAACCAGTTGTTGTTGTTTTTTTTCTTAATGTTGTTGTAATTGTTTCCTACATGTTGTTGTTATTACCTTCATATTGTTGTTATTGCCTTCATATTCTTTGTTGCTTTCAAGTTCTCTGTTGTTTTAGTATTTCTTGTCCATGTTCTTACCTTGTTGATTGAGGTCCTCGCCTCGTTTCTCGTTCGATTCTCTTTCTGACTTTACACAAACTTCATTAATTAGCAATCGTTGTTGTTTTTGTCTTCACAAGCGTTGTTTTTGTTGTTCTTGTCATTCACTCTATTATTGTTCTTTTGTGTGAAACATGAACACGAGAACTATTGATCTGCAATGAGAGAAATAGAGTAGGAAGTTCTTAATGAATGACTTGTAAAAGTTCATGGAAAGAAAGTAGATGGAAGAAAGGACGACAATTATCAAAGGTTGTGGTCCTTCGATAACTTAAGGATCGAACATTTTCTGGTAAAGGTCAGAATGTGACATTATGAATAATGGTTGAAAGAAATAAATATAATAATTAAATTTTTTTTTTTGTGAATATCATTAATTTTCTATACAGATTTTTGTAGAAATATCACATTTTATTTATATAATAAAGAACTTCATATAGAGGAATTTTTCAAACTGAACATTTTCAGAAATTCATATAAATATTGTTATTTCTCTAATTTTTGAATATTTGTTTTTTTATTGTTTGTTTTTTAATTTTTAAAATTATTTTATTTTTTGTTATGTTTTTTTATCAATTCAGTTTCAATTCACGTGCAAATTGAAAATAATTTTCATATTTTTTTTATATTTTCACATCAATTAAAATTTTCTTGACTCCTATTTTAAACTGTAGAATTTCTCTTCAAAATATTTTCTCTCTCTCTCTGGCACACTCTCTCTACCTCTGTCTCTCCCTCTCTCTCTCTCTCTCCCTCTCTCTCTCTCTCTCTCCCTACTACGCCCATCCTCTGTGATAAATTTTTAATGTTTTCATTCGCTGTCATCACAACATTTTACGAGAAAAAATTACAATGTTTTAACAAACGTCGAAGCTGCACCTGAAACAACATAAAAGCCAAACATCCAACATCAACTCTCATCATCATCGTTGTGGTCCTCTGACCAACAAGGACATCGTCATCGTCCTCACGCAGAGGTGATCATATAAAAGTTGAACAATATTTGATGGCCGAAAATAGTTGCTAGCATGATTTTTCAATTAACCATTTGACTCGACTCAATTCGACTCAACTCGAGCTAGTGGACAACGAGGATGATGATGAAGGCATCAGGTCAGGAAGAGAAGATGGAAGGGAATGGTTCTAGAAGGAATTGATAGAAGTTGATAATAAAAAGGAGGATGAAAAACAACAGCTGAGGACAGTAGAAGGCCAGAGCAGCAGCAATTTTTTTTATTATCCTCCTGTGTGAGGAAAGCCGAACGAAGCTCGAGTTGCTGCAGCAAGCCAACGATAATAATGCAGAGTAAAGGAGAAAGAGGGAGTGAAAGAGAAGAAGACTGAGGTAAGAAACAGAAAGAGAGAGAGAGAAAAAGACCAGTGGACAACTAAGTGCGGAGCTTCGAAGCCTCAAGGCATCACCTGCGTTGGACGCAAGACTCCAGAGACAAGAGGATGGTAGAGAGAGACAGGGAAAGAAAAGGGATGGAGGACCTATAGACGATGTCCACATTGTTGATTTTTGCAGCAACTTTCACTTAAAACACTAACACAGACACACACACATAAGAACACATCATCTCACTCACACGCTCACTAACCACTCAAGTCAAGATCTGGTCAAATGAATACGACGATAGCAGAAACAACAACATAACCATGTTATTGTTATTATAGTCAATGTGTGTGAGAGAAGGACGGCAAGTGCGTTTGTGTACATGTGAGAGAGGGAGAGGACAAGTGTGTGAGCGAGCGAGAGAGAGCGAGAGAGAGAGAGAGGGAACTAGTATATTTGTCTGAGAGAAGGAAAGGGAAAATGTTTGTTTTCTCCGATCAGGTGAGTCTCGAGCAACGTTTAATAACATCGAGCAATAATTGGGTTAATGTATTTGTGACTCGAAGTCTGGATCCAGTATCCAAGGAGAAGACCAATGAAAGAAAGAGAAGGATTCCCAGATGGAGGGAGAATATGTTGGAAAGAGAAGGTTGAAGAGATAGAAGTATGAAGAGATAAAAGTATGGAGTGATAGAAGTATGAAGAGATAGAAGAATGAAGAGATAGAAGTATGGACAGAGAAAAAAATGGAGAGATAGAAGGATGAAGAAATAGAAGGCTATAGAGCAAGAAGACTGTAGAGAGTAAAATTAATAGAAGACTACTGAAATGAAGAGATTGAAAGCCAGGAGTTAAAATCAACTCAAGGTACAGAATCCTTAAGGCATGTAAGCTCTGGTTGCCTTGTTGAGATTTTGCTTGTTCAAGGCTAAAAGCCCTATTCGAAAACGATTCGAGCATCGAACATGTCAGTGGAGCAACATGCCAAATGGGAATAAAATACGAATGGACAAACAGAGATGTGGAGATATACCGAGAGGGGAGAGAAAGAGACAGAGGGGACGAAGGCAAAGAGAACGCAGAGAGATAGAAAGAGAGGTAAAATCTACAAGGCAGACAAAGTCAAACAGACTGAAGGAGAAATCGAGTCAGAGTGATAGAGGAAAAGTCAGTGGTTAAAAGAGGTAGAAAGAGACAAAAGAAGAGGTGAAGGGTAATGTGGAATATGAAAAATGAAAGAGGGAGACAAAGAAGAAGAAAAAGAACTGTTCCGACTGGACCGAGTCAAAGAACAACAACAACAAAAGTCAGTACATGTTACATATTCCTCTTGTATTCCATCGGCAGTGAGGTCGAGGTCGTGTCCTTTTCGATGTTGGTTTTTTGTTGTCAGTTTTCAGGTCTTGGTCTTCGTTCTGACGATGCTATTATTGTTGTCAACCAGTTGTTGTTGTTTTTTTTCTTAATGTTGTTGTAATTGTTTCCTACATGTTGTTGTTATTACCTTCATATTGTTGTTATTGCCTTCATATTCTTTGTTGCTTTCAAGTTCTCTGTTGTTTTAGTATTTCTTGTCCATGTTCTTACCTTGTTGATTGAGGTCCTCGCCTCGTTTCTCGTTCGATTCTCTTTCTGACTTTACACAAACTTCATTAATTAGCAATCGTTGTTGTTTTTGTCTTCACAAGCGTTGTTTTTGTTGTTCTTGTCATTCACTCTATTATTGTTCTTTTGTGTGAAACATGAACACGAGAACTATTGATCTGCAATGAGAGAAATAGAGTAGGAAGTTCTTAATGAATGACTTGTAAAAGTTCATGGAAAGAAAGTAGATGGAAGAAAGGACGACAATTATCAAAGGTTGTGGTCCTTCGATAACTTAAGGATCGAACATTTTCTGGTAAAGGTCAGAATGTGACATTATGAATAATGGTTGAAAGAAATAAATATAATAATTAAATTTTTTTTTTTGTGAATATCATTAATTTTCTATACAGATTTTTGTAGAAATATCACATTTTATTTATATAATAAAGAACTTCATATAGAGGAATTTTTCAAACTGAACATTTTCAGAAATTCATATAAATATTGTTATTTCTCTAATTTTTGAATATTTGTTTTTTTATTGTTTGTTTTTTAATTTTTAAAATTATTTTATTTTTTGTTATGTTTTTTTATCAATTCAGTTTCAATTCACGTGCAAATTGAAAATAATTTTCATATTTTTTTTATATTTTCACATCAATTAAAATTTTCTTGACTCCTATTTTAAACTGTAGAATTTCTCTTCAAAATATTTTCTCTCTCTCTCTGGCACACTCTCTCTACCTCTGTCTCTCCCTCTCTCTCTCTCTCTCCCTCTCTCTCTCTCTCTCTCCCTACTACGCCCATCCTCTGTGATAAATTTTTAATGTTTTCATTCGCTGTCATCACAACATTTTACGAGAAAAAATTACAATGTTTTAACAAACGTCGAAGCTGCACCTGAAACAACATAAAAGCCAAACATCCAACATCAACTCTCATCATCATCGTTGTGGTCCTCTGACCAACAAGGACATCGTCATCGTCCTCACGCAGAGGTGATCATATAAAAGTTGAACAATATTTGATGGCCGAAAATAGTTGCTAGCATGATTTTTCAATTAACCATTTGACTCGACTCAATTCGACTCAACTCGAGCTAGTGGACAACGAGGATGATGATGAAGGCATCAGGTCAGGAAGAGAAGATGGAAGGGAATGGTTCTAGAAGGAATTGATAGAAGTTGATAATAAAAAGGAGGATGAAAAACAACAGCTGAGGACAGTAGAAGGCCAGAGCAGCAGCAATTTTTTTTATTATCCTCCTGTGTGAGGAAAGCCGAACGAAGCTCGAGTTGCTGCAGCAAGCCAACGATAATAATGCAGAGTAAAGGAGAAAGAGGGAGTGAAAGAGAAGAAGACTGAGGTAAGAAACAGAAAGAGAGAGAGAGAAAAAGACCAGTGGACAACTAAGTGCGGAGCTTCGAAGCCTCAAGGCATCACCTGCGTTGGACGCAAGACTCCAGAGACAAGAGGATGGTAGAGAGAGACAGGGAAAGAAAAGGGATGGAGGACCTATAGACGATGTCCACATTGTTGATTTTTGCAGCAACTTTCACTTAAAACACTAACACAGACACACACACATAAGAACACATCATCTCACTCACACGCTCACTAACCACTCAAGTCAAGATCTGGTCAAATGAATACGACGATAGCAGAAACAACAACATAACCATGTTATTGTTATTATAGTCAATGTGTGTGAGAGAAGGACGGCAAGTGCGTTTGTGTACATGTGAGAGAGGGAGAGGACAAGTGTGTGAGCGAGCGAGAGAGAGCGAGAGAGAGAGAGAGGGAACTAGTATATTTGTCTGAGAGAAGGAAAGGGAAAATGTTTGTTTTCTCCGATCAGGTGAGTCTCGAGCAACGTTTAATAACATCGAGCAATAATTGGGTTAATGTATTTGTGACTCGAAGTCTGGATCCAGTATCCAAGGAGAAGACCAATGAAAGAAAGAGAAGGATTCCCAGATGGAGGGAGAATATGTTGGAAAGAGAAGGTTGAAGAGATAGAAGTATGAAGAGATAAAAGTATGGAGTGATAGAAGTATGAAGAGATAGAAGAATGAAGAGATAGAAGTATGGACAGAGAAAAAAATGGAGAGATAGAAGGATGAAGAAATAGAAGGCTATAGAGCAAGAAGACTGTAGAGAGTAAAATTAATAGAAGACTACTGAAATGAAGAGATTGAAAGCCAGGAGTTAAAATCAACTCAAGGTACAGAATCCTTAAGGCATGTAAGCTCTGGTTGCCTTGTTGAGATTTTGCTTGTTCAAGGCTAAAAGCCCTATTCGAAAATTGGGGGTCACAAGGACCTACGAAAGGACTATGGGGAAAGAAAGTCGAAATTTTATGGGTAGTAAAATGAAATCGACAGAGTTCGTAAAGCACAACATGAAGCGATTTCATTGTGCATACCAAAGGTTTTGAGGGTTTGAAAAATATTGAGCCGGAGTCGAAGGGTTTTTATTTCAATTTTCATTCTTCCACAAAGGTGTCAGGGGAGTTTTGAATCATTTTAATCTATTCATTATCTATATCCAAATTAATTTTATCATTTAATAAAGCCTTTGAATAAATTTGATATTTAAATGAAAAAGGTTTAAAATTATCATTTAATGATTTATCCATCTAATTAACTTCATATGAAAATATTTAAAATCATATAATTACTTAATCCTTTCAGATCCATCATAAGTAATTTTCTTAAAGATCACCCCAAGTCAAAGCAATTAAATTCTACCCTCGAGATTCTGGAAACACTTGGCTTTTGATAGTAATTTCACACCTCTACCATTCGAGGAGCTTTGGCATTAATATGAATAATGAAAACTGCTCATTACATGTCATTTGAATCAATTAGGAAACAAAAACAAAGACATCAAATTGAGGTAGACAGAGCAACAGACAGACAAAAGCACAAATGACAGACAGACAGACAAAAGACAAAGAAACATATTGATTAGAGGGATATAAGGAACGAGAACAACATAATCATAATCGAGAGACAGACATGAGAAAAGGTGATTTATCGGTTATGGAAAGAGGAGGAGAAAGACGAGTGAATGAGGAGAAGGAAAGAGAGACGAAAGTGAAGAAATAGAGAAGGAGGATATGCAAAGAGAAGGGAAGTATTTATTATTACCACAGGCAAACAGATAATTGTAGTATGAACATGTTAAGCAGGTCTCAAGTGATGGAACAATAACAAGTATAAGAAGAACAATAACAAGTAGAACAAACCAAGAACAATAATGTCAAGAATAACTATACAAAGAACAACAAAAACATTAACAATAACAATAACAATAGAAACAACTACAACTCTAATACAACAATTAAGAATGCATTAAATGGCATTCGGCAGACGATTACGAAGAAGGAGGCTATTGGGCGTGGTCATAATAACCTCTTCACATATAAGTGTGTATCACTATATGTGTGAGTATGTGTGCACGTTCTAGATATGTGTGTGTGATAAAGTGACGTTGAGCCGTTATTAGTGGCATCAGGAACACTCAGTGATTGCATATAGAAATAATTGTTTTAAGTAGTTTCATTCATAACCAATTATTATCGACGCTTTGTTATGGTGTGGAGTGTGTATTATGTATTTAAATGAGTATTTTGAATGTATGTGCATTTGTATTATTTATGTGTTTATCTTATGTCTGTGTATGTGTAGAACGAATATGTATTTGTTGTATTAATATGTGTCTTTGAGACAATTGTCTAAGTAGAATTTTATGTTTAATATGTTCATAAGTGAATAATCTGTATATAATGAATAAGCTGTATGTTGTAGAAATCTTTGGATGTGTATGTAATATATTCATGATGTTGTTCTTGTTAAATATGTCTGCTAGTATGAGTGTTTTTGTGTAATGGTGACTTTGCATTTGATTGTTGTTATTTACACCCATGTCAAACATGACATTTGGCTTAAACGGTGATTTAATACGCTCCACTACCTGACATTTAACGAGCGAAAATCAGCATTTAAAGAGGTCAACATGAAGATATTTATAGAATCAAGAAAAATAATGACTAGACCAAAGAGAAGGGAGGAAAAAATTAAATATGATAGAAGTTAGAAAATAAATCAATGTAATTGAAATATTAAATAAAAATCGATTATAATTAACTGTAATCTCTATTAAAAGATTAAATAGAAATTCTCAGAATTAAAACATCAAAATTAAATAATAAAAAAAATTTGATTGCTAAATAATAAAAAAAATATATATATGTATAAATTTAATTGAATGAAAAATTTAAATTTGGAAAAAATAAAAAAATAACTATAGGAAAGAAATCAAAAATATACAATTTTTTTAATTCGAAAACTAGTCTTAAAAATTTTAAATATAAAAATTAAATAAACACGTCATATAATTAAAAAAGTAAATAACAACAAAAAAAATATTATTCCAGTAGTAAAAACATGAAAAATCCAAGAGTAAAAAATAAACTCATAAAAAGCACCCAAATAATAATCCTGCTTAATCCTAACTAATTATGAATGTATTTTTTGAAATAATGAAGCAATTAGAAATGATTTAACGCAATTCATTGGGGAGCGAGAAAATCCAACAGAAATTGATAGATAGGTAAATGAAAGATAAATAATATGATAAATATATGAAGGCGTACCACGATAATTAGCTGCTTTCGAAAAATGATTTCAATTAGTGATCCATAACAAAAGAAAGACAAACACAGAGCTAGATGGATGGACGTCCAACGATAGACGGACAGACAGACAAACCATCGATAGATAGTCAGACAATCATATAGGCCGGGAGTCAAGGGATTTGATTTGTATGTTGACCTGAAATGAACGCATATTAAAAACGCATTAAACCTCTAATTAGGACCCTTCATAACGTACAACTCAGGGGATTTTGTATCGAGGGATATGGGGTGAGGGGGAGGGGTGGAAAAAACACTCTTCACTTCAAAGTGGAACGAGATGTAATTAGCAGCGAAACAAAAAAACAGGTCATGGTGGAGATTAAAAGCAAAAACATTTGCCATCAGCAGTCAAGTAGAAGAAAATGAGGGCTCAGACAGGGATTAATGTAAATATTCATATTTAATTTCAAGGGCATACAAGGTATTTTTAAATCCTCACGAGAGAAGAAGAGAGGATGTATGTTAGTAGTAGAGAGAGAAAGTAAATAAATAAACAGAAGTAAATATATTTCACAAAAAATTAAAATTTAGGAAAAGAAAAAAATGTTTCTTCTATTTATCCAAAAGAATTTTAATTAAATATATTGTAGAATAAAAATATCTAAAAAACTATATTTAAATAAATTTATCCTTCATATATTATTTATATTAATTATTTTATTAATAATAATAATTATTATTATATTAAATTTTAGGAAAAGATAAAAATGTTTCTTCTATTTATACAAAAGAATTTTAATTAAATATATTGTAGAATAAAAATATATAAAAAAAAACTATTTCTAAATAAATTTATCCTTCATATATTATTAAAAAAATTCAAAAAATCAGTTTGCAAAATCTATTTATCAAAATCAATTTCTAAAAATAAGCTTCTACAAATTTAACTTTAAAAATCAAATCAATTTCTAAAAATCAGTTTCTACAAATTTAACTTAAAAATAAAAAATTTAAAAAGTTAAAAGTTATCGATAAATTCTCTTCTTCCCCTCCTTCTTAAAGAAGTTTACTGAAATTCAATTTCTTGAAACTCTTTGCAGAAATTAATGATTTCGAAGACAAGAAAGGTATTAAAATGATGTGAGTTGGGCTCACCCCAAGTGAGATGAGGCAAAGTGAAATAAGGTGAAGGGTTTTGTGAACGATGTCAGGGCGGGTGGTGTGTTGAAAGGGGGCGTGGCAATTGGGTGAGTTGGCTGTGAAAATGATTTACTCGCCAATTATGCAAACAATTGACTCCAACAACAAGGAGACGATGAAAACGACGAAGGACAAAGGAGAAGAAGCAACATGAGGTGTGGGAAGTAGAAGAAGAAGAAGCGACAGGAGGTGTGAGAAGAAGAAGCAACATGGTCAGGAATGTCCTTGAAGGATCTGATTGTGGCATGTATCATGGCACAAAGGGTTTTAATAACCTGCTGTTCTTTCTGTCAATTATGTCTTTGTTTTCGTTTGTCGTCGTGTCTGTGGATGGTATTCTTATTGTTGTTATCGTTGTTGTTATTGTTGTTATCGGTGTTGTTATTATTCAATCTGTTGTTGTTAATGTCATTGTTGTTGTTGCTATTATCATTGTCATTTTTGTTGTCTTTGTCCTTGCTGTTGTTATTGTTCTAGTTATTTCTCATTCTCTTGTTTAGCATCATCTCTGCATTTGTTGCTGTCGCATTGTTTCCGTCAAAAGCTTCCAGGTTTATTGCATTACGATGACATGCTGTGCAGTACAACAACAAGAATAACAATATTTGTTCCATTTATTGTTGTTTTTGTTCCAATGATTACTGTTGTTGTTTCTCACATATTGTTGTTATTTTCTTGAAATGCAATTAATTTATGCCTTTTGCAAAAGTCAATAGCTTCATCATAAACAAAAGTACCTTTTACAACTACAATCAATAAAATGTCACCTTACATTTGTGTCATATGAGTATGTGTGAGTTTGTATAGGTACACACATACATTCAAAAATTATTGTTTTTACTCTCTTTGCTGTTGCTATTCATGTGCATCACATGGGTAATAAATATCGATATATGCGTGATGAAATTTGTGTGCGTACAAAATAATCAAAATGTAGAAAGATTAGTTAGAAATGATTATGTAGAAAGATTAGTTAGATAGTTAGGTTTTTAGGTTTTTTTGATGTTTTCATCTTTCTTATATCAATATTTACGCTTTGATTTCTTATTTTATTATTTTGTTTATAAATATTTAAAAAAAAGCATTCTAAAGTGTTCTGTTTAGCCAATTATATTTATCTAATTTACAATCAAATTTCTCAGAAATATTATTTTCATTTAAAAAGCTTTAGACTTCAATTATTTTTCTTTTAATATAAAGTAAAGTTTTTATTTCAAAGAGTAATTAAAAAAAATAATAAACTTTTAAAGAACTTTTAGTCTTTCACTACACCGTTTAAAATTTTCACTCCTCGGAATTTCTCAAAGTTCTCAAAATTTAGCGAATTTTTGAAATCTACTTGAAAACTAATTCACAAGAAATTCAAGCTCTTTTAGAAGAATCTATCCTGAGCAGTAGAAAAATTTCATCCCTCTCGGTATAATCTAATCATGGATCATATTATCGAAGGAAGCTAAATATTTTAATTTCTTAATTTCATCCCACTCTACACGACTTTTTGGTGAAGACGACTTGAGGACGGTTTCGGTTTACGTTGTTGTTGTTGTTGTTCTTATCTTAAAGATTTTTAACTCTAGCTAATTTTTCACAACTTGTTCGCTGCGAAAATAAACCTTTTAACCTCTCTCGTTCTCCTTTCCCTTGGCGTTTTAAGTCAGCTAGAAGCCAGTATGACGGTGGTTTTTTCACTCTCCCTCTCTCATTCTTTCTCTCCCTCGGTCCTTTTCTTCTCCTTCCTTTGGTGCGTGAAACACTCTTAACTGATTATTATTAAAAGCTTAAGTGGCAAGAGCATCGAGTAAATTGAATTTGCTTTTGCACCCTTTACGGGTTTTTTTTTCTTATTTTTCTCTTGTCGAGTCCTTCGCGTTCTTAGTCTTTGGATCCTTTGGCTTTCCTATAATTCTTTTTTTTCTTTCTATTTTTAGGTTTTTTTTCTTTTTTTTTTGGGTTTTTTCTTTCTATTTTTGAGACATCCTTAAGTGTTGATGTTAGCGTTAAATAGTGCTCAGAAGGAGGAGCAGAGAAGGAGAAGGAGATGAAGGAGAAAATGAGACGAAAGCCGCAGAAGGAGAGGACAACAAGAGATGGTGAAGGAAGAAGAGTAAAGAGTGGTTGTGTGTGTAGAGAAGAGGAAAAAAAGGTGGAAGCTGTTTTTTCTCACTTCTCGCCTGCGATTAAATATGTTGTTGACGAGTTTGCTGAGGTTGTTGTTGTTGGTGTTGAAATCTCCATAGTAGTTGTTGTTGTTGTGTCGACAGTTGTTGTTGTCTCGACAGAAGTTGTTGCTCTTGTAAATGTTGTTCATATTTTAAGCTTTTTTTCTAATTCTTTCTTGTCATTATTTTTAATTTTTTCTTTAATTTTATTCTTTTAATTTTTTCTCTTAATTTTTTTTTAATTGCATTCTTTTATTTTTTTTCTCTTTATTTGTTCTGTAGAGTTTTTTCTTTTAAATTAACTTTTCATATAAGATTTTCTTGTTAATATCGTTTTGTTGTGATTTAATTTTGATTACATTACGCTCGTTCCAGCTCGTTTAACAGCAGTTTTAGTTGATTTTTTCTCATTCCTTACATTCTGTGAAACACGAGCAAAAGAACTTGAGTTTGAGGTTCCCTTGGGACTCAGGGGTTACATGATGAAGTAGGGAGAAGAGTTGAGAAAAACCAAAACGTAGAGAAAAAGAAGACAAGAGAGCGAGTGAGAGGTAATGAGAGAAAGAGCGAGAGGGAACATATGCTTCAGTGGACCAGTGAAGGGTTCACGGTAGTGAAAATAAATTAAGAAAAACTTCAACCTCTCAATGAAGAGTTTGACAAGTTTCCAATCAATTTTCTCGATCACCACCTTTTTTTTCCATCACTCCTTTTTTTTACAATCGGGATAAAAAGGATTTTATAACGGCCCAAAAACAATTATAATAAAACATGAGAAAAGATGATATAACAAAATGTGGTAAAAATATAAAACTCAGACAAAAAAAACGTTCTTACAATGGAAAAAATAATTCGGAATTAAAAACTTAAAACAATAAAATCCGTTAGAGAAAGAGAGGTGGGAAAAAGAGAAAAATAATGATAAAACTAAACCCCAGCAATAAAGATTTTTCGCACCACCAGACATTGGAGGAAAAAAACAAGACAACAAAAACAACAACAAGAACAAGAACAAGAACAACAACAAAACTAAAATAAAACAAAAACAATAGCAACTACCTTAACTGTAATAACAATATCTGCAATAACAACAACCAATCAGGTAAATACAACAAATCTGGTAAATACAACAAATATGACAAAAACAAAAATAAATCTGGACAAAAAAAATAAATCTGAAAAAAAATAAATCTGGTAAAAACAAAATTTCTGATAACAACAACATATACGGTAATACCTAGAATAACAATTGATCTTAAAACAAAAACAATTCTGGTAACAAAAACTATAGTTCTGAAAACAACAACAATAGTCCTGAAAACAATAACAACAACAACCAAAACAACCACAAGAGTTACAATTTTTAATTAAAATAAATCCCTAAAACTGCTAAAAACGTCCGTGAACAAAGTTTTTCTCTCCACCAAAGCTTTTCACCGAGAGAAAGTGAAGAGAAAGAGGAGGAGAAAAGGTGATGAAGGTAGAACCGTGAACTATCCATAGTTATTGTCGGAATCCCCTCAACAACAATAACAGCAACAAAAATAACAACAAAGCTTAACAACAACAACAACAACAAGTCCATCTCTCGACCCCTGAGCCACAACCTTTTGGAAACTTTTTCATCTCTGTGGTTTGAAGCGACCAAAACCAGGGGATGAGGTGAGGAGAGGTGAAGAGTGTTGTCATCCAATTGCGAAAAGTGTTGCTGGTGCCGTCCACGAAGCTTTCTCCGATCTCGTTGTTGTTGGAATTATTGTTACTGTTGTTATTTCTTTATTATTATTCTTGCATCTTCTTGTTATTGTTGTCTTCTATTCTATTGTTGTCTCTTCTTGTAATTGTTGTCTCTTATTATTATTGTTTTATTTTATTGTTTTATTTTATTGTTATTATTTTATCCCATTGTTTTTATTTTATATCCTTTATATCCTTTTTGTTATATATTTATATTTTTGTTGCATCTTCTTGTTTTTGTTGTCTCTTACTGTAATTGTTGTCTATAATTTTTATGTTATTGTTATTTTTTTTATCTTCTTGTTTTTGTTATCTCTCCATGTTATTGTTGTATCTTCTTATTATTGTTGCATCTGAAACCGAAGTCATAAACAATTTACACGTTGACCTCGTTGTTCTTGTTCTTTTTTTCTTCTTTCGATTCGCGAACTACGAAGGATTAAATTCAAAAACAACAAAAGCTATACAAGTTACAACACCAATAACAACAATAAAAACTCATCTCAAAAAGCAGTCTGACTTTTGTGGACTGTGTTTTCAGTGTTGCCAACACCGTTGTAAACAATGAGATTCACAGTTTCAGGTGAATCTAAAAGCAAGCTACAGATTTACTATCTATTACTCGATGCGCCAAAAAGTATGCAACCTAAAACAATCCATTAGTTAACTTGAAACTTACTTTAAATATAAAGGAAAAATAATCTGGTGTTGTAAATGTTGGAAAATAACAACAAATTATAGAAAATACAAAAAATTACAAAACTATGAAACCAAAAAATTAATATATTTTTGAGAATAACTTAGAGAAATATAAATCATTATACATTAAAATAAATAACAGTAATAACTTACAATAACTTAATAATAGTCAAATGAAATCAAAGAAAGACAAATTGTAAATAGATCTTTAGAATTTCCATAATATTTCTCCATTATTCCCCCATTCAGAGATTGAATATTGAAAAATCAGCGAAATATTTCAACCGAAGGCTAAGATTATTATTAATCCAAGGACTCGATTTAATGGAAGTTTTACTGCTACTCTTTCCTATTTTTCGATCAATCTCACTGTCCAATCCTATCTATCTCTCCCTCCCACCTTATCCCGCTCTCTCCCGGTCACTCTTATTCTCCATCTCTCCCTCTTTCGATTGCATTGATCTGTTTCTATTTGTCAGCTCTTTGGTAAACTCAAATAAAAATAATAACAATAATAATACCAAAATCAGACATTTTTCAAAGTAATACCAGCTTAAATATTTTACCCACAGCGGGATTTACACAGACGCCTTCGTTTTTCGTCCCCGCCCTTCAGATCTAAGCACGATATCCATCGTCCTTGTGCTGCCAAAAACTCTCGATTTTAATAATTTATTTCACTACGCTTTTGGCTCATGCAAAACGTAGCCCGGAAAAGAGCAGCGATTGAAATCTCCGTAGAATGGAAAGAGTTGGCAAGACGAAGGGGGAAGAGGACAGGAAAGAGAGAGGGAGGGATATAGAAGGAGAGTAAGAGAAATAGAGTTAGTATAGAATATCTTCGAGAGGAAAGGAAACAAATTGACGCTCGTTTTGTTCGTCCTCGCTTCGTTTCGTTCGTTTCATCTTTATTAAAAACGCTTTAAATATGGCGTCGCCGTTTTGCGAATGCATTTAACATATTTTAGCAACAGCTGCGACAAAGTGTTGCCAACAGACAGTCGAACCCAATTCAACCAACCAACCATCCACCCACCACCAACCCACACCAGCGAGCGTTACCAATGGATGTGTGACTTATGTTGGTGGAAATGAAAATTTTTCGCCATGGACAAAAGAGTTACGATGACAAGGGAAGGAGTAGGGGAGAAAAGTGGGAAGCAAGGAGGAGATAAAAAATATGGAGAGGAGAGATAAAAAACGATGGAAAGGGGTTCAAAAAAGGAAAGGGGAGCTAAAAAAGAAGTGGACAGATAAAAAAAAAGGAAGAAAAAATGTGATATGATAGAGAGAAAATGGATAAAGGGGAACTAACACATAAAGAAGAAAGTGAAAGGAAGTGAATGAAAAGATGTTTGTTGGTCGATGTCGAAGAAAATACCCAGTGAGTCCTTGACTTCGAATTCAATTTCCATCAATTCCACAAATCTTCTTTGCCAACAACAACAAGAACAACTAAACCGAACCCAACCCCTCCAATTCCTCCTGCGTCCTTTATCAATTCATCTCTCTTTTCTTATATTTTCGCGGGCAGATAAAGGGTACAAACAAGCTCACCACGCCCCCCTTGGGGAGACCCAGGGCATTCGGCGTCGTCGTTCCCATCATCATAATCTGCATCATCATCATCATCACTTGCATTATAATCAATATCATTATCGTCATCGTTGAGGTTGTTGACAAGAAAAATGGGTTGATAGAGTGCCACCAAGGACGAACGGACAACGGATGAATTCATTTTTCAGTGATACGAAAAAAATAAAAGGATTTTTTCTCATTTTTTTCGAGAAGAGGAAGAAATTTATGCTGCAAAAGTGTGCACTTGAAGTGACAAATAAATCATAGGCCGATTTGTCAATACTGTGGAAATAATAATAGAAAATTTTCAAGGAAAGACCATATTATTATTTGAGATGGATTCAATCAGTGATCGTTATTGAAGATGACTATGGATTGGATTATGCTATGGAGAGATTTTTGACAGTTGTCCGAGAAAAATAGAGGGTATTTTTCAACGAGAATATTATGTACTTGATGTAGGCTTAAAAACTATGTGTTTTATTTAAATTTTTGTATACAAATATTTCTAATGCAATACAAAAAAATATTAAAAAGTCTACAATAGCTCTCAATATTTATGGTAAGAGTTTCCAATAATACCTACAATCGTCCCCTTGTTAAAAGTACCACTCTCCAAAAACTTCACACAAGTCCCCACTATATTTCATCTCTTTTATCATATCAAAATTCAAAATTCTCACTACTATTTCGCATACAATGCTAATATTTTTATTACAACCACTCCTCATTTCCACTCAAATAGTATTTAGTCTTTCGATTGCTTGTTTTCCCCTTCACACAACAACAACGAAGACCTTATCACAAGTGCCAGACCATTGCAGTCGCTCCATGCTTGCTTATGAAGTCATGTGATCCCTGTTCCCCAACATCCCCACTTTGCTCAGGAAAATACCATAAGAGTAAATTTAAATTCATCAGAAATTCTTCTGCTTTTCGCAAAATTTATTCAATTTCAAAATAATATCGCAAACGTAGGGTAAGGGAATGGAATGAAACGTAACGCAATGTAACGTAGCGTAGTATAAATAGATTTCGCTGCATTATAAACATCGGACGAGTGGAGCCAGACTCAGTGACAAAGGAGGGTCAGGAGAAGGAGGAGAGTTGAGAGCTGAAAGAGAATATCGAAGAGGAGGAGACGAGAAATTGGAGAAGGAGGATGTGGAGTAGTCGAGAAACTGAAGGAGGATGATAGGGAGAGTCGAGAAGTCGGAGGAAGAGGATGAGGGGAAGTCGAGAGGAGGAGACGAAAAATCCGAGGAGGAGACGACGAATCCGAGGAGGAGACGACGAATCGAAGACCTGAAGGAGGTAGAAGAGAATGAGTAGGAAACGATTCTGAGAGCCATACGTGGAGGACTCGTACCATCGGTAGTGGAAGCATGAATAGCTTACCAAAAGTGGGACAATTTTGCATGTCCCACACACATGGTACACTCCACACACACACACACACACCCATATAAACTCAGACACGCAGTATCCGTAGCTACCGACGACCATCTCCTTTCCTAGAACTGAAGCTACCGGGGACCATCTCCTTCCACAGAATCGACCTGGGCGCCATCTCTTTCACCCCCCTCCCAACATCTCCTCCTCTTGCGCTGAATGCACTTTTTGAGCATGATTTATATGCAGTTGCTACCGAGCCAAAAGCAGGCAACTGGAGTGAGAAGGAGTGGGTACAGATGAGAATGTAAAGAGCGAGTGGGGGAGGGTGAGAGTGAGAAGAGAGTAGAAGGATAGAGTGAGAAAGGGGTAGAAGCAATGTATGAGCGAGAGGTAGAAGGAGTGTGTAAGGTGGAGTGGATGTGGATCCACCGAAGGTTGAAGCAACTTTCTACAACTTCATCATAATGCGCACAGTCGTGGTTCAAGCTCTCGTCCCTCACTTTGTTGTTGCAATGGATTCAGGATCAATTACATGAATGGATAAGTGTGTGTTTGTAAGAGAGTGAACCAAAAGGGATATAGTAAATGTCTCTGTGTGTATGTGTGTGTGTGTCAACAGGAAAGAGACACACAGAGAGAGAGAGAGGGAATGTAAGACCTGGCAGATCGCAGAACTGCGCCACAGCTGCTATTTTCCAGCTCGTAATCCTTTTATTAATCCCACGACCAAGAATAATCCATTGCTGTAGAAGCTACTGACTACTTCCATTATTGTTGTTATAGTATATATTTCTTCTTGTTGTTGTTGTTGTTGGAACTGTGAAAATTGACGGCATGTTTACCGAACGGCCTCACAAGAATTACCGTGAGCTTTCGACGAGCTGCGAAGGCTCAAAGGTATGAAGAACATCGATAAAAGAACATAAACAACAAGTGGATATTCGAGAATAAGGCTAATGACATTATTATAATGAAACTCCTGAAGGTTGTGAGAGGAGAGGATTTTTTAATTATTAATGGACTGCAACCAGATAATAATATTAAACGTGCCCTGAGAAGGATGTATGAATTAAGAGAACTTTACCTGTTATTGGTATGAGAAACGACGAGAGAGAAGAAAGAGACTTGTTTCAATCATACTCAATATATTTATTACCACCAACAAATTTACCAAAAACTGTTAATATTTCTGATTGCAAAATCGAATGGTGAATTTAGTCGCTATTCCCATCAGTTGTACAACCTTCAGGTGTAGTAACTTCAGATGTATTCGATTCAGTTGTAGTACCTTCAATTGCATCCTTGATGATCTGATCGATCTTAGTTTCAATTGTATTGCGTTCCAGGTAGAACTGAACCACATTGACGATGACGCAAAAGTTTCCCTCGTATCGCTCCTGGATAAGTTGATCGCCCTGCCGGATAAAGTTGGCCACCTCGTCTTGAGCTTGTCGCAGCTGACTCAGTGCGGCACTGGTATGACTATCACAGAGTCGTCCAACGAGATTCGAATCACTAAGGCGAAGACACTCTTGTAAAGGACTCTCCAAGTTCTTAACATCATCCGGATATTTTTCGATGGCGTCTCTGATCTGTTCCTCATAATCATGATCCACCGGACACTGCGACAGGTCGTTTCGGAACCGATTCACAAAGTCGTCGATAACGTTATTGACTTTACTGATAATCTCAGGATCGTATAAGCTACGTTCGGCAGCCTTAGCCTTCTCTGCATCGGCCCACTTTTTCCAGTTAGAGTATGCGAGTTGGTTCTGTTGGTCGATCTGCGCTTGTTGATGATTTCGATAAGCCTCAACTCGATTCAGTAGGTTATCAAAGCTGTCATTAAACTCTTGCAACTGCTGTCCGATGCGTCCCAGGACCTCTCGCTTGGTGGAACTTCGCGTTCTTCTCAATTTATCGTTTACCTGTTGGGTCAACGACTGAAGAGGATCTCTCAAGTCGTCAACTTCTTGTGATACGCCACCGCTCTGGTCGCCGCTTGCCTCTAGGACTATTGCCGCCAAGGCAACAGTGAGGAGAATAATCGAAGTCTTCATTGTTATTCTGCTTTCAAAACTAAGTTGAGAACTATACTTCGATCTTCGCGAACCGAGTCTTTTATAGGGAATTATCTCCTTTAATTGCAACAATATTTATTTTATATAATTCTCTAATAATTGATGATTATCTTTTATACTACTGTATCATGAGTTTTAAATAAATTTGTTCTTACGGTTTAAGTCAATATCTTAAGAAAACAATGCAATTCACAATAGGAGAAAATCAAATAAAATGGTTTTATGTAATTAAGCAAATATAAATTTAATAAATTTATACAACTGGGGTTATTTAAATTGATAATATAAAACATTTATATTTACTTAGATCAATTACTTCAAAACAATTGAATTCAACTTGGGTGTTAGAGTGAACAGTTTACTTACAGGTTTTCGAAATACCCTAGGTTAATGTGAAGAGTAATGAGTACAGTAAAGGTACGGTATAATATATAAATTTATTTTGTTGTATATTTTCTTAAAATAACACATACGGAATTAGTACCATAGATTAATATCATACAACATACAACAATTCCTTTATTTAATTGCCTTTCCAGAACTCGAAATTTGGCCGACACATTTGTAATATTTTACACCAATGGAAGTGACCTACAGTTTAATGTCGAATATAAATGACATATTCGGATATATAGGAAATCGTTTCTTTTTTTTCACTGTATATTTCATAAAATTAAGCACGACTTTTTGAATTTCTTAGAATGACAGACGCTTTTTATTAGTTTGTAATCGCATGAAAATTTGTAAAAACAAGAAACATTTTCGCAACCAATTTTTCGCAATCATTCTGTATATAAGCCAAATGAATCATTAGATAAGGAAAACTATTTTATATCGAAACGTTAAAACATCTGTTTAAAAACCATTTCTGAAGACAGGGATTTTCATAAAAATAATTGTTATATTCATAAAGCACATTTTCTAGCAAGACAGTATAAACATTTCCAAGAGTAAAAGATTTTAATTTTTCGAGAAATATCTGTTGGGTTAAATGTGATACTGATGTCTCATTTTAGTATATAGCTATGGTTATGACTTATGGTTACGATTGCAAATCTAAGATAAAAGCAATTTTCTTGATTGAAACTAAATTAAAGACTTTATTTTATTATACTCAAAATGTTGATTCCCAACACCACTTGTATAAACTATATATATTTTTGTTTAAAAAGTATAATCGCTGTTGACTCAATAGTAAGCTCAAGCTGAGTCCTCAATAACCTGGTCGACCTCATTTTCAACTATGTACCGTTCAACATTGAACTGAGTCAGTGTCACGATAACGCAATAGTTTCCTATATAGCTCTTCTGCAGCAGTTGATCGCCCTGATTGAGCAAAATGGTCAGGTTTTTCTGAGCTTCATTGAGCTGACTTAACGGAGGACTGATATGACTATTACAGAGGTTGCCAATAAGGTTGTTGTCACTATATTTAAGACAATCATCCAAAGGACCCTTCAAGTTGTTGACTAAAGATGGATAGGATTGGACAGCATCTACAATCTGATTTTCGTAATCCTGTTGGTCGGACTCGGACGAACTGGCACAAGATTTCAAGTCGTTAGTAATCCGCTCTAGAAAGGCGTCTATCACGTTATTTGCCTCATCGGTAACGCTGGCATTGTTAAAGCTGTAATCGGCAGCTCGTTGCTTCACTCCATCGGCCCAGATGCTCCAACTTTTTTGTATGTTTTGCTCCTGGTCGTCGATTTGCTCTCTTTGATGCTGACGAATCTCCACGATCCGCTCCAACAGATTTTCAGCGCTGTCATCCAAATCTTGAAGGTCATTTGCTGTATTATTCAGGACATCTCGCTTGACATTGCTCTTAACTCCGTCATTCAGACGTTGATTTACCTTCTGGATCAAGCCTTGAAGAGGACTTCTAAAATCGCCAACAGATTGTGTCAGGTCACCGCTCTGATCGCCGCTTGTCTGTAGGACTGCCGCGGCCAAGATTACAGCGAGAAAAATCGAAGTCTTCATTTCTGTTCCACTTGAGTTTTAAGTGTTGAAAGATAATAATTCAGTTGTGAACTATATCTCGTTCTTCGGCTGCCGAGCCTTTTATAGCAAAAGTACACCGGGATTCCCATTCCATTATTTTTACCATTATCATTATATCATCTAATAGTTGATCTAATATTTAATTGTTATTTAATTTGAATTGCACAATGTAGTTTGCAAAAATTTCCTTGAGAATTATCAAATAAAACGTATTTATGTAAATAAACAAATGTTAAGTATATTGAAACAACTGTTTTGATGATTTGTTTCTATTTACAATATACTACTTTGTTACACATCTATTGTTTCATTCTGTTACTAAGATGCATTTCTTCAAAAGAACTGACAACGAATATTGAATATAGGAGTTTTTATTGTCTATTAACAGATGTTTAGAATACAATATGTTAAAAGCAGTTGAATTACTTCGAGTAGGTAGTGAGACCATTAGACATAAACAAGAATATAATTCGTATATAAAAATACCAAATAATGACGCTGTGCCCCTCGAACAGCTTTGGTCGATCATATAATAAGTAATATTTAAACAATGAAAGGAACCTACTCCTAAAGTCGACGACGATAACATTTTTAAACTCTTTAGACTTCTGATTGGCTTAGCTAATTCTTGTATTGCACAAGATATGTATAAAGAATATGTTTCAAAATACCAAAATCAGCCATTAAATAATATAAGAAACTATAACATAGTGAGCGGATGGAGTAAATAACTATTTACTTTAAGTTATACATAATTATGCATTCAGTTGGCCATTTTTAACCAGTTATGATAGGACACTTGTCAGTCTCTATGTTGCTTTTTTATTTGCAACATTTTGGTCATTACAATCCTGTGGTAAGTTCAACCTACAAAATTTAACAATCTTAATTTTCCTGAGTAACACCCACTTTTTTTAGACTATAGTAAGCCGATTATTTGTATATAAACATTTTTCAAGATTGAACATATATTAAAAATTGGATAAACATATTAATCTGAATATTGTATAGAATGTTTTATTATTCAGAAAAATAGTTGTCGATAAAATAAAATCCCTTGAAGTAGGCATGACAAATTAAAGTCTCTTTTATTCATACTGATGAAAATATGAATGAAACGAACTATTAATATTTTTGGGACTGGTTTCGTTAAGCTTACTTCACCTTCGTTAAGCTCTATGCAAAATTGTATTCGACAACATGTTCGTGCTCAACAACATGACAGCACTAAAAAGTATGCGACGAATACTGGAAAACCGCTTGAAACCGGTCGTCTCCTCGAAGTATTTCCAAAGTAAACGAATAGGTAGCAAATAAACTAATATTTTTTCATAACATGGTTAGTTCCATTATGTTCTCTCCATTGCGAAAGTACACTAAAGCTCTATCCTACTCAGTCCTAGACTCATCGAAGTCTCATTGTCAGAATAATAATTAATAGACTACAATTCGATTTTTCGTTATTTTATAATATTCATTAATTTTATTCCCAACACCCAAATTTCTATAAACTATATAAATTTATAATTTTAAGTTCTAATCGTTATTGGCTCTTGGATTGCCATAAAGCGCCTGCTCAATGACCTGGTCGATCTCATTCTCGACTATGAAGCGTTCAACTGGGTCAGGATTACGATAATGCATTAGTTTCCTTTGTAGTTTTTCTGGAGTAGTTGATCACCCTGATTGATCAATATTGTTACATTTTTTTGAGCTTCATTGAGCTGACCTAATGGAGACCTAATGATACTATCACAAAGGCGTCCAATATGGTTGTTATCACTTAAACGAAGACATTCTTCCACAGGACTCTTCAAGTTATATACTAAAGATCGATATGATTCGACAGCATTTCTGATTTGATTCTCGTAATCTTGGTGGCCGGAATTGTTGTCTTCAGTACATGCAGATAAATCGTTGTTCAAACGATCTATGAAGGCGTCTATCAAGATATTCGCCACAGCGGTAACATTAGAATCCTTATCGCTGTAATTGGCAACCAGTTGCTTTACTCCATCAACCCAGATGCTCCACCTTTTGTGTATGGTTTCCTCCTGGTTGTCGATCCTCTCTCTTTGATGTTGACGAATCTGCTCGACTCGCTCCAAAAGATTTCCAACGCTGTCGTCCAACTCTTGTATTTGATGTACAATGTTCTTTAGCACATCCCGCTTAACGCTGCTTCGAATCCCTTTCAATGCGTCGTTCACATTCAGGATCAATAACTCAAGCGGCTTTCTAAATTTATCGATGCTTTTCTGCAGGGTAACGCTTGAATTTTGAGACACCTGCTTCATTTTTTCAGGCAGTTGTTCGAGGCCATTGAAGATTCCACCCAAGTTGAGACCGTCTTGTACTCCACCAGAGGCGTCCCCAGAAACTTGACCAGATCCGTTACTAGCAGCACCTCCAAAAACATCACCAGAAGCGTTATCGGACGCGCCACCAGAAATAACTCCAGAGATACCACCCGGTAGACTTCCATAGATTCCTTCAGTAGATCCTCCTGAGCCACCACCAGAAATATCTCCAGAGATACCTCCCGGTAGACCACCAGAGATTCCTCCAGAAGCTCCTCCTGATCCACCACCGGAGACGCCACCTGCCTTGCCGCCAGAGATACTTCCGGAAGCTCCATTTGATTTACCACCAGAAATTCCTCCGGAAATAACTCCTGGTAAACCTCCAGAGTTTCCTCTAGAAGCCCCACCAGAAGAATTACCAGAAGAACCTCCAGAAGCGTTGCCAGAAGAACTTCCAGAAGCTCCACCTGAGCCGTTACCAGAAGCACTTCCTGAAGCATCACCAGAGGCATGGCCAGAAGAACCTCCAGAAGCACTGCCAGATGAACCTCCAGAGATATTACCCGGAAGAATTCCAGAGATTCCTCCAGAAGCTCCTCCTGATCCACCTCCGCGGACGCCACCGGCCTTGCCTCCGGAGATACTTCCTGAAGCTCCATCTGATTTACCACCAGAAATTCCTCCGGAAATACCTCCTGGTAAACCTCCAGAGATTCCTCCAGAAGCCCCACCAGAAGCATTGCCAGAAGAACCTCCAGAAGCTCCACCTGAGCCGTTACCAGAAGCACCTCCTGAAGCATCACCAGAGGCATGGCCAGAAGAACCTCCAGAAGCACTGCCAGATGAACCTCCAGAGATACCACCCGGAAGAATTCCAGAGATTCCTCCAGAAGCCCCACCAGAAGCATTACCAGAAGAACCTCCAGAAACGTTGCCAGAAGAACTTCCAGAAGCTTCACCTGAGCCGTTACCAGAAGCACCTCCTGAAGCATCACCAGAAGCACTGCCAGATGAACCTCCAGAGATACCACCCGGAAGAATTCCAGAGATTCCTCCAGAAGCTCCTCCTGATCCACCTCCGGAGACACCACCGGCCTTGCCGCCAGAGATACTTCCGGAAGCTCCATCTGATTTACCACCAGAAATTCCTCCGGAAATACCTCCTGGTAAACCTCCAGAGTTTCCTCTAGAAGCCCCACCAGAAGCATTGCCAGAAGAACCTCCAGAAACGTTGCCAGAAGAACTTCCAGAAGCTCCACCTGAGCCGATAGCAGAAGCACCTCCTGAAGCATCACCAGAGGCATGGCCAGAAGAACCTCCAGAAGCACTGCCAGATGAACCTCCAGAGATACCACCCGGAAGAATTCCAGAGATTCCTCCAGAAGCTCCTCCTGATCCACCTCCGCGGACGCCACCGGCCTTGCCTCCGGAGATACTTCCTGAAGCTCCATCTGATTTACCACCAGAAATTCCTCCGGAAATACCTCCTGGTAAACCTCCAGAGATTCCTCCAGAAGCCCCACCAGAAGCATTGCCAGAAGAACTTCCAGAAGCTCCACCTGAGCCGTTACCAGAAGCACCTCCTGAAGCATCACCAGAGGCATGGCCAGAAGAACCTCCAGAAGCACTGTCAGATGAACCTCCAGAGATACCACCCGGAAGAATTCCAGAGATTCCTCCAGAAGCTCCTCCTGATCCACCTCCGCGGACGCCACCGGCCTTGCCTCCGGAGATACTTCCTGAAGCTCCATCTGATTTACCACCAGAAATTCCTCCGGAAATACCTCCTGGTAAACCTCCAGAGATTCCTCCAGAAGCCCCACCAGAAGCATTGCCAGAAGAACCTCCAGAAGCTTTGCCAGAAGAACTTCCAGAAGCTCCACCTGAGCCGTTACCAGCAGCACTTCCTGAAGCACCTCCAGAAGCATTGCCAGATGAACCTCCAGAGATACCAACCGGAAGATTACCAGAGATTCCTCCAGAAGCTCCTCCTGATCCATCTCCGGAGACGCCACCGGCCATGCCGACAGAGATACCTTCTGAAGCTCCATCTGATTTACCAACAGAAATTCCACCGGAAATACCTCCTGGTAAACCTCCAGAGATTCCTCCAGAAGCCCCACCAGAAGCATTACCAGAAGAACCTCCAGAAACGTTGCCAGAAGAACTTCCAGAAGCTCCACCTGAGCCGTTACCAGAAGCACTTCCTGAAGCATCACCAGAAGCACTGCCAGATGAACCTCCAGAGATACCACCCGGAAGAATTCCAGAGATTCCTCCAGAAGCTCCTCCTGATCCACCTCCGGAGACGCCACCGGCCTTGCCGCCAGAGATACTTCCGGAAGCTCCATCTGATTTACCACCAGAAATTCCTCCGGAAATACCTCCTGGTAAACCTCCAGAGTTTCCTCTAGAAGCCCCACCAGAAGCATTGCCAGAAGAACCTCCAGAAACGTTGCCAGAAGAACTTCCAGAAGCTTCACCTGAGCCGTTACCAGAAGCACCTCCTGAAGCATCACCAGAGGCATGGCCAGAAGAACCTCCAGAAGCACTGCCAGATGAACCTCCAGAGATACCGCCCGGTAGAATTCCAGAGATTCCTCCAGAAGCTCCTCCTGATCCACCTCCGGAGACGCCACCGGCCTTGCCGCCAGAGATACTTCCGGAAGCTCCATCTGATTTACCACCAGAAATTCCTCCGGAAATACCTCCTGGTAAACCTCCAGAGATTCCTCCAGAAGCCCCACCAGAAGCATTACCAGAAGAACCTCCAGAAGCGTTGCCAGAAGAACTTCCAGAAGCTTCACCTGAGCCGTTATCAGAAGTATCAGAGGCGTTGCCAGAATCATTGCCAGATGAACCTCCAGAGATGCTACCCGGTAGATTGCCAGAGATTCCAATAGAAGCTCCACCAGATCCACCTCCAGAAATACCTCCAGAGATACCTCCCGGTAGTCTACCAGAGATTCCTCCAGAAGCTCCTTTAGATCCACCTCCAAAAATCCCTCCGGAAATACCACCAGGTAGAGTACCAGAGATTCCTCTTGATGGACGACCAAAAACTCCGCCGGAGATACCTCTAGAGAAGCCAGCAAATGGATTGGCGTGTGTTTCGAGGACCACCTCGGTCATGATTACAGCGAGAAGAAATATTGAGATCTTCATTTTTGTTCTGCTCGTATTTGTAGTGTTTAAAGAAAATAACTCAGTTGAGAACTGTATTTCGATCTTGGAGAGTTCTGGCTTTTATAGGAACATTTCATGAATGTTTGATATAAGTTTTATTTGTATATCGATACTGTGGATTTCTTTTTAAAACAGTTTCATTTATTTGTTATTAGTTTTCATATTATTATATATAATTTTATAGTTGTTATATTTTCTTAAGTCAATATTTTAAGAAAATAATACAATTTTGAATGAGGGAACTAATATACAATTAGCTTTACCTAACAAAAGAAATGCAAATGCTTGAATTTATTGAAACAACTGCTGTTAGTTGCATAAGTTTACATATCCGTATAAACTATATATAGTGTAATACTTTAAAGGATATTTATTCAGATGAATTACAATTCAATGGAGTTTTAATTTAAAATTTTAATTCCTTTGTAGAACAGAAATATGGAATAGTTTTTTTAAAAAATTCGAGTTTAAAATATGTAAACGAATAACGGATACATTCAATTTGAGAACGTTGTGTTTGGAAATTCAAACAGAGTCATTAAGAGATGTAACAACAAAAAATAGTAAAAGAAGAAGAAGAATCATTGGAACCAGATTGATCATTCCCAGATGAACCAGATTGATCTTCCCCAGATGAACCAGATTGATCTTCATCAGATGAACCAGATTCATTTCCTTCAGTAGAACTGTCTGAGCCGAATTAGTTTCCTTCAGTGGAACTGTCTGAGCCGGATTGGTTGCCTTCAGTGGAACTGTCTGAGCCGGATTGGTTTCCTTCAGTGGAACTGTCTGAGTTAAGTAAAAGTAACATAAAAGATTTTTTTTTATACTCGATATTTTTATTTCCTCCACCAAAATTTGTTTGAACTATTTAATTATTATTTGTCTGAATCGTCCGTTGCCTTAAGTTGAACTATCCGAACCGGTTTCATCAGCAACAGCAGAATCGCCTGAGCCTGATTGATCTCCGTCTGTACTAGGCTCGTTTCCTTCTGCTGAATCATCTGGGACGTGTTGATCTTCTCCAGATGCATCATCTGAGCCGGGTTGGTTTATTTCAGCTGAATCTTCATCACCGGATTGATCTCCTTCAGAAGAATCATTGGAACCAGATTGATCTCCTTCAGAAGAATCACTGGAACCAGATTGATCTCCTTCAGAAGAATCACTGGAACTAGATTGATCTCCTTCAGAAGAATCACTGGAACTAGATTGATCTCCTTCAGAAGAATCATTGGAACCAGATTGATCTCCTTCAGAAGAATCACTGGAACCAGATTGATCTCCTTCAGAAGAATCACTGGAACCAGATTGATCTCCTTCAGAAGAATCACTGGAACCAGATTGAACTCCTTCAGAAGAATCACTGGAACTAGATTGATCTCCTTCAGAAGAATCATTGGAACCAGATTGATCTCCTTCAGAAGAATCACTGGAACCAGATTGATCTCCTTCAGAAGAATCACTGGAACCAGATTGATCTCCTTCAGAAGAATCACTGGAACCAGATTGATCTCCTTCAGAAGAATCACTGGAACTAGATTGATCTCCTTCAGAAGAATCATTGGAACCAGATTGATCTCCTTCAGAAGAATCACTGGAACCAGATTGATCTCCTTCAGAAGAATCATTGGAACCAGATTGATCATTCCCAGATGAACCAGATTGATCTTCCCCAGATGAACCAGATTGATCTTCATCAGATGAACCAGATTCATTTCCTTCAGTAGAACTGTCTGAGCCGGATTGGTTTTCTTCAGTAGAACTGTCTGAGCCGGATTGGTTTCCTTCAGTGGAACTGTCTGAGCCGGATTGGTTTCCTTCAGTGGAACTGTCTGAGCCGGATTGGTTTCCTTCAGTAGAACTGTCTGAGCCGGATTGGTTTCCTTCAGTGGAACTGTCTGAACCGGATTGGTTTCCTTCAGTGGAACTGTCTGAGCCGGATTGGTTTCCTTCAGTGGAACTGTCTGAGCCGGATTGGTTGCCTTCAGTAGAACTGTCTGAACCGGATTGGTTTCCTTCAGTAGAACTGTCTGAGCCGGATTGGTTTCCTTCAGTGGAACTGTCTGAACCGGATTGGTTTCCTTCAGTAGAACTGTCTGAGCCGGATTGGTTTCCTTCAGTGGAACTGTCTGAGCCGGATTGGTTTCCTTCAGTGGAACTGTCTGAGCCGGATTGGTTGCCTTCAGTAGAACTGTCTGAACCGGATTGGTTTCCTTCAGTAGAACTGTCTGAGCCGGATTGGTTTCCTTCAGTGGAACTGTCTGAACCGGATTGGTTTCCTTCAGTGGAACTGTCTGAACCGGATGGGTTTCCTTCAGTAGAACTGTCTGAGCCGGATTGGTTTCCTTCAGTGGAACTGTCTGAACCGGATGGGTTTCCTTCCGTGGAACTGTCTGAGCCGGATTGGTTTCCTTCAGTGGAACCGGGTTGATCTCCTCCAGATTCATCCCCAGATCCTTCCGAAGCACTCGCGATGGCCATTTCGATCTCTGCCTCAACTTCATAGCGTTCAAGAGAGGATTGAAGCAAAGTCTCAATAACGCAGTAGCGACGTTTGTATTGATCCTTCAAAAGTTCATCGCCCTCTTCGAGTAACTTGATCGCGTCCTCATGAGCTGGTTTAAGGCCACTTAACTGCAATCTGGTTTGACGATCACAAATACGTCCAATGGTGTTGCTATCTCTTTGACGAAGACAATCCAACAATGGATCCACCAGGCTCTCAACCACGGGCTTATATTGTTGGACACCTAGTGAGATCTTATTCTCGTACTCCTGTTGCTCGGACGCGACTTCATCGGCACAAACCTTAAAATAGTTGCTGTATCGATTGATATATTCGTTGATCAAAGCTTGCGACTGTGTGACGACCTCTTGGTTATTATTGCTTGCCGTGGCTGCCCTTTGCAGAATAACGCTGGCCCAAGCGGCCCAGCCTCGCAGCAGATTAGTTTCAAAGTCGTTGATCTGTTGACTTTGTTGACCACGCACCTCTTCTGCTCGCTGGACAAGGCTTTCAGCATCATCATCCAACTCTTGCAACTGCTGAACGATGTCAGTTAGGACGTTACGCTTGACGGTACTTTGAAGTTTACTCAGTTCATAGTTAACCAGCCTTATCAATCTCTGCAATGGTCTTCTCAATTCATTGATATTTTCGGATACATCTTCGTCGACATTTTCAGACACCTGTTGTGCCTGGTCCAAGAAATTTCGAATCGTTTCAGAACCTTCTCTTATGCCATTCCCGATGTCTTGAGTAAATCTTTCAAATCCACCAAAGATTCCATCTAGGTCAATACCATCATCAAAACTACCAGAGATGCCTCCTGAAATCCCACCAGAGGGATCACCATAGAATCCACCTGAGATTCCTCCAGAAACTCCACCAGATTCACCACCATAGAATCCGCCGGAGATTCCTCCAAAGATCCCATCTGAATGTCGAACAGACGAATCCGGACGAGCCCATGTCTGAAGGACCACCGTGGCCAATGCTACTGCGATCAGAGTTAACGAAGTACTCATAGTCGTTTTCCTTGTAGTTAACTGCTTTCAGGAAGGAACTCTATTGAAAACTACATCTAGACCTTTGCAAGTGAAGCCTTTTATAGGTAACTTTTCCATGTTCATTTTTAGTGTAGATCGATTTTCTATTATTTTTATATTTACATTTTACTATTAATTCACAAATTGTTATCATACATTTCAGTTTAATACGCTTTTAATATTAACCCATCTACATCACAAAAATATTTTCCGCAAATGATTTGTAGAAGTCGGTGTTCCAAAGAGACTGTACAAACTAGATTGTTTCATTTTAGTGTTTTTTAAATTGAAATTAACACGCCTACCGATCTAATATAGATGAAATTATACAATTTTTAATATTGTAGAAATATACTGCAAATGAAGGAGGCACAACAAAGAACACGCTCAATAACCACATACAATAATATGATTATGATCCACCCTTATTACATAAATATGGATGAACCTCTTTTTCTACATATTCATATCAACTAAAAATGGTGTAGAAAAATTTTGTATGTTACAATTGGGTTAAAATAGTGATAACTCCTATAGGGAAAATTTATTAAAAATTGTATTGTTTAACGAAGCAATAGCAATAACTAGAAAATATTGAAACAACTGCAATAATGCTGGAATACAATTAATATTATAGATGTAAAGTATTGTATTTATTCAGATGCATTTCTTGTGTAATTAGCTCTATACGTCAAGACTAAGAAAATTTTCTCATTTTATTTTTCTTGTGAATAAGGGACTACGAGTTTACCTGAAACATTAACTTTGTATAATTGTATAAATATAGGAAATAATTCTTATATAATTTTTAAATCTATATACAAGTTTAGAGCTACCTTTATTAGCCACATTTACCAGAAAACTTTGGTTTTTAAATAGATAACTAATATTCAGTATTAAATTATTTAAAATATCCACAACGTATAATAATTATAGAAAATATTAAAGAATTATTTTTCTTTATAGAAAATTTTCTAGACTATGTTGATATTCTCCTAGTAGTATTATAGTTGAAATTAGAACGTTGGCTATCGTCCGTTTCGTCCTTCAACAATCTTACACATCAAAGTCTTCATCTTGCTACTATTGTCAGATGATGTTTGTTAACATGACAACTCAATTGACTACTAAATCTAGATTTACGTGAATCGAAGCTTTTATAGAAAATGTTCGTAATTAGAATATAATATAGAATATTTTAACAATAGTTAAAATGTTCAAAGAAATTTCAATATGCGTTATGCCTATATCCAATAAATAAATAATATTTGTGATCCGCATCTATGGGGAATTATTTTCTTTCGTTCTACGTGTTTTTATAATACAACTGAGTAAATTTAATCTATTTGGAAAATAATGAGAATTGCAATAGATATAGAGAAAATCGCCTTTTCAAAGCAACTGACATGTGGAAAAATTTGTATTCACAATAGATAGATATATATTTATTTAGATTCCTCCTAGTTAGAATAAATATGGCGTACGTTCATTTAGAATAGCCTAGGTTAGTTCAGGTGTTAAGGATTGTTATTATCTGAGAGAAATAATGAATATATATATATTAATGCAGTCCATTTATAGGTGTTAAGAACACCTTATGTTAAACCAGTACTTCAAGTAGATAGAAGAAACAATGCAAGAAGTATATGTACAAGAATATAATTTTTATATGAAAATTCAAAATAATGGCGATTGAACTGAGTCAGGTTCCGAAGATAGATAAATTTCTTTGGAGCTTTGATCGCCCTGACTGATGAAATAGTCTGAATTTTACTGAAATCTAATGGAAACCTTCTGTGTCTATCACAGAGATGCCCAATAGGTTGTTATAACTTAATCGAAGACACTGATCCAAAGGAATCGGCTGTTATTGACTAAAGATGAAAAGCATTCAGCAACATCACTGATCTGATTCTCGTAATCTTGTAGGTCACAATTGTTTTTTTCAGTACACTCAGATAAATCGTTTTTGAACCGATATCCAAATGCGTCTGTAAGTGATACACCTCTGTTGTAATATTTTTATGCTGCAATCGCCAGCCCGTTGCTTCAATCCAACGGCCCAGATGTTTCTGAAGAGATTCCTTCAGAGAAGCCACAAAACGAAATATAGCCTGTTCCAAAGATCTCCACGGCCTTGATTACAGAGAGAAGAATTGCCGTGATCCTAATTTTTGTACTACTTGCGTTTGACGTGTTTAAAGAAAAGAACTCAGATCAGAACTGGATCTTGAACTTGGCGAGTTTAACTATTATAGTAAATTTTCATTATGGTTTAATTTTCTTTTTTTTTTTCTTTTTGAAGTTTCATTTTATTATTGTTTCATTGTTATAATATTTTCTAAGGTAAATATTTTGAGAATATAAAATATAATTTTCAATGAGAAATGTCAGCAACTGACAATACTTTAATATATTGAAACAACTATAAGGAAATGTTTCAATATGCAAGAGTTTATATATTGATATTGACATAAACATATAATGCTCATCCATTGAGATGCATTTCTTGCATTTCTATATCTACCGAATTAATTCAGAAAAAGATATCACATTTATTTAAAAAAAAATGTACTCATATCTATCTCATATATAAAGAATGGTTCACCAGAGATTCTATATTGAATTATAGCTTTATATGGGAGGTAGACGTGTCCATTGGACGTTTTTTACCATTTTAGGCATGTAACTCATATCGAAGAAAGGTTTGCGAGCAATGAGAATGAATTTTCGATATCGGATATTTAGTTAATGAAGATAGAAGTGAATTTGAGTCTAATGGTTCTGATGATAAGTTCAATATGACAACAGAAAAGATTGTGCATTTTTTAATACTGTATTTATTTATTTCCACCACCAAATTATCATTAAACTATTTACTATTTTCTTCATTGTTGGTTCATAGGTTGACTAGCCAGATGAATCGTCTGAACCGGGTTGGTTTCCTTCAGATGAATTTTCTGAACCGGGTTGGTTTCCTTCAGATGTTGCTTCTGTACCGGGTTGATTTCCTTCAGATGTTTCTTCTGTACCGGGGTGGTTTCCTTCAGATGTTGCTTCTGTACCGGGTTGGTTTCCTTCAGATGTTGCTTCTGTACCGGGTTGGTTTCCTTCAGATGTTGCTTCTGTACCGGGTTGATTTCCTTCAGATGTTGCTTCTGAACCGGGTTGGTTTCCTTCAGATGTTGCTTCTGTACCGGGTTGGTTTCCTTCAGATGTTGCTTCTGTACCGGGTTGGTTTCCTTCGGATGTTGCTTCTGTACCGGGTTGGTTTCCTTCGGATGTTGCTTCTGTACCGGGTTGGTTTCCTTCAGATGTTGCTTCTGTACCGGGTTGGTTTCCTTCGGATGTTGCTTCTGTACCGGGTTGGTTTCCTTCAGATGTTGCTTCTGTACCGGGTTGATTTCCTTCAGTTGATGTTTCCGATGCCCTCGCTATGGCCAGCTCGATCTCACCCTCAACTTCGTAGCGTTCAAGAGAGAACTGAATCACGGTCTTAATTACGCAGTGGCGTCGGTTGTACTGATCCTTCAGACGTTTATCGCCTTCATCCAGCAACTTGACCGCATCCTCGTGAGCTGGTTTGAGAGCATTCATTTGCGATCTTGTTTGACGCTCACATCGACGTCCAATGCTGTTGCTATCTCTTCGACGAAGACAATCCTCCAATGGATCCACCAGGCTCTCAACTATGGGCTTATATTTTTCGACGGCCTCCCTGATCTTATTCTCGTAATCCTGTTGTTCGGACGCGACCTCATCGGCACACACCTTCAAATAGTTGGTGTGTCGTTTCACGTATTCATTGGTCAATTCCTCTGACAGCTCGATGATCTCCTGATTATTGTTACTAGCCTTGGCTGCTCGCTGCTGTATCACACTGGCCCAGACGTTCCATCGTCGCAATACTGTTTGCTCTAGCTCGGCGATCTGTTGACTTTGTTGACTACGCACCTCCTCTGCTCGCTGAACAAGACTTCCAGCATCATCGTCCAACTCTTGCAACTGCTGAACAATGCCCGTCAGGACGTTACGCTTGACGGTACTACGAAGTCCCTGCACTTGATAGTTCACCAGTCGTATCAATCGTTGCAATGGTTGTCTTAAGTCGTTTATATTTTGCGACAGATCATCGTTCGCATTTTCAGACACCTGTTGCACCTGACCCGCGAAATTTCCAACTCTTCCAGAACTATTTCTTATTCCATTCAATATTTCTTCAGCCAGTTGCCCGAATCCACTGAAGATTTCACCCAGATCGATACTACCATTAAAACCACCAGAGAGTCCTCCAAAAATTCCACCAGGTTGACCACCAAAGAATCCACCAGAAAGTCCTCCAGAAACTACACCAGGCTGGTCACCAAAGAATCCACGAGAAACCCCATCTTCGGTATTAGGACCGATTGCGCCTTCAGGACGTGCCCATGTTTGTAGGACCACCGTGGCCAATGTCACAGCGAATAGAATTATAGAATTCTTCATTTTCGTTCTACTTGAATTTGCAGTGTTTTAAGGAGCGAACTCTGTTGGAAACTACATCTAGATCTTCGCGATGCCCAGCTTTTATAGGAACGTTTTAGAATATATATTTATTTTTTATAATTTTTTTTATTTTATATTTTTTATTGTATTGTTTAATTTGTTATTTATTTACTTTTCTCTATTGTTTTGAATAATGCTTTCTTACTTTGTTGTTTTCTTACTAACATATTTACATCATTAAACTATATATTCGCCGAACTTTCCAGATTCTTATCATTGCAGATCGATGGCATTTTGTGTATATGACTTGTATATAGATCAGGTTAAATTGTTTACTTTCTTATTATTCATTTGGACTGTCAATAATATTGCGAAAATTTGTAAAACTCCAACTCAAAAAAAAATATAAACATAGATCAGGAAAATGTTTCCACATTTTTATGATGCGGTTGGGATAGGTCAACAAAATTGCGAAAACTCAATAGGGAAAATAAAATAAAAATTGTTTTCTTATATTAAACAAATGTAATGACTTCAAAATATTTAAACAACTGTCTCGCCATTTCATAATATATTGCATATTATTGATCTGTACAATAAGTCTATTTATTCAGATGTCTTTTTTATATAATTTTAGTCAATACGTCAAAGGGTCCTTTTGTGACGCACATAGAATTAGTACAAGCTCAATACTACTATATCTCCTAGCAGTATCAGAGTATATTGAATTCATTAATCAGAGAATAATTTGGTATTCAAAGAATAATTTTCAAAGGAACCATCTAAATTAAACAAAATAATATAATATGTCTTCGATATTTTTATTTATACTATCAACAACTCTATAAAAAGTTTTCTTTCCATCATTAATTGGCCCAACTAGTCGTTAGATGAATTATCTGAACCAGTTTAGTTCAGTTCCTTAAAGTGGAACGGCTGTAACGGTTTGGTTCACACATAGTCTGAACTGGGTGAATATACTTCAGTAGAATTGTAGGAACCGGGTTGATCTCCTTCAGTTGAATTGTCAGAATCGGGTTGGTTTCCTTCAGATGTTGCTTCTGTACCGGGTTGATTTCCTTCAGATGTTGCTTCTGTACCGGGTTGGTTTCCTTCAGATGTTGCTTCTGTACCGGGTTGGTTTCCTTCAGATGTTGCTTCAGTTCCAGGTTGATTTCCTTCAGATGTATCTTCAGTTCCAGGTTGGTTTCCTTCAGGTGTTTCTTCTGTACCAGGTTGGTTTCCTTCAGTCGTATTTTCTAAACCAGGATGGTTTCCACCGGGTGTTTCATTTGAACCAGAAGCACTACTAGAAATACTGCTTGAAGAACTACTAGAAGAACTACTAGAACCACTACCAGAAGAAGTACTAGAAGCACTACTAGAAGTACTACCACCAGAAGAACTGCTAGAAGAACTGCTAGAAGAACTACTAGAACCACTACTAGAACTACTACTAGAGCTACTACTAGAAGAGCTACTAGAAGCACGCCCAGATGTACTACTAATAAGATTATTAGGAGAACTACTAGAGATTAAACCAGCGGCACTTTCATGGAAACCAATACTCGAACCACTAGTTCCTCCAAAAATAATAAGCCTAGGTTCCGGACGACCCCTTGTCTGTAGGATTACAGTGGCTAAGATCACAGCGAGAAGCAATATAAAAGTCCTCATATTCGATCTAATTGAATTTAAGGTGTGTTAAGAAAATAACTCAGATAAAAACTACGTCCAGATCGCGCAAAACGAGGCTTTTATAGGAAAATTTTGCAACAGATTTCTATAATATTATTTTCTTGTTTTTATTGTATTTATTTTATAAAAGTTTTTTTTAACCCATTATCATTCTATAAAATATCTTTATTTATTCAGCTGTCTTTCAAATCAATTTTAATCAAAGCATCAAGATAAGGAAAATTTTATGGCATACTGAAACCCATACAATTTTGAAATACAATGACAAGTACAACATGATAAAATATAACAACATGATTTTTTTACTTTATAATTAATATTTTTATTCTCATCACCAAAAATTTCTATAAACTCTACATTTGAAGGGATGAATGATTCATGGGTTTATTAACCAAACACAGTAAGTCCTAGAGATTCTACGTCTCCGGACAAAGTTCCACCTCCATTTGGCTGCCTGCCTGAACTAGGTTGGTTTCCTCCTCCAAACTGACCGCCTAGACCGTACTGTAATATATCTGGTAAAACGTCAGAACTGGATTGATTTCCTTCTGCTAAATCGACTGAACCGGATTGGTTTCCTTCAACTGGGCCAGATTGGTTTCCTTCTGAACCGGGTTGGTTTCCATCAGATGAATTGTCTGAGCCAGCTTGGTCTCCTCCAGATGCATCACTAGTTCCTTCCGTTGCCTTCGCGATGGCCAGGTCGATCTCATTCTCTACTCCGATGCGTTCCAGATCAAACTGACTTACGGCCTCTACGATGCATTCGCGCTCGTTGTATTTCTCCTTCAACAGTCCCTCGCCTTGATCGAGCAACTTGGCCGCATCTCCATTAGCTGGATTCAGAGCGGTCACCTGGGATCTGGTTCGACGTTCACAAAGACGCCCAACATAGTTGCTATCTCTTCGACGAATACAATTCAGCAAAGGATTCACCAGACTCTCAACCACGGGCTTATATTTTTCAACGGCTTCTCTGATCCTATTCTCGTAATCTTGCTGCTCGGACTGAAACTCATTGGAACAAGATGACAAGTAGATGCTGTACCGATTCACGAATTCATTGATCAAGACCTCCGACTGTTCGATTACTTCCTGATTACCATTGCTGTCTTCATCCGCTCGTTGCTTCAACTCTGTGGCCCAAGCATTCCAGCGTTGGTTCACGGTTTGCTCTTCGTCTGCGATCTGTTGGTTTTGTTGACGTTGCACCTCCTCGGAGCGATTCACGAGGTCTCCGGCGTTTGAGTCCAAATCTTTCAACTGCTGCTCGATGCCCGAGAGCACGTTCCGCTTGATGGGACTTCGCAGTCTCAGTACTTGATTACTCACCACCCCAATTAAACGCTGTAGTGGTTCTCTCAATGCGTTGATATTTTGTGACAGAAAATCTCTGGCCTGTTGTCCGAATCCACTAAAGACGTTAACCAGGCCGCTACCATCACCTCTGATTTCACGATAAGGACTACTATAGGGAAAACCAGAAGATCCCCCATTGACTTCACCAAAAGGGCTACCGAAGGTAAAACTAGAAACTCCACTACCACTACCATCACTGGAAGCACTACTAGAAGCACTACCAGAAGAACCACCAAAGCCAAAACCAGAACTTCCAGTGGAATAACCAGAATTACTACCGGAATCACCACCAAAGGCAAAACCAGAACCACGTCCAAAGGAGGAACTACCAGGAAAATTAACACTGTAACCATTAGTTCGTCGTCCAAATCTATTATTCCTCGGTTCCGGACTAACTAAGGTCTGCAGGACCACCGCAGCCAATGTCACAGCGAATAGAGTTATCGAAGTTCTCATCCTTGTTCTGCTTGTAATTTATGTGTAATAAGAAAGAAACTCAATTGAATATTATATCGATTTGTTCGAGAGTTGTCACTTTTATAGTAAAATCGTAATGGATTTTCATATCAATTTTTATTTTTGTATATCTTTACATTTGTTGTAACTTTGTTATTCATTTCGCATTTCTTGTTATTTATATAGAGATTATTTTCATTGTTTTGTATTATTTTTATGTCTTTTTTTTCATTATTTTGCTGAAGAAACCACTATATAACCACATAGATCATATATCTATATACCTTATATTGTACCTTATTTTAAAAATAGGCAATTAGAGGGTAAAAAGAGTAAAGAAAAGCTTGAGTACAAACTAAGGAAAATTTTCATTTCACGATATAGTAAATATTATTGTTATGTAATATATTTTTATTTATTCAGATGCTTATCTGCAAAACAACTGTCAGTCAATAAATGATGAATATTTTGTAATTACAAGAATCGGTCTAACTAGATTACTATTGGTGTAGGTCCAGTAAGTCTAGTATAGTAAGATTAAAATAAATACAGTAAATACAGTGAATCAAACAATAAATAACATGTTAGTAGATTTTGCGTATATCAGCATAAAGCATAATTAATTGATTGATTGATTGATTGATTAATTGATTATATTCGCATTGCTCACGAAATATATGAAAATCGCATTGGATTTTGATTTATTGGATTATCATGGTATGGGGTTAAATGTTATAGATAGGATTATAAGTGTTATAGAAATAAAGACAAATTGTAAATCAAAACTACATTCAAACATTGAGCTTTCTTATCTTTTAGCATTGCATTCTTCTAGGGCAGTACTTGGAGATAAAGTTTGCATCTTGGGGGCGAATTTAGCTCATTGTAGTTGTTAGAATACACCGAAAGCAAAAAATAATACCCTTGATTGATCTGATCAGATAATATTGTCATTGGAAAAAAGTCCATACTCATAATATTTTGAAGACAAATTTTAAAGCTACATATCTATTGATGATATACGCAATACCATGCGAGCAGTTGTTTGTGTCACTCTCTATATTTGTTTAATTTAATATTTAAAAAGAACCACAGTAGGTAAAATTTCAAAATCGATTTGGAAGGACAAAGCATTATTTATCAATATAAATAAGGATAACTAGATCATAAAGGTTTATATTTCGAAGTGGACCAAAAGAAAAATTAAGTTATAGTAATAAAGAGCAACGATTCAATTTTAGTCATAACGTCAAATAAAATTTTTTTTTATAAATAAAATCAGTTGCAAAAAACTTTTCCCCAGAAACAAAATACATGCCTTTATAACGGTATTTAATATATGTAATATGAAAATATTCTGTTATTTTCAGACATTTTTGAAGGTTTCCCAATCATTTAAGTCGACCCTTGGAGGACTTTGGCTGAGTTTCTCGCAATCTAGTGACTGGGATTCAAGCCCGGCTTATGGTAACCATGAGTTTTGATCTTTGCTTTCAGGACTTTGATAGTAACTTAGTAACTGGGCCATATAAAGTATTTCTTGCTATATTGGAGATTCCAGAAATGTTAAAAAAAAGTTTTTTTTGTGATTTTAATACGAATATTGAAAGAATAATGTGGTAAATATTTAAGTAATCTATATCATCTCAATGATAGGCAGAACAAAATAAAATAGATTTTTCCTTTACTCAATATTTTTATATTACCAAAAATTATATAAACTATTTACACTATAAACACAGCATCTTTGACAAAATCGACTATGTCAGGAAAATCAGCTTGGTTTTTTTCTGCTGAATCGTCTGAACCGGGTTGGACTCCTCCAGCTTCATCACTAGATCCTTCCGATACTCTCGCGATGGTCTGGTTAATCTCATTCTCCACTTCGCTACGTTTCAGATCAAACTGAGTCACAGCCTCAACGACGCAGTAGCGCTCGTTGTATTTCTCCTCCAACAGTCGGTCGCCTTGATCGACCAACTTGGTCGCATCCTCGTGAGCAGGTTTCAGGGCGCTAACCTGGGATCTGGTTTGACGATCACAACGACGTCCAATGTTGTTGTTATCTCTTTGACGAAGACAGTCCAACAAAGAGTTCACCAGACTCGATACTACGGGATAATAGTATTCGACAGTCTCCCTAATCCTATTCTCGTACTCTTGTTGCTCGAGCTGAACCTCATTGGAACAGGATGACAAGTTGGGCCTGTACCGATCCACGAAATCGTTGATCAAGTTGTCCAACTGTTCGATTACTTCCTGATTACCATTGCTGTCTTCATCCGCCCGTTGCTTCAACTCTGTGGCCCAAGCATTCAAGCTTTGCCGCACGGTTTCCTCATCGTCAGCGATCTGTTGGCCTTGTTGTTGACGCGCCTTAGTAATGCGTTCCACAAGGCTACCGGCAATCGCATTCAAATCTTGCAATTGCTGCACGATGCTCGTGACGACGTTACGCTTGATGGGACTTCGCAGTCTCTGTATTTGATTATTCACCAGTCGGATCAAACGCTCAAGTGGTTCTCTCATGTCGTATGCATTTTGCGACAGATAATCGCTTACATTTTGTCTGAATCCACCAAAGTCCTTAAGGAAGTTGCTATCATAATCACCAGACAATCCATCGGAAGCACCACCAGAAATTCCACCAGTTGTATTACCAAAAATTCTTCCAGAACTTCGACTAGAGGCACTACTCGAAGCACTGCTAGAACTACTAGAACCACCACTAGATGCACTACTAGAAGCACTACTAGAAGAACTACCACCACCATTGGTAAAACCATTTGAGTTAAAACCAAAAGCACGTCCAGAAAATCGTCGAGAGCCACCATTGCCATAGAAATTCGCATTCGAATCAACTCGTCCTCCGTAACTATTAGTCCTGGGCTCCGGACGAACCAGCGTCTGTAAGACCACAGTGGCCAATGTAATAGCGAATAGAGTTATTGATGTTGTCATCTTCGTTCTGCTAGTATTTTTGTAGTGTTTAAGGAAAAGAACTTAGTTAATTACTATACCAAGTTCTTCGCGAACCAAAGCTTTTATAGGAAAATTGCATTCGATTTTCTAGTCAATTATGGTTTTTTATTATTATTCTATTTCTAATAATATTTTATATGTTGTTTTCATTCGTGCAAGGGAAAAGATACTCGATACGATCAAGTGGCTCAAGAGAACGTTCTATATATTACTTAGCCTTTTTTGTATATATTTAATAATATATATTTTGGAAACTTAAATTGAATTTAGACACTCAGTATTCATATTTTAAAATTATTTCCATGGTGATCAAAGTCCATTTTTCAATAATTCATATGATGCAGATGAGTTGAATCAATAAGTTTAGACGAGATAATGAAAACTCCAACAGAGAAATCAAATAAAAATCGGGTTATCCAAATAAACAACTGCATCGCAATATAAAAACAACTGTCATGAGGAAAATTTTGAATTCACGATATAGTTTATATCGATATGATTAATATTTACTCAGATGCGTTTTTGAAAAACAACTCTTAAGTAGCATATGACGTATAACGTCCATTAACAATTATTTATAGATTGTCATAGGTTAGTTTCAGCTGTAGAGGTTGTTATTGTATATTGTGATTGTCTGAATGGAAAATATGAATGGAAAACATGACTACGAAACTAATGATGGCGTAAGATTAGGATTAAAGATTTAGAAATAAGAAATAATATTATATCAATAGTTGGTAAAACTTATGGAAAATAAAATTTTTAGCAGAAGAAGAGATGTATTTAAGTATAAATCATGTTTTAACCATGACCTATGAAACATCATCAAATGCATTAGAGATAAAAACAGAAAAAATTACCTGCAATAAAAACGTAATAAAAATAAAATAATAGACGAAGAAGGGTTGGAGGGTAAATTGAGGGAAGAATAAAAAATAAAAACCGAAAAAAGAGACATTTCTGAAAAATGTACTTCTGTTCCTAATTTAGTATAATTTTTCTGCATAATAAATTGTAAATATTGTTTGTGCAAATAACGCTTAAATCTGATGTCTATGATGGGGCTGCGGGTCGTTGGGGTTTGTGTGTGCGTCTTGTTGTTGCTGGAGAACGAGGGTAAAAGGATCATAAATCTGGGCAACAATCGCTGCCACCGAACCATCCACCACATCCTACTCCATCCTCATACTACTCCCACCTCAATCCATACGACGGCTATAAAAAAGACCCACAACCGACTGACGTCCCCCGGACGCAAGTCAATCACGAGGATATCATACACGCATACACATTCACAGCGACAGACAGATCGACGACGAACGGAGACAGATGAAGAGACCGACAGATGAATGATGGAGGATGAGAGACGAACGGGGCAGACGAATTGGGCGAAGGAAGAAGAAGGCGACCCATGGTCGTTGGAGTATCCGAGTGAGAAAGAGTGAAGTCGAAAAAGGGAGTCCGAGAGAGTGAGAGAAAAAGACAGACAGAGAGACAGCTACTCGGAGAAATCATGATTTACTTTCGTTGCGTATGGAAAACATATGAAAAAATGAGAAAAATGTCATTATTAACGAAATATACACAAACGTTCCTCAACCTTCCATCCAGCTCAACCTGTGACTGAGAGGGATCTGAAGCTAGGCATAACGCCAATATCCTGGCAGCATATCCGGCAGACATCGTTGCTGCACATGTGTGTTTGTATGTCTGTGTATGTGACGTTGTTGAAAAATACGCAATCCTTTCAGCAATAAAATATCGTCGTCGTTCGCTTCGAGTGCCAAACATGATACCGTTTGCGGGAGGTTGGAGAGAGAGGAGACAGAGAGTGGAAGGTGGTAAATAAAGAGAGAGTTGAGGATGAAGGCGGGAAAAAATCACATAAATTTATGTGTATTAAAGTAGATTTCGAAAAGGATTATATTTAATATATTGCTCGAAAAGCACATTTCATGCAGATATATATATGGTTATTTCCGATGGTGGGATGAGGACGAGGGGTGTGATATGAAGGAGAGAGTAAGCTATTGCAGTCCTGGAACACATTGCAGAGAAAAAAAACCCTCTTTCTCTAACCTTATTCTTTTCTCGTTTTGCTTTTTATTGTTGTCATCGTTATTGTTCTTATCGTTCATAGAGGTCTATAAGAGGGAATTTATATGTTGATTCCTTGACGACATCATGATGTTATCAAACAGTGATAACAGCAACAAATACGAGGAGGATGGAGAAAAATATCCTGATGGTCGTCATCATCGATGTCCTTCAGCGACATCAGTCAATAAAGTATGAGCGAGAGCGTGCATTAAATGGGTATGGGTTATTGTGTATGACTTTTTGTTGTTGTTTATTTTGTTTTAGCATTTTTTAGCAACAAATTTTTATGACATTTCATAAGCTCTCGATTCTTGTATTTAATGGCTTGACTTCTTATATTTTATCTTATATTTTATATTTTCATTTTGTTCTCATTCTTTTCATTTTGTTCTCATTCTGTTTTGTTTTTCTTTTCCTTCTCTTGTCCTTTGAGTTTGTACGCTTTAGAATCATTCTTTGCATATGACTTTTGGGGTCGTTTTTTATTGATTGCTCTCGTAGTTTCATGGCTGGGTCAAGAAAAGGGGATACATTGTAATTTTTCATACAAATTTCAGACAAAATTTAAGACAAGCATTGATTTCGAACCTTGGGTCTTTTAGGTTTTTTGTAAAATGCTTTTAATATTAAATACATATTTTGTTTTTATTGAATTATTATGTACATTTTTTATATCGATTACAAAGATTTCTTGTTATATTAAAGATAAATAAATATTAATATGAAAAACTTTATACCGGAGAACAAATATCAACACACTGTAATGATTTCAATAATTATTTTCAAAGAAAACTTCTCACCATTCCTTTCTCATCACCAAATTATTATTTGAATTCTTAACCACTTCTTAGGCTTTCTTCTTGAGAATTACGATTCACATACCTGCAAGAAATATAGAAAGAGACAATTTTAATTAGAAACATTTCGAATGAAACTATCATAGTAATAACATTTTATATGCTCTAAGGATTTCAACTCAATGTTGTTGCTAATTTTGTCAGAGGACAGCAGGAAGAAATAAAAGTGACATAAGACATTTGAAGGTTTCTTATCTTACTTCTCTCTCCCTCACTCGCTCTCTCGCTCTCTCTCTCTGTTGCTCTCCTGGGCAGAGATAAAATTTAAAAGCCTGGAATGTTTCAAATGTATGCCCAAAAGTATGCAAATTATTGTTTTGATGCGACGGCATAAAAGTAAAAGACACCAATTGCCACGCCTCCAACCCCGATCCGAATTCTCCCAATGGCCATTACGCTAACGCAATGTGTTGATAAGCTATCGGTAAATCAACGTGGTACAGCCTGAACCACACCCACCCAACCCAGTTTCCCTCCCTTTACAGAAATACCAACCAATGTTCCAGCCAATGTCCCGCAGGTGTCTTAACACGTGTTGCTACCGACTGGTTCTTCCTCTGGGCTCCTGCTGCTTCCTGTACAATGACTCTGGACTTCGGCCTGCCACGCCCCCTTCCTCCTTGCAGAAACGCAGCTGGTCTGGGGTCATGGGACCGACAGAATACGACTCGACTCAGTCAATGGGCGGGGGTGCGAATGACGCAATTACATTTGATGACCGCCGCAATTACCAAACAGACAGACAGACAAACCTCTCTTTATTTCTATCTTTCTCGTTTTTTCTTTCAGTCTGTCTTCGTTTCTTTCCTCCCACTGTCTTCCTTTCCTTCCTCCATCTCTCTGTCTACCAGTCTAGTGTTTATTATTTCATAACGGTTTAAGCATTTTCAACCAGCAGGAAACCGAGGGTGTGGCCACCGGAAGTTGGTCTTCTCGTTCATACCGAAAACTTCCCAAAAAGTACCTTTGTAGGGGTTTCACCAGACTTTAATGTTGAACACATCAACTGCTTCGGTGGGAGCATAAAGCGTGTTCAATAAAATTTTATAATAACAAATATTCGCTTGAAATAAATTCTTGGGAATTTGAGGTGTAAAACTTTAGTGGAATGTGAATTTTCGCAATCAAGGTATTTTTGGAAAGAGAAAAGCTTGTATAAAATGATTTCCAAAGAAAAAATATTTAGTCAAAATTTTTAAATGCAATATTCATTCATTTCAAAGCATTTAATCAGTTTAAACTTAGTTAAACCTTGAAAAATTCATGAATCTACTAATTAATTCAAAATAATCATGCAAAGAACCTCTCCTCCTCACAAGACTTTGAAATTATTTTCAATTACCCATTTCAATTGAATTCTTCGAAAATTCTTGCTTCCTCCCTTTCTCTCTCCCTCTTACTCGCTCTCCCTCTTACTGTCACTGTCTCTCACTCTACAGTTATCAATTTCTCATCGATTCACCTGCGTCATGATTCGCCATGATTTAAACTCTTTCAGAATTTTCGGCAACTCATGGAAATATCACGCCTGTCAAAAGTCAATCTAAAGTCAGCAAAAGCATTGACACGAACGAGAAGGTGGGAAAGAGAAGGAGTGTAAAAGAACACAAGGGGGAAGCAGGGAAAGATAACACGAAGGAAAGAAAGAGAGCTCAAGAAGAAGAGCTCAGGCAACTAAAGGAAGGCGATAGATGAAGATTCTTGTCAAAGGAGTAAGAAGAGGTTTCCATTGGCTGCCTGTCAGCTGTGTCAATTTTTTTATATTCTTCGTAAGTCAGTACGAAGACCTTTTTCAGTCATGCCATGATATGCCTCAAACTTTCTGAAATTTCGAAGGTATATTTTTTCTACAAGGCCTACTTTTTGAGGTTTCCGATAGCTTTGTAGGAAGGGAGGTTCTTCCTTCGACGATGGTATTTCCATCACATGATTTCAGTTTTCCACCTCAGGGTAGGCACTTTTTTTTGGCGAAAAATATATATTTTTTTGTCAAATTCAAGGGAATTTTTTTGGTCGACTTCAAGGGAAACGATTCGAAAAAAAAATAACCCAAAACGAAATTCAATTAAAATTCCTGGTGTTCGTCTTCGGAGTGTCGCTTGCAAATCACGTGACGTTTCGAGAAGTGTCACGTGATGGAAGGCAAAAAAAGAAAAAAAGACAAGAAAAGAAACAGAAACCAAGAAAGAAAGAAAAAACAACAGAAAACTAGAAAGAAAGAAAAAAACAACAGAAAGCATAATAGAAAAACAAGAATGGTAGGAAGGAAGAATAGAATTTTTTGCTGGCAGTCTTTGTTAAGACTGAATTTCTATGAAGAAGGATGGGAGAGAGGAAGAAAGGATTGATCAGAGGTAAAAAGAAAAATGGACTCTTTTATATTTTTTGAGAAACATAGGGGATAGTGAGAAGAAAAAAACCGTTCCTACATTGACATGAGCTCTGACACTTCAGTAGACTAGACTGACCGAGAGAAAGAGCAGTATACAAAGGGGTAGAAGGTGATAGAGAATGTGTCGTAGTGACCCGTAGTCAATAGAGTCCAAGTGTCAGTAGTCGATCAAGGAGAACAAATAGAAACTAAAAATTGAACAAAGGAGGTTTCCAGTGGAGCTTAGGTTTTAAGTAAAAATAAGTTTTCGTATTGCCAAAAATAATTTTATAAAATATTGAAAATTTAAAAAATATATATTTTTTACAAAACGTGAATAAATTTTTTTTTTAATATTTTTTTCAACGAAAATTTAAAATATTATGTTTTCTACAAAAATTAAAAATATGTTTTTTTTCCAAAAAACTTTAAAAATATTTTTTTCTCAAATGTAATTTTTTTTTTTTTTTAATTTAAAACTATTTTTTTTTAATCTTAATTTTACTTATTTTTTAAGAAGTATTTAAAAAAATCGTTTATATAAATTTAAATAAAATACATTTTGAAAAATGATCCTTTTACATAAATTGAATTTATAAAATCTTCTGTAACTTTATTAACTTGACAAACTGTGCTTTCGCAAATCGTGGATCGCGCCCCAAGGGCAATTTCGAAAAAGAGATAGAAGAGTGAGATCGAGCTAGAAATCCCCCGCACATAACAATCTCCAGATGGCGCTGCAATCACACCTTAGTTTTTTTCCTAGAAAACCTTCTCCCTCTCTGTCTCTTTTTCTCTCTTTCACCTTCAACCCCTCACTCGATATCACGCTCTTCTGGAGCATTTAGTTAATTAGCATACAAGTTTCACGCTGTGAAACCGAGAAAAAACCAAAACAAAACAGAGAACGAGCGAAAAAGAAACATAGAGGGAAGGTGAGAGAGAGAGAAAGATAGACTAAGCTAGATAACGGTGGAGAGAGAGAAGGTAAAAGTAGTAAGAGTAACAGAGAGCGGTGATGTCTGGGGAATAGCGAGGTAAGTAATTTATATGCATAGGACTTTTTCATGCACTCGCATGGAGCTAACTTTTTTTGGCAAGAGATGGAGGGAGACAAAAGAAGAGGAAAGGATGGGATGGAGAGAGAAAGAGAATAGAAAAAGTGAAGCGGAAAATACGAGACTCGCAGTTGACTCCCACGGCGAATGTGGGTGTAGACGGGGCGTAGCACGGTGGGGGAGGCCGGCGGTGTTCGCATATGATAAATGAATTGGGCCAAACAAATCGCAGCAATGGGAATGTGGAAAGGCTTCATTTCAATGTGTGTGTGGATTGTCACAATGTGAGTGTGTGTGAAGTAGGATTGTTACAATGTGAGTGTGGTAAGATTGTCATAATGTGTGTGTGTGGTAGGTTTGTCACCATATGTATCCGTGTGTGAGACTATATGTGACTGTGTTTGTTAGCTTCCCAGGCATATCTTGTGGCACTTTGAATGCAGTTTGAAACTTTTTGCAAAATCCTTTTTCACATGAGTCTCAGGCGCAAAATATTTTTTCACATGAGTCTCAGGCGTCCTTCCTTGTGTTTTCTCTTTCCTTTCTTCGCTTCGTTCGCTGATTTCGCGATAAGAAATCTCCGAAGTGTAATGCATAAGTAGTATGGAAATGAGCGAAAGGACGAGAAAAGAAACGAATAGAAAAGAAAAGAAAGAGGTCGAAAAAAAAAACACACTCATTGGTAATGTGAATCTGTGTGTGTTTGTGGAGAAAAATTCGAGCAGGAAGGCAAGATTTTAATTAGGAGTGTTGGGGCAAAAAAAAGAGAAAAACAGAACAAAATATCCTATCCCAAAGGATATGGAAAGCGGGATTCACAAGAAAGATCCAAGAGAAGACTTCTAAGACAAAGAAAACGAAGCTCAATGAAACCTACTAGGCTTCAGGCTTCAATGAATTCGACCGAGGGACACGAGTTCCCCACAAGCCATGAGTAAGAGAAAATATGAAAGGAAAAAACCACCAAAGAAATGAAAGAAACCAGAGAAACTTACCAGGTAAGAGACGAAAGAAAGAAGGAATATGGTATGAGAAAGAGAATATACGAAAGGTAGAATAAGAAAGAAAGCATAAGAAAGATACCGTCAGCAAGAGAGAGGGATAGTAAGAGAGATTCCCTTAAAATGAAATTTACGACCGAACAATGATAGAATTTCGCGCACATTTATTTCAATAATAATGGAAGCATAAATTATATTATTGGCAAAATACGTTAGGATGTGAGATACCAAACGATCGAACCCAAGAGAGAGAGAGAATACCTCAGAGAGACGAAGAGAAAGAGAGGACGAGAGAGAGGGAAACACAAACAGCGTAAGAGTAAAAGAGATAGTAGACCGCAAGAAACTAGCAATGAAAATGGCAAAAGTTACAGTTATGGTGTTGTAAATCATATGGCAAGGCCAAAACGAAGATAGAACAAGACTTATGGCGACGATAATAAGCCAGGAGGCGTGTAGAAAACGAGGAGGAGGCGACCACGTGAGCGAGGGAAGGAGTAAGTAGAAGTAATAGGGATAGAGAAAGCAAGGGATAGGGATAGAGAAAGCTTGGTATAGGGATAGGCAAGGGAATCCAGGTAGGCTAGGCAGAAGGATAAACAGGTGCTAAAGTATGATGGAAGATGAGGTGGTGAGTTTGTGGTAAAGTCGGAAAAAGAGGAGAAGTAAGGATTAAGGGAAGATGTAATACGAATGAAAGAGTATGGGATATTTGTGTGGAAAGAGAAATGAAAGGAATAGTATATTATTCTGTGGCAGGAAGATGGGAATAACGCAAAGTTTTGAGAATATCGAAGAAAATTATGCAGGTTTCGTGAAAGCAATTCATTATCGATATGATTGGTACAGTTTGGCAGGAAGGAAGGATTAGAATAAGTGATGTTAGGAAACCTCAAATTATTTATTTGATCTAAGGAAAGGAATTTTAAAAGTATTAAAGAAAGAGAACCAAATTAAACATATTACACATAAGCGCGTTATTTCAACCTTATACCAGCAGTAGTCTAAAAAGAAAGAACATTTCAACTAATCTAGCGGTAATGAGCCGAAAACTACAGTAAAAAATCATTATTAAATCTCCAATTTAAGAGTTCCCCAGTGTTCCCGAGTCCTCTGCATACAATCACAATGAGCTTAACAGCCAAACGGCATTAAATGCACAGCAACAAGATGAGGAGGAATGACCAAACCGGACCAATCCCTTTTATAGTCACTGTTTCTGCAACTAGCTGTGAAACGCTTTTGTCTCAAATGTGTAGCATATTTTTAGGATTTTTAACAAAAGCTCTCCAACTCTTTCCCTTTGTCGTTGAGCATCGAGTTTTTTTGTTTTGCTTCACAAAGAAAACTTCGAGTTAAGTTGTTTTCAATTCTACGAAAGAAACATGTCCTGTCGCTACTGTTGGGAGTTCTCTTTATAATTTTGTCTCATCCTCTTTTCGTTGTCCTTTTTGCTTTGATTTTTCTTTTTTGCTGTCGTTTTTCTCCTTTGTTTTTATAGTTTAAGTTTTAGTTGTTGTCATTTCAGCTAAATACTCAAGCGTATCTTTTTCGAGTTAGTTGCATTGTATGAAAATTACAAATAAATATAAAATAATATTCAAAGAAAGAGAGAGAGAGAACAGCAAGTGAGAGAGATAGAAAGAAAAACTTAAATGCAGTTCCTGTCCGGAAAGGACAGTAAATGGTCAACAAAAAGAAAAAAGAATAAAAATGCAAAAGGAAAAACCAAATGGGAAAAAGTATAAAAAGGACAAGCGAATAGCTGAGAAAGCGTAAAAGAGATGCAACAACAATAGTAACAATAAAAACAACTATAATAAAATAACAATTAAAACAATAAAAAAACAACAACAAATAAAACTAGAACAATAACAACAACAATGACACAGCGCAGTTTAACATGAATGGACATCAGGATATTCAAAAGCGAAACGAGCAAATGTCCTGAGGGAATTTCCGTTGTCCCTTTGCTTGCTATCTATCTCTATCATTCGTTTTTTCTCTCTCTCTCTCTCTGTTTGTCTCTCTTATTTCTAATTTTTAGTTCAGTTTTATTCTTCTTCTTTGTATTGTTATGCCATATTTTGTTGCTTCCTTTTATTATTTTTGCATGTGTGCTTGTTGTAAATTTCCGTTATTGTTGTTTAATTATTTAAAGAAATAAAGAATTGAGGAAATAATATTGAAGCCCAAGTAGAAGGAAACTGATAAATAACAATAATAATCACGGGTTTCAAGGAAGTCATAAAAAAATGAAAAAAGTCAGTTCCAATTAGAAAATCGGCGAAATTTTTCCACGACATTTCTGCGAAAATTTAGAGAGATTGGCACGGAGCTGAGTCATTCTCTCCAATCTCTCCACTTTCGCACAGATGCCGAATAATGTTCTATTAAATGTCTCCACTTTCTCAAGCTGTGTCTTTGCTATGATATGTAAATGGTATAAAATTGGTGATTGTATTAGGAAAGTATTTAAGAACACTATAACAATGGAACCTAATCAATGTAATAAGAGATATAAAATGTCAAAATGGCATAAAATGTAAAGTTGATATAAAATATAAAACAGATATAAAATATCAATACAGCATAAAATGTAAAGCGGATATAAAATGTAAAACTGATATAAAATGTGAATATGGCAAAAATCTAAATATGTGAATATGGCATAAATGTAAATTGGATATAAAATGTAAATATGGCATAAAATGTTACCACTGTAACTAACATTAGTGAAGACATCAACCGTCAAAGAAGCTTTTCATACCATTACTCAATACAACAACCAGTTATAGAAATAGAAAAAAAAATATAAATTTATAACTTCCTATAATATTATGGATTTTTAATTTGGCATTGAGCTAAAATTGTGGATAGCATTTCCGTGCGGATAATGTGAAATTAGTCATAAAGCTATTTTATCTAAAAGGGATATTTTTATAGCACGAATTTTCCTTTATTTTATTTCAAAGTTCCAAGTTCAAGGAATGAAGTTTCAAGTATTAGAAGAAAAATGTTAGAAGCTGTTAAAGCTCTTGTAAGGAAAAGCTTTTTCTTTATAGAGGATTTATTATTGTTTATTTAGAAAATGGGTTTTTAAAAATATCATAGACAATAATTTAAATATATAGAAATAAATGTTATCGATGATATACCAGAAATACTTTATCAATAAATCAGTTAATATATTAAAAATAGTATTATTTTATATAAGTATTTTGCTGTAGATTTTAGTGGTAATTTTCTCTAAATATTTTGAAAGTTTTGAGTTCTTTTGATAACAAAACTTTTCCCATGTCGAGTTAATCAATATTTCATTTTTGGTTTTCTTTTTTTTTGCCACTCCATCTTAATCTCTATCTTCTTCTTCTGATGCTTGTAACAAAACTTGGTACGAAGTCAACTTCGATGCAACAAGAAATATGAGCAACAATAACGATAAAGTCAACAACTGTCACAACAACGTCTGAAAATATCACAACAAAAATAACAACGATCACTCCGAAAACAACAACAACAATAACTACAACAAAAATAATAACTATAACAACAACAACAGTCACTACAACAACATCAATTACACTGCAACGCCATTGATTTGTCCGTTTGGTAAACTTCGATAGAAGACGACATAAGAAAAATTACTGCGAAAAAAGTTTCTTAAATTTCAAATATTTTTCCACTTCTACTTCGTAATTCTTTGTATTTTTTCCCATTTTTCCTCGTGCGTAGTATCAAAAATTTATAATGTAATATCAACAACAACAATAGCAATAACAACAACTAGAAAAATGGCAACAAAGTTTAGAAAGAGAGAGAAAAAATCGAAGGTAAGGAAAAGAAAAATACATCCATGACATCAACTAAATTAGTTTCCGAGAGTGAAACTTTTCAAACTGTTATAATACCGGAATTGAAGGAATTTCCAGGAGAACAGGGAGAGAAGAAGAAGAGAGGGTAGAAAAGAAGAAGAAGAGATGAAGGGCGAAAAAGAAGTGAAGAGCGAAAAAGAAGTGAAGAGCGAAAAAGAAGTGAAAAGAATAAAGGTAACAAGTTGCATTCTAGATGGAAAGAAGTCGCTGTTTTGGGTCGAAGTCAATCACAATCTGAGAGAAGAATGAAATGAAGGAAACCTTGGTGGCAGTCGATGGTGTAAGTGGAAGATGGAAACCAAGAAAAGACGAAAAAAATAAATACGTGAATGAGATATGAAGTGAATGGAGAATGATATATGAAGGTAATGGGGAATGGTAAAGCAGGATATAAGGGATATAAAATAAATCCAGAACAGGACGAGAAAAAAATCAGAAATTTATGAATACAAAAATTCCTGAAGGATATTGAGATTATCAATTAATACATTAAATGTAGTATACATAAAAATAAAAATGTTTTTCAATAAAAAATTAAGTGCAGATAAAATGGATTATACAAAAAATATTATATTATACCATTGAGGCTTTACAAAAACCTATCAATTCAATTTTTATCTCAAATTGTTTGGAAAAATAGTTTTTCCAATTAAAAATAAATAAAATTTATTTATGTAAGAAGCAATTACGAAATGGACATTGAATTAAATTCGAGTCACGTGAAGAGGCATTACAAAAACAACAACAAAGTATTGCGTGAAAATCTACTACAAACTAATCCAGAAAGAATTATAAAAACGAAAATGAAATTGAGTCGAGCTGTCACGTTGCATGGCCGAGCATAACGTGATGTTGTGGTGTAACAAGAACTGAATAAAAAATAAATAAAATATGAAAATAAAAAATAAAATAGTCAAAATCAGACTTAATTAAATATGAAATGTGAAAAATAAATATGAAATAAAAAAATATTAAAAACCTTAAAATTTTCAAAATAAAATATTTTATTTAAATATATTAGAATAAAAATAATCTACAAAGAAATCAAATATTTAAAAGAATGAACAAACAATAATAAAAATTACAGAAAATGAATACCTAAAATAAATAATGATAAAAGTTGAAATAAAACAAATAAAATAATATAATAAAATGTAAAAATAAAATACAAAAATAAAATAATATTCAAAAATAAAATAAAAATACAAAAAAAATCAATATAGAAGCTCAAAAAAATATATGAAATTAATTAATTGTAAATAAAATATACATAAAAAAAAGCCACACAAAAATATTTCATTTAAATTTGACATGAACAAGGTAAGATTTGAATAACCGATATTGAAAACCAAACCACGAAAAAATATATCAAATCTCGATTCCTGAAAAAAAATGTGTAGGATTTGAATGCGACATGAACTTAAAATCAAGCTTCAGTTTTCAATTTCTGTCGTTCTATTGTTGTTCATTTTCTGAAATAGTCACCTGCTCTGACTTCATGTGAATCTCTCTCGCTCTGTCTGTCTATTTCTCCCTCTCTTTCTGTTCTCCCTCTTCTGACTATTTGACACCCTCTCTGTCTGTCGAACCCCGTCTCTCTGTCTGTCTGTCTTTCTCTTCTCCCAATCCTCTGTCTGTCTGTCCGTCCGTCCTTTCACATGTCAGTCCATTTCAAACGCATTGCAATACACTTTGCACTCGCATGTTCATGGCATGCATTTGGCTTTCGGTGATGCCATTCGCTCTGCAATGCCGGCGTTGCCAATTGACATTTCAATTTGTACGTTTGTGCGAGTTTTGAATTGTTTGCGATTGGATTAGTTGGTGAATGTTTTCGATGATTTTTATTTTCGGTGAATTCAAAATGGTATTTTGTATATTTTTCTGTTTTTTCGATTTTTATGAAGAATTTTTATTTTTTAAATACTTTTTATTGCTTGAATATTTTTTGTAGCTGTAAATAATTCTCTGTTTATTTATTTTGTTTTTTTTTAGCATATTTTTTATTCATCGATATATTGTTTATTCTTTGATATATTTGGTTTTTCGTTTTTATTTTCTTTTCAGTTTTTAATGAAAAAGAAATTTGTTTTCTATTTTTGATGAAATTTTTTTTATTTTCTATGTTGTATGAAATATTTTGTTTTCAATTTTTTGTAGAATGTATTTCTTGTTTCGATTTCCCTGAAATATATTGTTTTTATTTTGCAATTTCCATGTTTTTGCCATTTTTAATTCAATAAATATTTTAGTTGACATTTGATTTAGAGAGCATTTTTCCATTATTTTGTTAGTATTTGTACATGTGAGTGGATGAAATGAAAAAAGTTGATGGAAAAACGGAAAACCTTTTAAAACTGAGAGAAAAAAAATATTTTTTCATAGGAATTTCGTTTTGTCCGTGTAATATTTAAAATATTTGGACATTTTAATTCTTTGGAAAAACCCCATATTTAAAACTTTTCGATGTCCTTTCTGTGGTTTTCCCCATTTCGACCGAGAGCCTGTCAAGTATCTGGTTAATCGTTGGCAACATTTCACACAAATACAAACAAACATAAAGAAAGAAAGACAGACAGAAATAAACAGACAGACAGATGCAAACATATTCACTCAGTCAGTCGGTCGATCCTGGTTCACACAGAGAAGCAGGAACCAAAGGTTTTAAAACACGACCGCATTTCACACGCAGACACATGCACGAGCGACTGTTCTGCTGTTGAGTGTTTGTGTGAATGTTCATGTGAGTGTCTCATGTTTGTGTGAGTGTTTCATGTTTGTGTGCGTGTCTCTCTGTCTGGGTGTGAGTGTTCGAGTTAGTGTGCGGCTGACATGCTTCCAAGGAATAACGTTAACACGCTAACTGTAAATGAAACTTTGCTCAACCGCAATTGTGTTTGTTCGTGTGAATGTATGTATGTATTTTCTCCATATCCAACCACATATGTGTGTGTGTGTGTGAGTTTTGGGCTTATGTGTTTGTGTGAGTTTGTGGGCTCATGTGTTTGTGGTACGCGATATGTCACATGCATGCGTTGGCAACAGATTTACATTTGCAAGTGTTTTTGGCGAGATTCTGAGACTGAGCCTGAGTATGTGTGCGTGTCAGAAGAACAGCAGAAAGAAAGAGAGAGTGTGGAGTGAAAGGGAGAGAGAGTGTGGAGTGAAAGGGGAGAGGAGAAAGTGAGGAGTGAAAGCGAGAGAATGTGTAAAAGCAAGAGAGAGTGAAACTTGAAAGCGAGACGAAGCACATGAGTGCAAGTCTGTTGCGTGTAGTAATTAGCAAAACCTCTGGAAGTTTATCTCCAACCAGAAGCTGCCAGCGACTTCCGGAAGCGCAAATTCGAAGGAAAAATAATTTCCCTAACATTAACAAAATTATTGCAAACTCTAATGAAAATTACAGGAATTTCATTGAATCAATATAAAATAATTCATTAATAAATATTTTATTAATTTTGAATTAAAGTAAAATTAATTTCATTAAAAATACAGTGACAAAAAATTTAATTTATATGTCAATAATATTGACATGTGTCGTTGACTCAATATAATAATATTTAATGAAACATTTATATTTAAGTAAAATTCATAATATTTAATTAACTCTCAATATTCAACAAAAGAAACTATTTAATTAAAACGTCAACTAACAATTTCAAAGAAAAGTATTAAAAACTAAAAAAAATATATTTTTAATTGTATACTCAATAAAAGAAATAAAAACCAATAAAAAAAAAAGACAAATGCCACAAAAGAACTTTAATTGAAATTTCAATTGAACAAATGTAATATGAAATGCAATAAAAGAATTTTAATTAAAAATACGATTGTCAAGCAATTTTTATAATTCAATAAAACTAACACATATTGCTCTAATTTTATGTTCAAGCAATTATATGGCGTTTGAAATTAAATCGAGCCCATAAACCAACGAATGGTCAACCGCAAAATACACACCAAGGATCATTGAAATTGAATTTCCAATAAATTTCAAAATCTGTACTACATCAGAGAGAAGAAACAAAAAATGCTGCAAATGATATACTAATAATCTACAGGCTATTAAAACCAAATGAAATCAATTTAATTGCAATATATTTCAATTAAATTGGACATTAAATCAATAGATTTGGTTTAGATCAATAGAATTGGATATTCGATTCATTATATTGGTAATTAAATCATATAAATTGAAAATTAAATCAATAGATTTGGATATTAAATCAATATATTTGGATATTGAATCAATATATTTTGATATTTAATTAATTAAATTGGAAATTAAATAAATACAATGGGATATTAAATCAATTAAATTGAAAATTAAATCAATAAATTTGAATATAAGTCCAATTCAAATTCAAATTCAATTAAAATTTATATCAATACAAGAGAATATTCATATCAATATCATTAGCTTCATTATATTCGAAATTAAATACCAAATCAATGTGATATAATGACCGCTTAAATACAAATGTAATATGGTCAAACGTTTAGCTGAGCCGAAAGCCCTATTAAACCCACCACAGGCAAGTTTCACAACCAGAACAATCTTCCCACAATCAATACGTTTCATTAGATCAATATATTTACCATGCCTTCCACTAGTAAACATCGTATCATGAGTAATTGGACTATTGATGAGATGATTTTCCATCATCAGATCCCAAAAAACCATGATAGAGGAGAGAGAGAGACAGAGAAAGAGGAAGAGCAGAGAAAATTCCTCGAATTACAAGGATCAAAATTTGTCTACGAGCGTTAACTACGTTAAATACCTTAACAAGCTTGAGTAACGAGCAATTATTCTACCTATTTACAATATTTGTTCTAAACAATTTGTTCGATATAAATTGCCGAAATCATCAACAATTTATAATCTCCATGTTGAGGCGGGGACACGCCCCCTTCCACCTCCGCCCATCATTATCATGATCTTCTCCAACGCAAACATAGCCTCCGGACATCGGTTGCCCATCTCTCTCTCTCTCTACCTCTCCCTTTCGGTCGCTTGCTCTTTGAGCTCTAATGAGCTTATTTTAAATTGTGTATAGAAATTTCGGAAATATTCTCCTACCTCTAGAATCCGATATGAAAACGCGCTCTAGAGGATGGGGCGATGGATTGTGAGGATTGTGGGGTGGTGAAAATCGTGGGTTTCGGTTCACAATTCCATGGTATTGATTTGCGAATCATTCGCAGGAGCAAACAAAATCCTTTTATTTGGCCTCAGTTTTGCGTGGATTCTTGAAGCTTCAATCGTTTTATATACCTAAATATATTTGTGTGAATCTTTCTCGATTTGTATTTATTTCTGTTTGTGTGATATTTCTATATTTGTGTGATATTTCTCTGTTAATTTGTATATTTCTCTTTTCGTATGTATATCAATTTATGTCTGTTTCTGTATATTTCTCTCTTTGTATTTGAGTTTGTACATAGATCTGAATTAATGTATGTTTATATTGTTGTTTTTGTGTGTTTTCCTTTCAGCTTTTCTCACACAATAATAACAATAAAAAACACATTAGTCCCTTTTTGTGTGTGTGTGTTGGTGTCCGTGTATTAGTGTAAGTGTGTGTGTGGCTTTTTATCTCACAATCTGTTCAAATTAAATTATTATAACTTTTTAAAGGGATTTTATTGGCCTTTTTATACAAATACCACTTTGTCTCTCACTCCTTTTTTCTCACTCACTGTCTCCTTTTCTCTCACCCAATGTCTCCCTTTTCACTTACTCACTGTCTCCCTATTTTAACTCTCCTGTCTCCCTTTCTCACACACACATACTTGTTAACCTTTTTTTCATCGTCCCAATTCTATTGCTTGAATATCCTTTGAATTTTTTTCTCTGGCTTTTCTTCCCAATACCTTTTTCTTCGACTGATTTCCATATGAGAATTCCCATTTTTTAATCGAAATGTTATTGTTGTTGTTGTTGTCCTTTTTCTTGAGAGGAATCCTTTTGTATGGGTTTTTTGTTGTTCTTGCAATGGTGTTTTTGTTATAGTGTTTTTGTTATTCTGTTTTTTAAGTTGTTATCTGGGTTTTTATTTTTATATCTATGTTTATTGTTGTTGTTATTTATGGTTATGTTGTTGTTATCTAGTTTTTTTCTTATTGTTTGTTCTACATGTTTGTTTTTTGCTCATCATGTTTTTCTTATTGTGATAATGTTTTTGTTATTGTGATCATGTTTTTTCGTTTATCTTTGTTTTTATTGTTGTTATCTCTATTTTTATTGTTGTTATCCTTCAACGTTATTTTTTTGTTTTATTTTATTTTTTGTTTATATTGTGTTTTCCCTTTTTTCGCTGTCGATGTTTTTATTGACGTCGTTTTAGTTTCGGTTGTTGTTGTTGTTATTATTGTTCTTGTTGCCTTCGTAATGTTGTCATTGTTGTTGTTATTGTCCTTATTTTCATTGTTGTTGTCTCTGGCCTTCTCATAGTTTGTACAAATTGTGGATTTACATGCAACAATATATATTTGCTATTTGTTTTCGGCTGCGAATGTCATTCAGTGTTGACTGTTAATGCAAATATTTGACAGAGAAATTAATAATGTACAAAAGAGAAATATATAACTGTAACAGATATATATATATCTATAAGAGAAATATATATCCACACAAATATATATAAATCACACAACTATTTGATTTGATAAAATATAGCGACAACACATAAAATGTGTGGAAAATATTTACATAGACAAATATACATAAATATATCACTGAGAGAACATTTAATTTGTCGACATGAGAATGGACAATAAAGAGAAGAAATGTATGAAAACGGAATTGAATATTCGATGAAATTAATTTGATTTAGAGTAATTGGAAAATTATTATTATAATAAATAGAATTGAAGGATCTTCATCATTATTCAAGTTATTTGAAAATAATATAAATAATAAAGCAAATTACTAAAATTCAAAAAATAGAATTAATAAATTAAAGAACTAACTTTAGAAAACATAGAAATAAATAATATAATATTGAATAAAATAAAAAGTTGAAGAAATAAATTTTCAAAACAAAGAAATAAATTTCAAAATCAAAGAAATAAATTTAAAAATCAAAGAAAAGAAATTTAGAAATGAAAACTAATATTTCTTTCATTTATATTTAATTCATTCAACTTGATTCTCGAAAAGGATTATTTTCTTGATCCCTTAAGTTAAAGTTTAGAATGCTGGAAAAATCTCCTCAGATCGAGGCAAACAAACAAAAACTGCAGCAATTTATTATGCAAAGCTTCAAAAATCAACAATTGGCCTAAAACAAGAAAAATTTCCAAAAACAAAAGAAATTTCCTAAAACAAGAGAAATTTCGAACAACAAGAACAATTGTCCAAAAACAAAAATATTTGCTAAAAACAAAAAACGTCACAAACATACACACAGACAGATGCAGTCAAACACATAAACTGCATTGAAATTTATGCAAGTTTCTGCACACTAAAACAGAGTTAGAACGGAAGGAAACGAGATGGAATAAGTATAACAGAAGAATAGTGAAAGAAAGAGAGGGTGAGAGAATGAATGTGTGTGATAGAGAGAGAGATTAGCAAAGGGCTGTCGGAAGTCACGTGCCGCATTAAACATGCACAAACGCACGCTTACTCACACATAAACAAATGCGCAGCCATGATTTTCACAAGGAATAAACATTATCTCTTGTGATATGTGATTGTGTTCGTTCTGTTAGTCAAGTCGAGTTCACTTGAATTGTGTCCATGGGCAGCAACGCGAGTTAGTGTGTGTGTGTCTGTGTATGTGTGAATCTAGTTCTGCATGCATATAGTGTGACGATAGATGTGATTGTTCATGTGTCCATGTGTGTGTTGTCGTGTGTGATTGTGATTATTAATTTAAGTCCTTTGAATCTTTGAACGAAGTCAAATGATCGGATTTAAGCCGCTTAGAGGGAAATTTAATTCATTTTAAATCTTGAGAAAACACACGATGTCATAAATACAAAGAAAAATATGGGTATATAAAATATATGGATTTGTATTTATGTGGATTTATATGAATTTGTATAATGCATATTTATTTTGAATTTATATATATTATTTTATATTTATAACAATTTATTGGTATTTTCATGAATTTATTTATATTGATTTATGTGTATTTAGATTTATTTATGTATTTATACTTCATTAATTTTTTTACATTTTTGTCTAGATATACCATTATATATAATATATTTAATTATATTTATTTATATTTTTGGTATTTATATGTATTTTTTTGAATTTATATGGATCAGTATTTATTTGTAGTTATATTAAATTCTATATATATGTATTTGAATTTATATTAATTTATATGTATGTAGTTATCCACAGATTGATATCCTTGTGGGAAATTATCCTTTCAGCAACGATGGCAAACGTTCAAAATGCGAAATTGCAGCAAGAATGACTTGAAAATTACATGTGCCAACAACAGTAACAGCAGAAGCAAAAGCAACTGCGGAAATAACTGGAGCAGCAACAAAAATAATAAATATATACAACAATCCAATATAACAAGTACAAATCCAAAAACAATAACAAGTGGAACAGAAGCAGGAACAACAACAATCACAACAAGTAAAACAACAATAAGAAGCAGTACAACAAAAAAACAACGGAAGCCAAGGATCTGAAATTATTTTCGAGTCCTTTCCTTAATAAATACCAGGAAAATTGCTCAAGCCATAGCTAATAATTGTTCCAGGACATTGGGTTGCAAGGATGCAAGTTGTTGTTGTTTGTATTGTTGTTGTCAGTGCATACAACATTGTTGTTGTTGTTGCCAGTGCAGTGGCCATTGTTATTGTTGTTCTTATTGCATCTCCCTGTTGCAATCGCATGCGTGCGTTCAGTGAAATGAAAGGAAAAATTAAAATAAAAATGAAAAGAAAACGAAAAAGAAAAAGAAAACGAAAAAACAAAGAAAACAAAAAAAGAAAATAAAAAAGAAAAGAAAACGAAACGAAAAAGTAAAAGAAAAAATAATGAAAACAACAACAAATTGTTGACATGCAACGTGGCAACACATTCACCATTCGGCTTAAATATATCGGTGTGTGTTTCGTGTATCGGTGTGTGTGTGTTTCGTGTATATGTATGTGTGTTATTCCATTGTATGCGTTGGTCCCAGTGCGGTCAACCAAGGTGAAATCCAACTCAGCTCAACATATACAAACAAAGACATACATACATATGTACATACAAAGACCCATACAAGCAAAGACACATACAAACAAAGACACACACAAACAAACACACACAATACTACGATGACCCAAATTGATGGGTCAAATGGAGTTGAATCGACAACGAAACGACGACGAGTTTGCGTCGATGAAGAATTTCTTGGAAATGTCCAGGAGGAGTTACAGTTGTTGTAGTTGTTGTAATTTTATAGTTCTTGTGGAATTTTATAGTTGTAGTTGTTATTATTGTAGTCGTTATTGTTTTGTGCATTTCTTGTTATTTTTTTGTATTGTAAATTTTTTTGTGTAGTAAATTTTTAATGCCACTTGATATAAAAAAAATGATGGAGTATGATGCTAATAAGGTATGAGACATCGTGAAAGTATATGTGAATTCGTCGATGTGTATGTGAGTGCCCTGATGTGTATGTTAATTCGTGGATGTGTGTGTGAATGCGTGAATGTGTATGTGAATTATTGTGTATATGAATTCTTGTGTATGTGAATTTCTGTACATGAATACGTGTATTCAAATTTGTGTGTGTGAACAATTGTTTATTTGAATTTGTGTACGTGATTTCTTAAGTGTATGCGTGTCTCTCTGTATTCTCTCTCTCTGTGTGTGTGTGTGTGTGTATTTGTGTGCCAGGTCGTTAAGTGCTGCCGGAAGATGTTAAGTGAATTCGTTAAGAAACGCACTAAAACTGAATGCGGAAATTGCTCTCATAGTTCTTACTACAGTGTAGTGAACGATAGAAATTGTAGAGAAATTTCAATGAATGAAATAAGAGGAGGGAGCCAAAAAGGTAGTAAGAAAAATTAAGGTAATGTAAACGGAAATAATAAAACATAATATTAAAATTAGTTATCATAAAATTATTTCAATAAAAAAGGTATAGAAGAAAAGATTTAACAATGTATTAAAAGTAAATAAAAAAATTATAGTAAAATAAAAAAATATAAATTCATGAAGAATATTTTAGAAATATTTAACATTAAGAAATTGTATAAATTCATAAATTATTTTTTTTGTTTTGTGTGAGATTTTTAAATTCCAATTCTTTTTTAATTTATTTTTTTTATTTTCATAATTTTTTAAATTTTATTTTTAATTTATCACTATTTTAAAAATAATTTTATATCTAAAAAGGAAATAATGTTTTTCTCGTAATAATCATTTCAACAAACATTTATTCCTCATAAAACCTGAAAAGCTTTTCAACCCAAAGTTATAATTTTCACTTGAAATTAAATTACGTAGAAATCTTTAATGAAGAAAAAATCTCAACGTTTCATAAATGAAACAAACCATAGACTTCATCTGAAACCCCGAAGCAAAATACAAAATATATAAATAAATCAAGAAGCAGAAGAAAATACAACCATATTGAAAAGAAAGAGAAGGAGGGAGGAAGGGAGAGAGAGGGTTGAATAGAGAGACAGAGTGAGGGAGGTTGAGTGAGAGGGAGAGGGAGAGGGAGAGAGAGAGGGAGAGAGAGAGAGTGTTGGGTGAGAGGGCATTATGAGAAAAACCACGATGAAAAGCAATCGGAAAATCGAGAAATTAATGAAATTAAACAACGAACCAGAGAACGAACGAAATCCGATGAGAGAAAGCGAGATAGGGAAACATGAGCGATGAAAAGGAAGATGGTGAAATGAAGGTGGAAGAAAGGTGAAGAGGAAGGTGGAAGAAAGGCGAAGAGGAAGGTGGAGGGAAAAGTGAAAAGTGTATAAATAGTGAGAATGGAGAGAGGGAGAGAGAGGGAAAAAAGGATTCATATTATAAATTGGAATTCGACGGTAATATTTCAGAAAAGGATTCGTGTTGTAAGCCGTGGTAATTTTTCATTTTAATTCGGTTCTGGTTTTCTTTCGTCGTATTTGTTTGTTTTTTTTGTTGGACATTTGCAATCAGTGAGAAAGGACGACGATTGTTGTTGTTATTCTGAATGTTGTTGGTATTGTAGTCGTTATTGTTTTTGTGATTGTAGTAATTATATAATTTGTTGTCATTAAAGCAAATTAACACCTGGATTGTGAAGCGAGAAACATAATAAATACAACAATAATAACATGAAAAGGACCAACAAAACAAGGACAAAAGAAACAAGGACGAGAGAAACAAGAACAAGGGAAATAAAGACAGAAAAAAGAAGGAGAAGAGATAATAATAAGTTAAACAAGGACAGGAAAAAGAAGGAAAAGGGAAAAAGGACAAGAGAAATAAGGACAAGGGAAAAAAGACAAGAGAAATAAGGACACGGAAATCATGGACAGGAAAAATAAGGAGAAGTGAAATAAGGACGAATCCATTAAACCCAAGGACGAACATGTGGCGAGAGAAATCACCTCGAAAGGAAATACATATTTTAAATAAAACGGAAACCTGGACGAAGTGAAAGGAACAAAGCGTGCATTAAAAATAAGGTGTAACCGAAAGAATGGAGATGGAAATAACCAAAGAAAATGGGAATTAAAGAAAGAACAAAAAAATTGGGGACCGAAAAAAAAATTGAGAGAACGAGACAAATTGGGACTAAAAGATAGAGAGAACGAGACAAATTGGGACCAAAAGAAGGAGAGAACGAAATAAATTGGAACCGAAAGAAAGAGAGAACGAAATAAATTGGGACGAAAAGAAGGAGAGAACGAAATAAATTTGAACCGAATTAAAAAGAAACCGGAAGATATCGAGAACGAAAAATGGAAACAAATAAAAATAAAAAGACACAAAAAAAGAGGACGAAAAACGTCAAAACCAGAATAAAAAAGAGAGCTTGAGTACGAAATGAAAGGAATGAAATCGCGCGTAATAAAATGAAATAAGTCATATTTTTACAAGCAATATCCGATAACTATTATCTTGATTTATTAATTTATGTATTTATTTATGTTCGTGTCCTTCGAAGGATGTGGCGAGCGACTGAACTGAACGAAGGCTCGACAAGCGGAAAAGGATAATGACAGATTTGGTGAAAATAAATTGAATGAAATATTACTAAATGAATTGAATAAAATAATGAAAGAAAGAATGAACAAATTGAATGAAATATTACTAAATGAATTGCATGAAATATTACTACATGAATTGAATGAAATTTAACTGAATGAATAAATTGAATGAAATGTTAGTGAATGATTTTGTTAAAGTTGGTGTTGTTTTTCTTTCGAAATCGACCGCATTTCATTTTCAACATCATTTCATTTCTTCATTCATTTTGTTGTAGTTTAATTTTATTTCGTATTATTTTCTTGTTATTTTATTGTAGTTTCATAATAAATTTGTTGTGATTCATATTATTTTGTTGTAGTTTTTTTGTTATTTTTCATGTAGTTTTATTCTGTGTCTTTCCATTCGTTCTCTCGTTCGTTCGTTTTAATTCAATCGCAATCACGATGGAAATTAAATTCTCGACAAACCAATTTGTTTGTTGTAATCCACATCGTCCACTCGGATTCTGACCAGAGTGAGAAAGATTTAATGAAATGAATTGCAGGGAGTAAGGGAGAAGGAGAGAGGGAGGAAGAGAGAACGAGAGAGAGGGAGACGTTGGAAGGGCAGAAATGATAGAGGATGATGTTGGAAGAGAGAGAGAAGAGGATGAGTGACTGAATATGTGAGCGACTAATTGCAGGATATTAATGCCTAACAAAGGACATTCAACGATATTCATACGAGAGAGAGAGAAAGGGAGAGAAAGGGATTGAGTGAAAAGAAGTGATGAAGGGAGATGAAAAGAGAAAGAAGGAGTGAGAGGGAGTTGGGAGAAGATTGGGGGAAAAGCCCAGAGAGTTATTGAGGGATATAGAGACAGTAGAAGACCAAGGACAAAATTTGCATGTGGACAAACGACTGATGGAACCGAAAACTGAGAGAGAAAACGACGAAAATCTCTAAACGGAAGTGAAAGAGACGGGCGGAGGTCGTGTATCCTTCTTGCATTAAGTAAGGGAGAGGCAAAGAGATGGAGGAGAGAGAAAGAGGAGAGGAGAGAAGAGAGAGAGATGAAGCTAAAGGAAGAGTGCATTGAATGAAGGATTAACAAACGAATTTTGCCACTCGATGGCGCTCGCTCGGTCGACACTCGTCGGCTTAGCAGCGAGCATTTAACGGTCGTTGATGATGACGACGACAATGACGACAGCAACGATGGCGACAATGACGACAATGTGAAGGACGATGATGGAGTCGAATGGATGGATGGATAGAGTCGACGATTTCGTTGATGGTGATGATGAGTTGAATGATGGAACGGCTGGGAGTCAGAATAATAACGACTCAAAAGAACAACGAAAATAACAACGACAACGACAACAACAATGACAACAATAACAACAACAACAACTATAACAACTACAATACGACGAAAGGACGAAGGACAAATGCTGCAGGGATTATACGAATTTAAATTGAAATGGAAAATGAATTAAAAGGAAGGACATTGAATCGAATGATGGGAAGGAAGAGAGAGAATGGATGAGAGGAATCGAAGAGGGAGGGAGCGTATTAAAGAGAATGGTGAGGGGGAAAAGAGAGGCGAAAGGAAGACCGAGCAGAAAGGATGAAGAAGAAAAGAATTGAAGGAACGATTGAGTGAACTGAGGCGAACTACAGAAGTTTTTGTCTGGGTACCGAGGTGAAGGACGAATAATTGGGAGGCGGAAGAACGATCATAAAATTATTAATGAAAATATTGAATATAACTCTAACTACACAAAATATTTATATTTATTTATATTTATAAACTTGTGGAAAATTTTGATCACACTGCAAAGAAAAATGAGCAGATTAAGTAAATTAAATTCGAAAGAGTACAGAAAATATTGAAATGTAAAATTTTCTACGAAATAAAGTAAAATGTTTTTTTCTTGTAAATTATATAATTATAAATTTAGAAAAAAAACGTATAATAAATAAATAGTTTTCAAAATTTAATGAAATGAAGAAATTAAATTAGGATAAATTTTCCTAATATAGAATATAAATAAATTATATAATTATAGATTTAGAAAAAAAATTATAATAAATAAAAAGTTTCTAAAATTTAATGAAATGAAAAAATTAAATTCGGAATAATTTTCCTAATATAGAAAATAATTTATTAGTTAAAGAAAGAAAAAAAAAGTTCTATAAATATTTTAATTAATTTTCATTTTGCAATGTAATTGCTAGTTGGTAAATAATTAAATTAATTAATAACTGAAAATTATATAAAAATTAAAACTAAATATAAATAAAAAAGACCGAAAAAAAATAAAAAACATAAAATTCAAAATTTAAAAAAAATATACATAAAATTAAAAGTATAAAAATTAATAACAAAATAAAAAAAATATAAATAAATACAAAAATTAAAAATAAAATAAAAAATTGGTCAAATAAGAAAAATCTTCTATAAAAACTTCAAAAAAATGTTAATTGAAAAAAGAGATAAACAAGAAAATTGAGAATATTGGGATTTAAATTCTGAAAAAAATACTATTAAAACATAGACCTAAGCCTAAAATCCCAAGAGAAAATGGAAACCATAAACCCCAATGTAGAATAAGATGGATCAGGCAATTTCGTATATTTGGTGAGAAACTTATGATGGTCGAAATTAGACACACACACAAACCAACACCAATAAAGAATCATACACACAACCATATATATATATGTAGATATATCCATGGTCCATGGTAACGATGATAGATAAGTGTGAATTATTCTGTGTGAGAAAGGATTTGCGATAGACAAATAGAAATAATCGAGAAAACCTACAAACAAATGTCGAGATGGACAGAGATGGAAATGGAAAAATAAACAGAGACATTTTATGGAACGGAGAGAAATTTCTACAAATATACACACATTTCTACGAATATTTACATTCTGCAAATCTACATTCTACAATCTACAAATATTCACATTACTACAAATTTTCCCATATCCAAACTTTCCCCAAATATTCGCATTTACCGAAATTCACACAACTCACAGTTACTGAAATATATATTTATGTAGGTGAGTTTTTATGTATGGGTGTGTAAATGTGTCTGTATGTATATGTGTGATTTTGTATATATATATATATATATATATGTGTGTGTTTGTGGGAAGATGAGAACTTCAACAAACTAACAAAATTAGTAGCAATTTCTGAAACACATCGTGACACGTTTGTCAGCATCATGTTTTCTCTTCTTGTCGCTCCACTCTATCTCTCTCTATCTCGCTCTCTATCTCTCTCTCTCGATCTCTATCTCTGTCACTCCCTCTTAGCTCTCTCCTTCTTCTAAGCTTTCTCTTTTCACTTCACTGTTCAGTTTTCGGTGGCCAAATTACAATGTATTAAGAAAGAGAGATAGAAGAAAGAGTTAGCGTCAGGATTTAGACAAGAGCTGCAGACATGCGGACAGACAGAAAGACAGACGGGAAGACAAATAGACAGGGAGACAGATAGACAGGGAGACAGATAGACTGGAATGGAGGGAGAGATGGAGGAAAGAGAAGGAGGAAGATAAGAAGACAGAGTGAGAGACTGATGAAGAGAGCAGACAGGCGAGAGAATAGGACAAAAAGACAGAGAAGCAGACAAAAAGACAAACAGTTATAAAGACAAGCTGACAGAAGGAGAGAGAGACAGAAGGACAAACAGACAGATGGAGAGTTAAAAAGAAATAGAGATAAGAGAAAGAAAAACGAATAGAAATAGAAAACGGAAGAACGACAGACTGATTGAGAGACAGGAAATAGCAATAGAAAGGATAGAATGAAGACAGACAGGCATAGACAGCTGTCTAGAGAGAGCTAGAGATAAAAAGTTAGTGAGAGAAAAAGAGAATGAATGAGAATGAGGTAATGAGAGAAAGAAGAGGTACTGAGAGAAATGGAGATTAAGAAAACGAAGGATTGAGAGAAAGAGGGAGAGAGTAAGAAGGAAGTAAGACAGAGAGAGGGAGTGATATCGAGAGCGTGCGAAGAGAAGATAAGAAGAAATCATGGTAAATTATACTGCAGTGAGATGACGACTGTAACCACAGAGTCAGCGAAAAGCAGAAACAGTAACCAGAACCACAAAAATAACGACAACAACAACGACAAAAACAACAACAACAACCACAACGACAAAACAAACAACAACAACATCAGCGACAGTGACAAAACTATACAAATATAACAGAGAGAAAAGAAGACAGATTGTATGAGAGAGTGGAAGAAAGAGTGAGATAGTGAAAGAGGGAGAATGAAAGAGAGAGAGAGATAGAGTGTGTGGGCCACATGGCAGTAAGACATACAGACAGAGACAGATAGAGACAGACAGAGACCTCGTAAAAAGGAAGCAATTAAATTCAAATGTAAGCTTAATTGAAAAGGATTAATTGTGAGCTTTCAATGGATCTCTCTATGTGTACGTGTGTGTGTATGTGTTTGGATATCTGTGTGAGTTGAAGAGTTCTGGGAAATGGAGGGAAAGAGAAAGAGAGATATGGAGAATGAAAGATATGTACGAAGGACGGATATGGGATTCTGTCCTTGTGTGCGAACAAATGACAATGGCGACATTTTTGCGGCCATTTTTAATGGTCCCCATGCGACTGAGCAAAACGGAATGATGTGTAGTTTTCATTCTCCCTCTCTCTTTCTCCCTTCCACACATTATATTAAAACAAAAAAAAAAAACACAAATAGTGAGACTTTTTTAATAATAGTTTTTCCAATTAAAATAACAATTGTTTAATTGTTCATGGGAGAGCGAAAACTTTCGACATTTCGACACAGAAGAATAAAAATAAAGTGAAAAAGAAATTATTCCGAAAAATCGTAGTATAGAAAGAAAGAATGAGATGTGGTAGTTGAAGGACGATGAAGGATAAAGTAAAGGAAGGAATTGAAGAAATGAAAAAAAAAAAATGAAAGGACATTTAGTTAACGTTCGATGGTCGAAAAATTCAGAAATTGTGGTTGGGGTTTTATGTTCCACAAATTTAAAATGAAATTGAATATGAAATTCATAGAAAAAAAATCTGTCAATTAATGTGACTTAAATGTGAATTAGTGTGAAATATAATTAAGAAATTCCAAGATATGTTTATAAAAAAATAATAAAAAGCATGAATATTTGTAAAAAAAAAAAATCCTGTCAATTACTGCGAAATGAATGTGAATTATGAGGAAATGTAATTTAGAAACTCATTATCATTCCAGTGGAAATCAATGTCAAAGTTCACATCAAATCAAAGTCAAGCTCGTGGAGTAAAATATGGAAAAAAGCGCCACAAATGATGATGATTAAAAATGACGAGAGAAAAACAAAAAAAAAAAACAAAAGCAGGAAAATAACCAAAAGCAGAAAAATAACTAAAGCAAGAAAATATTTCACATGCCATGATGCTGCAGTGTCAAAGCTGATTAAAGTTCCTCCTCATCAGAGCCAAGGGCTTGAAGTCAGAGAAGAGAATCAGAGGAGGAGTGGAAAAATTTCAAAAATTAATCATGTCAGAAGAGTTCGTTGGCCCGCAAAAAAAAACGGGGAGAGAGAAAATTTCATGCTTTAAGAATTCAAAAATTATGAGTCTGCATTTAGGAGCTCGAATCCACTCCAATCCAGAACAGAAAGAGGAATTTCATATTTCCAAGAATTCATTCATTTGCCATAATAAAAAAATGTGTGTGTTTTTTTGGTAGGTCGAAAATGAAGCTTTATTCAGGAAAATTTACATAAACATATCATATACACACGTTTTTATATGTATGCTAAAGTGTGTTCGAGTGTGTTTGTGTGGGTGTGTGTGGAATGACTTCGTGTTTATGCTGGTAAAAGTGTGTACGTGTGTGTGTGTGCGTTGCATAATAAGCCGATAAGACAACAGACACAATGCGAGTTTAGCTGTTAATTTTTTGGGGAGAACGAAATGGACTGCGGTAGAAAATGATTGAGGGGGGGGGAAACGGGAAAACGAGAGGAAAGAGAAGAAGTGAAGCATATAGGATTTCACAGAAAATACCTTAATGTCTGCATATGTATGTGTGTGTGTATATGTGTGTCGGCAACGTGTTTTCATGTTTGTGGTAGGGCAAAGGATTAGAAAGGATTTCAAGTGAAAAAGAGATCTAGTGTAAAATAATATGCTAACTTTGTTTTTGTTGTCGTTGTTGTTTGAAAGTGAGTTCTCGCTGTGCAAACCTTAGCAAGTTAAATGAAAGAGTGAGAGATAGAACGACCATAGAACAGACACAGGAAAATAAATACGAGATAATTATGCATCAAGGGTATTTTATATTATGGCATAGAGAAATAAAACTTTAAAAAATGTAAACATCAAACAAAATATAAATAAAAATCCAAAATCATGCGATAAAAAGTGAAACCCTCGGATTACAAAATCATGGAATAAAAATAATAATACACGAATCCCAAAATCTTGAAATAAAAAAAATAATTTTGAATTCCCAAATTAGGCATTTAACAGAAACTTTATTGGTTCCCAAAATTAGGCAATAAAAAGTGAAAATAGAGAATTCTTTGATGAAATTAGGCAATAGAAATTTAAATTATGAACCGAGAATTGGGCCATGAAAATGTTAAATTACGAACCGAGAATTAGGCCATGAAATTTTGAATATTCTCCTAAAAACAGGCAACAAAAATCAGCCAACAATAAGTAGGCAACAAAAATTATGCAACAAAAAGTAGGCTACAAAAACTAGGCAACAAAAATGATCTAAAAACCCAGAAAATAATTAAACTGAAATTAATTTCAATAGCGAGATTCTAATCTAATTTTCAACTTGCACTCGAAATAACAATAATGAATTCAGTGTGAAAATGATCCCGAAAACAATTTCAAAAATGTTGCGCCTCAAATCCATAGAAAATTTAGTATTTAACGCCTGAAAATATGCAACAATTTGCAATACAGGGTCATTGAGTCAAAGAGGTGGACATTGTTTGGACGTCAGAGTGATCAGGGGTCGTCAAAGAATCGCCAGGGTGACCAGAGGGCGTGACTGTGGCAAACATAATGCAATTAAACACATTTCCAGCGCGGGCGAATGTTAATTTGTCACTTTAATTGTTCGACATTTAAAAAGGGATTCACAAAAAGGACAAACGACAAAAACACACAGATTCGTGTAACTCGACCACTACATGTCGTGGTGGTAGTGGATTTTGTGTGCGTGTGTGTTGTAGTGAATGAAACTGTAAAATAATGCAATTAAAAGCCGCAAATGCTGTGAAAAACATTTTTAAAATTAGTGTCAATTAATAATTATTAATGCGATTTGTTTGTTTGCTCTTCGCTTGACAGCAGTAAATTTTCATTGCGGCCAATTTCGTTCCAGACTTTAAGGCGACCGACCGTCGAGCTTTTGGTCAGAGAGAGATTTTATTTTTTAATCGTTTCTGTGTTTTTTTGCTCCGTGGTTTCAATATTGATTTAAAATGTTGCGGTGTCAAAAAAAAACGCAATATCAATAATTGAAGAAAAAAATGCAATATCAATAATTGGAGAAAAAAAATGCAATATCAATAATTGAATGAAAAATTCTATAAAAAACCGCATGAAAAAATATAATTCTTTTCATTAGGAAATATAAGTGGAAAAAATATTATTATTTCCATTAAGAAATTACATTGGGAAATAAATTATTTTTAAGGAAAAAAATTGCAATTCATTTTTAATGTTAGTCTTTTTTAGTGAATTTATTAAGTTGGTTTTTATTCCAATTATTTGTATTAAATATATTAAACTCTTCTTTAGTGAATTTATGAGCGTTATTTTGTAGTAAATTTATTTACATTATTTTTATTAAAATATTTTTTCGTAATTTTTTCGACTTCACTGTTAAAGAGGATACGCTCGAAGGCTTCACATTAATTTCGTTTCGAGTCGCACTTGAAAAATGTTGACGCAAAGAATGAGAGACGTTGTGGGAGGCGAAGAAAATAAATTTCATAGAAATTCGGCAAAAGCAAACACCATCAAAAATTGAGAGGGTGCGAGAAAAAGAGAAAGGGGGAGAAAAAAGAATGAGGGCGAGGGAAAAAGAGAGAGAAAGCGGGTGTCTCGCATTAACACCAAAATAGACTGAATTGAAAAAGTTAAAAGGAATGAACGTTGAAATTTGAAAGTTAAAAACATTCAAAGGAAAAAGTTGAAAGAACGTGTTAAAGAGCGAGTGAAGAAAAAAAGAGCGAAGGAGAAGGGAATCCTTATCAGTGTGAGTGTGGGAATGTCTGGAGGTGTTTACGTATGTATGGGTGTGTTGATAATTTTCAAGGAGCCCCTAAAAGTATGCCTTCTAGCGAGAAACATTAATCTCATTGTGCTGCTGTCAAAGAGAGAGAGAGGAGAGTGTGAGAGGGAGAAAATATAGGTGAGATGGAGGGTAAAGATAAGAAAGGGAAGTGAGACAAAGAAGAGCGAGTGTTGAGGAATATTTACAGAGAGTGTTATAAAGTTTGACTGGAAGTACATTGGAAGAAAGTTATCTGACAAAGAGGAACGAAGTCAACTCATACATAACTTCAAAACTGACTATATATGTATAAGTATGTTTGTATATCTATGTGTTTCTGTTGATTTTATATATTGTTAAATGTATGTGTGTGTATATATTTTCATGTTTGTTTATGTGTTCATGGAAATCACTCATTGGCATACATTAATTATGCAAACTGAATTAAAATTTACCAGTGTTTTTAATTAATTCGGCAATTAATTAAATTCGAAAAGTCAAAACCAAACCAAACGCCTTAAGGTATGCAACAATATTACCGAACAATAAATGTAATGAAATGTAGATTTATTCATATGAATATGCAATGATTTATTGGTAAATATTTATCTACATTAATGTAATCAGAAATTTTGTTATATATTTTCCACATGAAGTGATCTCAAGAAGTAGAAAACGCTTCAACTTAGATTGATACAGCGCCTAAAGATATGCTTTTCTGAGAAAACTACGAAGTAAACGTTCACGAAAATCACATGCTGTCTCTGACAGACGAAACTATTACAATCTGATGAAGGTGAGGGACAACGTTGAAGGAAAGAAAGAAAGAAAGAAAAGGCAAAACTTTCAATAAACAAGAGACACCTGAGACGAAATAGAATTTCACAGAACTCAAGCCAAAAAGTATGCAAAAGAAAAATCATTATCAAAATGATGATGAGAATAGTCATGATAATGACGATGGTAACGATGATAATGACGATGTTGATGATGTTGGGAATGAGTTTTTCTTTTAGCGAACAAGTTTGTGGCACACTTTTTAAGTTCCATTTTTCGCATTTCCCATTTTGTAGTTGAGGTTGGATTTTTCATTCTCTAGAAAATTGAATGCAGAGCATGAGGAGGAGAAACTAGACCCAATGCCTTTGTATATGTGGGTGTATATGATGGTGTGTCTGTGTGTGAGTTTGTTTCAAAAGAGAGGGTTGGGTTGAAAATTGTTTGCATTTATTTTGAGACAAATATTTGCGGCAAAACTTTCAAAAGATTCAAAGTTTGTTTCGACGTTAGCCCCCTTTCGCCATTGACTGTTTCACCAACACTAACGACCACGCCCATTACTAAAGACCACGCCCACTGTTCAAATTCACTTTGCTGTGTGCATAAAATTGAATGTATGCGATGTTTGAGGGTTCGAAGGGACGAAAGATCGAAGGAAGGGAGCGAGTTTGCTTTGGAAGAGAAGAAAGAAGGGAGCAAGTTTCGCATTTAGAGTTTTTCTGACATTTAAATGTCAGTTGGCGAAGCTCTTTTAATACCATTTTGAATAGGGTTCTCTCCCACAAGTGAATTTGATAAATTACAACAGTGCGAATGAGTCACCAAAGGAGCCGGAGAGATGGACAAACAGAAGGAGAGACAGAAAGAAGGACAGACAGGTGATGGAGGTGAGAGAGAATTTCCGAATTCGGGTCACTCGAATGATCCAGGTCATTTAATTATGATAAAAACGTTGAAAAAACGTGAAAAAAAAGTAAAATGTTTACCTTGTGTGATGAGAGAGAGAGAGTTCGTTATTCAAAGGATTCGTTAAATATGACATACCTGAAACGAGACAGAAGTGGACATTGAGTTATTGATGGGGTTTTTCATGATGGTTTAATAAATATTGTTGAGAAAAGCTTCATTATTTTATATTTCATTTTTTTTCGATTCACATTATATTTCTAGTCATAGATAATATTGAAATTTACTTTAGTATAATATAATAAATAAATTAAAATAAATAAATTAAAATAAATAAATTAAAATAAATAAATTAAAATAAATAAATTAAAATAAATAAATTTTATTAAATAATTCAAATACGCATATCAAAAAAAATTTAAATAAAATTCTTAAACGAATTTAAATTAATTTTATAACATTTAAAACTACAGGTTTATATAAATAAAACCTTAAAATCACACCATGAGCCTAATATAATAATTTACACCTCATTGATTTATTCGTGAAGGGTTCTCGAAGACTCTTCACGAATCCTTCCATCGAACTCCTCCCACCCATGTGAAAATAATAACAAACTTTCCCCCGAAGCACTGGAACTAAATAAAAACGAAAACCTGTTGAAAAATAACAGGTTTTCAATTTCAAATGCGAAATGTGTTTGTATGAATGTAAATCGATAAGGATGGGTGGATGAGTGTGTGTGTGGATGGATGAGTGTGTGTGGATGGATGAGAGTGATATGTATGTATGAGTTCATCTCTCTGAATGCCTTCGTGTGGGAAATTGTCAGTGTGTGTTTTTCAACTCGATTGGCACTCGTTTATGCAGAGCGGCAATTTGCAAATAATTACGGAAATGTAATTCCCACATGGGCGGAAGTTAAATCCACTTCCGTTCGCATATTGACTGACAAATGATTGAGGTTCTCGAATCGAAACCAACTGAATCGTTTAATGCGATGTGATCTGATGTGATGCGAAGAGCTATTCAATGGGTTGATGTGATGTCAAGTCATAGGATTCGATTCAAGGAATAGGATTCAATTCAAGGAATAGGATTCAATTCAAGGAGTAGGATTCTATTCTAAATATAGGAATCTGTTCGAGGCATTTGCTATATTCATACGATTGGAATCAAGTCGATTCTATTCTATTCGATTCAAGACTATCATTCGATTCAAGTTATATCATTCGATTCAAGCCTATTTGAATCAATGCGATTCATATCAAAACGATTCAATTTGATTCATTTCAAAACGATTCAATTCGATTCATTTCAAGTCGATTCAATTCCATTTGAATTCCCTTCGATGCACATCAACAACAGTAGAGAGTTTTAGAGGGCTTACATTGCCTACATAATGTATGAGTGTGTGTGGACTGCATGAGTGTGCGTGGGGATTGCGTGGGTGTGTAAGAGAATGTCGGATAGTGTAGGTGTATAGGATAGTTTGTAAAGTATGCGTGTGTTTGTGTTCTAGGTGTTTGTTGGTGTATATGTGGTGAAAATGGAAATCCCTGCACCGTTGTTTGTTGCTAATTGTTGAATAGTTGATGGCACTTCAATTGAACGCAGTGTTCAGTTCATTGAATGCGGGATGAAGAGAGCAAATGAGATCAATTGGAAGGGGAGAGGAAGGGAGATGAAAGAGAGGGATGGAGGAGAGAGTGTGGAAGAGAGGAAGAGAGTTTGAGGAGCGTGAGGAAATTAGTAGAAGATAGCAATATAGTGGGAGGTTATCAGAGGTAATAGTGGGAGAATCAAGAGAATTGAATTGATATCAGTGGTTAAAGTAAATGTAGCGAAACCGTGAGTGGCAGAGGGAGATGAAGAAAGGACGGAGAGAGAGAGATGTATTCAATGGTGAATGGTCTTTGAGGAGACCATGTGCTAATTGTACTTCGCCTACTGTTGTGGTTTCCACAAACAAGTAGATGAAGGTGCGATTGATTTCCAAATAATCGTATTAGATTGATACATATGTATACAACATACAACAAACCAACCAACCACACAAGCACGCAAACCCACGCACACATACACAAATAGACACAAATTGAAGAGAGCAACCGCACACAGTGACACAAAGATAAGGATAAAGACAAAGATCTATCATTATAGACAGATGCATTTAACCACTAGAGTGTGAGATGGATCACCACTATAGAGGGAGGAGAAGGAGTGAGGGAGAGAGAGGTTGAGGTAAAGATGGGTTGAGGTAAAGAGAGGTTGAGGTAAAGAGAGGTTGAGGTGGAGAGAGGCATAGAGAGTAAGTGTGACAGAATGAGGATAGAGCGAGACAGGTGTAATGGTAATGAGGATCAAGCTCAGATATCGTGTTGTTAATTGAGTGAAACTGTGTAATAAATGAGATGTAAATGAAACCGAGTTAATGCTTCATTGAATCAGCACAAATAGACCTGTTGTATCGGATGGGGGCGGCCAGAATATTTGTCCAATAACAACTACTACTACAACAACAAAATGAACACATAGTTTATGCATGTATTTGTGAGTTGGAGGAATGAGTGTATGAAGGTGTTCATTGAAGAAGGTTGGCGTGTGTGAGTGAGAGCATGCGTTGAATCGAGATTAAGTTGAACGATGGCAATGATTTATTTATGAATTGATGAGTCTGGTTGGCTGTCTTTCTGTCTATCTATTGATTGAACGAAATGTTCATCTGTCTGTCAATTGGACGGAATGTTCGTCATGCTTTTGATTGGACGAATTATTCATCTAACGAACTGTTTGTCTTTGGTCTGATAATTTTTAATCTTTATCAATGAATCTGACTCTCGATGGTTCCATCGGTCTCTTCATGTTCCTGTTCTACCATTTGTCTATGGATCTGTCTGTCTCTCAAGAGTTCTATTCATCTTTCTATGGCTCCGTCTGTCTTTTCATGCTCTTGTCCTCCATGGTCCATGCCTGTCCATTTGTTGCTCGATTGAATGGTTCATGGCTTCGTCTGGTGTTTTGTTGAAGTGGCTTCGAGTGTCGTTTTGTGGTAATGGAATTGAATGAGTGACTGAATAAGCATAAGTTGAATGGTTGATTGAAAGAGTAGTTGTATGGATAAATGAATGAGTAGTTGTATGCATAAATGAATGAGTTGTTAAATGGATAGTTGAAGAAGTAGTTGAATGAATAATTGAATGCGGTATTGAATGAGTTTTTGAATGTGATGCTAAACTCTCTCTTGATGAGCAGATGATGAGAGGAATTGGTGATGGACCATCAATGAATTGTGTCCGAAGATTAAAATGAAAAGTAAGATAATCATTGATTGATATTTTACATAGTGAAATACTATATGCTATAGTTCATTGTATTATCCTTCTGACTACTAAATTTGTTACAAACAAACTACTTAACCTTGTCTCTACTAACTAAACTTGTTACTACTAATTAATCTTTTCTCTGTTGAATACCATTCTTTTCAAGTCGATATATCTTTCTACCATTTCTCTCTCTGTGATCCTTTTTTGTGCGATATATTTTCCTTTGCTATCATTCCTTTAAACTAACTTCTTTATCTGTTTTCCCCCCTCGTCAACAACAGCCTCATTAATACGATTCAAGATTCACCACCCCAAAACACCAAACGACCTTCCTTTCATCCCTCTTCCCGCCCTCTTCATTTCCTTTATATTTCTAATCAACCGGGGAACAGAAACGACTAAGGAAGCAACAACAAGAACTATGATAATAGAAATAGCAAAAAGAGTATTAAGAAAAATAACAAGAAAAATATGAAGAAAAATACCAAAAATATTAAAAATAACAACAAGAATAATAAAAAAATAACAAAAAAAAAATATTAATAAAAAAACAAAACAAAATGTTAAGAAAAACAATTACAATATTACGAAAACCAACAACAGGATTTATACCAATAACAATAATTATACCAACACCAACATGAACAAGAACTACGATAATCATCCCGACCTCTTCGAAGACCAAGACCAAAGGTCGTTGACCAAATCGAGTGAAAAGAAAGGGCGAAAGAGGAAAGGCGAGGGTGAAAGAGATTGGTGAAGAGAGGGAGAGAAAGAGTAAATACGAATGAGGGAGAGAAATAGTGAATAAGAATGAGGGAGAGAAAGCGTAAATGAGGAGTGAATGAATGAGAAGGGGGAAATAAGAGAAAGAGGGAATGAGACGAAGGTAGAAAGAGAGAGATTGAATGAATGTGGAGAAGGGAGCGCGTGAAAGAGAGACAAACGATCCCGAGAATGAAAGAGAGCGTGGGATTGCATTATTTCGAGAGCGCTATCGCAATTCATTTATCTCAATTTTCACACGCGGCTTTAAAATTTCGTTTTTTTGCTTCAACCGCCACCCTCAACCAGAAGACCATGAAAAGAAAAAAAAAACAAAACCCAAAGGGCGACGAAGAAAGGGATGGAGGAGGGGTGGGGGAGTGAGTGAGACAAAAGACGAGGGGTGTTAATTTTGGGCAACGTTTGCTCGTTTAGGATTTTGATAGTTTTACTACCAGCAAAGAAAACAACAAGAAAGACAAAATACAGAAAATAACAAGAACACCAACAAAATCAACACCAACAAAAACAACACCAACAAGAACAACACCAACCAATTTAATAGAATGAATCTTAGACCGAACATCGGTGGCGATGAAGATGAAGAAGAAGACCACATCACTTCCGTTTGGTGAAACATGGTATCCGTTATTTCCGGTTCATTACATTGCAGTCTATGAGAACGAGAAGGATTCCCAGCAATTGCAACATTGTTTTTGTCGCAACTTCCGTTGAAGAGAATTCATATCCTGATCTATGTTTTAGTATTGGCATCACGCACACTAAAACAAATACAGACACACAAACTCAAACACATATAGAAATAAATTGGGTCCACTGAAGGATTTCTTAGGACTTTCTTCCCTTTGGCTTTTTAATTAAACTTTAAATCCGCGTGTCGCGTTTTATTTATTTTGTAGTTTGCTTCGTCCTTGTATTATTTTTCTTTGTTGATTTTATTTTATTTTTTTTCATTCTAGGTTTATTTTTTGTTCTCGTTTTATTTTTCATATGACTTCTTTTTTGTTTATCCTTTATTTTTCTCTCTTGTCCTTTTATTGCCCCTTTTTTCCCCTGCGTTCTTTCTTGTCTTGTTCTTCTTTCTTGTCTCACTCTTCTTTTTGCTTTTGCTCTCGAGTTCTTCCGTCGTCCTTGCAATTGGATTTTAATTCTCCAGCATTTTCTGATGGCAACGAAAGCCCTGACTGTGTTTGTGTTTTTCTTCTCCATCGCTCTCTTTCTTCCTTTGTCCTCTCTCTCTCTCTGCCCCTTTGTCTTCGTCACCCTCTTATTCCCTCCCCAATATTTCTTCTTCTGTTTGATTTTTTCTATAAATTTGGCTGCAATTTTCCTAGGATTTTCCTGCCTCATCGTTTGCGCGAAATCGTTCATCTATCTCTCCCTCTCTCTCTCTCTCTTTCAGTCGCATTTATTTTCCTCTTCTTTGAAGGGTCAAAGAAGATGAAAAAGAGAAAAAAAAAAAAACAAAATAGTGAATGACTTTGGGGAAAAAGAGAAAAAAAAAGTATGAAATTATTTGGGGTTTTGTTGTGAAGTTTGCCAGCGCGAGAAGTCGTTATCCTTTTAGTTCTAGTGTTGGTTTATTCGTCGTTCTTCTTCTTCTTCACCATGTTGTTGTTTATTGTTGTAGTCTTTGTTGTTTTTGTACGCTTTATTGTTGTTATTATAGTCTTTGATATTTTTGTTCTTTTCTTTCATAGTCCTTGTATTGTTCTGGCTCAGATCCTTTAATACTTTCTGGCGTTTGTTTTGCAAAATTTGCTTTCCATTATTTTGCATTGAATGGAAATTGAATTGTTTTATCTGAAGACAAAGGAGGGGACGATGACGAAAAAGTGCTTTAGGGCAGTGGTAATAGAGGAAGGGAGATGAAATGGAAGGGAAGAAGAAGTGAGAAGGAAGAAGAAGTGGAAGGTGAGACGAAAGCAATCGCAGTTGTTTCGAAAAACTTCGGGTAACTTCAGGATTATTTTTTCTCTTGATCGGTGGAAAACAAAAATCAAGTTTAGCCTTGGGTTCAATAATTTTTTTAAAAGCAAAATTGTCTTTGAGTGAAAAATAAAAATAAAAAACATATACTTTGAAAGAAAAAATAGAATTTATTCATTTGAATGTCTGTTCGCAACCCTTTCCAAAAAAAAGACCAACGCAGCAAAAACGAGTCTCTGCCATGCAACATAATTGACTTCTTGAGCCAAATGATTTGCAATGATTCGATTACCGCAAGAGTGGGAGAAACGAACAGAGAGACAGGCGGAGAAACAAGCAGGCAGATAGCTAGAGAAATGGCTGGAGAGACCGACAAATAGTTACTGAGAACACAAGCAGACATGATTGGAAAATGATCCTTCCCTTCGCTCTAAAATAACAAACGAGGGAGGGAGTAGAAAAAAAAAATAAAGTTTCACTTCCGAACCCCACTGAGACGAATGTCGTTACGTTTTATTCCATTTCATTCCGTTTTTCAACCCATACCAACATAAACAATCATAATACACAATCTCTCCACACACACACAATCTCTCTACACACAAAATGACTCCACACATATTGCTCGGAAGATATGTCTGAAGATCTGAGTGAAGATGTTCAAAAGAAGGAATTGCGTGGAAAAAAAGGAAAAGAAAACGACACGGAGGACGAGTAGAGAGAGAGGGAGACGGAGTTGAGCGAGATCGAGAAGGAGTAGAAGGGAGGAAAAGCAAAAGGAGGACGAACGGAAAAAGGAGTAGAAAAAGAAGGAAAAGCAACAGACAAAGAATGTGGAGGAGTAGAAAACGTTCAATTGAATTTCTTGCAGTTTATTGCAATTCGTTTGCAAATAAATTCACTTTACTCGAATTAATGTTTTCCTCTTCCTTTTTAATACTCTTTTTTGCCATTACTGTTTTTTCTTTGCAATTTTTTCTACTCCTTATTTATTTCTATATTTTTTATTACTATTTTTTCTTTTAGACTTATTTTTTATTACTTTTTTTCTTTTACTCCTTTTTTCTTTTCTAATGATTCTATTTTTTCTACTACTTTCCTATTACTCATTTTTATATTTATTTTTTCTACTACTCTTTTTCCTACTCCTCCTTTTCCTCCCCTTCCAATCGGATTCTTATTTATTTTTTTATTCTTTCAATTCTTTTTAATTTATTTTCCCGCTTTTGCATTTTTTTCGTTTGTGTTTTTTATACTTCCCGGTGCTTTTTCCTTTTTTTCCATTACAACGTTGTGTTGTTTGTGAAACATCTCTCTCTTCCTCTCACTCTCCCCAACTCCCTCTGTCTCTCTGCTTTCTCCAACTTCCGTCCGCCCTCTGAATTTTCCTCAAGTTGTTTTATCGTAGATTAACTTAAGAATTACTAGCAAGCAGAAAATTTCTTGACTTGGAGGCGAAACGTGGGCGGGGCCATCAGTCGACGATATGTGGGCGGAGCAAAAGGGTTGCTATTGTCTTCTCTTTCTCTATATCTCACTCTTTCTTTTCCCTTTTCCTGAGTCAAATGCAATTTTAAGCTTATGGCTTCCTACTTTTGATTCGAAGAGAACGAAAGAAGGTTGAAAGAAGGCAGAACGTTGAAAGGTAGGAAGAAAACATTGATAGAGGGAAAGGAATGAATGGTTCAAGGGTTGAAGGAATGAATGGTGGAAGAAATGAGTGATGGAGGGGATGGTGGACTGAATGGTTGAAGGGATGGAGGAATGATTGGTTGAAGGGATGGAGAGATGGAAAAGCAAGTGGAGCACAATAATTTTATTTAGTTTCGCTGGAAAATGGATTTCTTTGCAGGCGAATGATGATGAACTAAACACAGCAGAAGGGCTGAGAGGATTATGCCTCAGGCTTTGTTTACCTCAACAGATGAGTGGAATGACCAGAAGGAGAAAGTGGAGGAAAAGGCGGAGGAGGAGTAAGTAGACCTGAGATGTGGGTCTGTTGGCTCTTCAAGTGTCTTGCTGTTGTTTTTGATGATGTCAAAGGGTTTCGCAAACACAGCAAACGGACTTTCAAAACACAAAAAGGGTTTTTAGGTAACATTAGGAGGAAGTAGAGAACTTAAAAACGAGATATTAAAGAGCAAAAAGGGATTTTAAGTATAGAAAAAGGCGTTTTATGGTAGTTAAAGAGGGGTTTATGGAACAAAAAAAGGGGTTTTAAGCAATAAAAGGAGAGTTTAGGGAAGAATTAAAACGCTGTTATTCTTACCTACACTCGATAAGGAGCTATAAGTGAGTTTAGGGGAACTAAAAGATTTCTTTGAGCACCTACAAGAAGTTTTTGGATCCATTAAAATAAAATTAATGACCCAAAATCGAGATTGAAAATGTGTTTTTTGCCGAAACTATTAATATTTTACTCTATGTAAAACAAATTATATTTTCTCTAAAACTATTAAAATTCTACTCTAAAACTATTAAAACTCTACTCCCAAACTATTTTACCTTGAAACTATTAATATTCTATCCTTCAACTATTAATATTTTACTCTTCAACTATTAATATTTGTCAAGTGAATGAAACCAGTACTAACCACTCGAATAAAATGCGAAAACTTTCATATTCATGGTGAACCGTTCGTTGGTGCTTCGGCAACCTCTTCAACTATTATTAGAAGCAGAGTTTCATTAAAAGCTGGAAGCTGATATAAAAACAGAGAACAGATCCATGAAACTTCTGAAGGGTTTTTAGTATTATTTTTTTATTTCCAACAATTTAACACATCGAATAAAGACGAAAATGAAATGAGAAACTTTGTAAATCGTTTTAATGAACAGAATATAATTCATTTAAATTTCACCCAACCGTCGCAGGAGAGAGAGAGAGAAAATGAGAATGAGGAAGTGAGAATGAGGAAATGGGAAGGAGGAAGTAGAGAGGAATAAATGAAGAGAAGAACATGCAAAAGAGGAGGATAGTTAGAGGATAAGGAGAGATAGAGAGGAGACAAATGAGTTTCGATCGTTGTTGAGACAAAAAGACAGACGGACAGACATCATAGAGATAGAAAGAAGAAAATAGTTACCGCCAAAGGACGTTGGGCATAGGAAGAAGGAACAAGAACAATAGAAACACTGAGTCATGATACTGAAAGGAAGGAAAGGAAACCAAGAGATAGAAATGAAACAAAGAGAAGGATAGGAAACCAAGAGACAAAGATGAGACCAAGAGAAGGAGAGAAATAGAGATAGAAGAGAGAAAGGGACGTAGTTTTAGTCCGAGAAGGAAAGTAGTCGGACTCAAGTGTCGATTAAACTTTTAAATTGCCACTTGTAGAAAAGCGCTTTAAGCTCATTTCATTTTTATTCCATTTCCGAACGACACGACCGCCACCAACGACGATGACGATGACAGAAAGGGACGAATGGACACGAGGGACGATCGAAAGGAAGGAAGGAAGGAAAGGATAAATGAATGAATGAATGAGATGGGTTGAAAGACGGATAGACGGTAGAAAGAGAGAGAGAGTGAGAGAGATAGACTTGGGTCGACTTGGGGTTAGAGCGAAGAATCCAATTGAATTGCGAACGAGTCCACCATCGTGAGGCGGATAATTGAACCTCAGGGCGGAGCAGTGTCCAGAACCAGGGCTGTCCACAGTGAAGCGACCAACAAGGATGGGGGGAAAAAGAGACGAAGAGACAAAGATAGAGCGAGAAGCAACATTGTTTCCAACGAATAAATTCCAGAGAATTAAAGGCAGGCAATGAGATATTGCGGGAGTTGTATGGAGAAGGAAATGGGATTGGGATGGATAGAAGAGCAACAAATACAATAAAAACAACAACAATAATATAGACAACAACAACAACAATAACAACAAAAGCAATAACAACAATAAAACCAGAGCAATTGCTTCGCGTTTTACAATAACAATTTCTGGCCTAATCCTTGCAACAGTTGTGAGTATTAAACAGAGAACTCCGAATGCCAGAGGACGAGGACAATCGAGAAAACTAGGAACCGAATGATTCGAGATGAGGAAACGAAATGGAACGAGAGGAGAGAAGAGGGAGAAGTTGGCCATAGTCCATCAGTGGATGGTAGAAAATGGAAACTAAAATCGCCTTTTAGCAGCTTATTTTGCCGTTTCTCTTCTAAGCTCTTGAAATACAATTGAACTAAAGCTTTAAAACGTTTTTGTCTTTCGTCCGTCGGCAAAAAGTTTTTGTTTTTATTGTCCTTTTTTTTGTTTTTTGATGTTTATCAACAATTTCTTCATTGTGTTGATCAACAATTTTTGTATCATTTTATTTTATTCTACTTATTTCTTGTATTATTTTATTTTACAAATGATTTGTTTTTTCAAATGGTTTGTTTTTGTTTGATTTTTCAGCGATTTATTAGAAATGTCCGAGAATAAATGGCAGAAAATTGAGAATTGAAAGGAATTAGGAATGAAGAAAATCACAAATAAAAAACTTTGAACCAAAAAAGAACGGAAAAACAATAAAAGTGAATGAAATGAAAAAGAAAAGAAAAATATAAAATGAAAAATAAAAAACCAAAAATGAGAAATAAGAAATAAGCGATGAAAATCCCTTTGATCCAAAACAATGTAATGAGAAGTAGCTTCGTTGAGACAAAAGATTCTGATGGACTTCATTTTGAAGTATTAAATAAATAAGAGGATTAGGCGACAAGTTGTTGCTCGCGATACGATGGATGCCAACGCTAGGAATTTGTTGAAAATTATTTCATTGAGAAGAGAATTGATGAAGAAGAATTTGAAATAACAATGGAAATTTTAAATTGAAAAATTTAATAAGAAAAAAAAACTTAAGAAAATAAAATGAATAAAAAAAAACTTGTACACTAAGGGAAAAATCTTAATTTAAATTTAAAAGTGATCACGTTTGCATTCAAAGTGATGGAATTTGAAGCGTTTCTCCACAAAATTGTAGAAGTGAATAAAAACGTATACAAATTAAAAGTGTTCAATTTTATTTTCAAAGTGTTCGCTTTGAATTTTTCATTATATCTGAGGAGATATTCACTTTGAAATTAAAAGTGTACACTTTTAATATTCGTTTTTCTCACTTTGAATTTCAATAGTGTTCACTTTGGAAATAAAAATGAACACTTTGAATTTTGAAATTTGTCACTTTGAAATTAAAAGTGTACACTTTTAACTTTGAAATTTTTCACTTTGAATTTTGAGATTTTTCACTTTGAAATTAAAAATTTTAAAATAAAATAAAACATTGTAAAATATATAATTTCAAAGTAAATTCTTCAAAAATCATAGCAATCGTGCCTTCAGTTGTTCAAAAACTTTAAACTATGCAAACAAACAAAGAATCGGTGACCAGGTGAGTTGGAATTTCGCTTTTGTATTAAATCGAAATTAAGCCTTGTTTTCTCCCTCATTCTAGAAAGATGTCCAGAAACTCAGTTGGTTGTCATCGGCGTACCCCCAGACGCATCAACATCGGACCACCTCTCTTGTAGTTAGAAGCGCCATCCCGAAAGACAGCATTTTACCCAACTTAATGTAAAACTTATCAATATCACCTAAAACTATTAAACGTAATGTATAAATATAAAAATGTAACAAATACATACATAAACACGTAATAAAATAACAAATAATACATTCAATTGTATTTTAATTTGAGCCATTTTATATTGAAAGTGATCACATTTGAATTGTGATCAAAAGTATTCACTTTAAATTTCAAAGTGAAAAAACTCGATTCAAATTTAAACGTGTTCACTTTAAATTTAAAAGTGAAAAAACTCGATTCAAATTTAAACGTGTTCACTTTAAATTAACAAAGTGAAAAATTCAATTCAAATTCAAAAGTGTTCTGTTTTAATTTTACTATTTTTCTCTTTGCCGATATATTTGAACACTTTTAATTTTAAAGTGTTTTGTACTGAAGCTTAAAGTGTTTTTCCCTGTGTGTACAAAATTTAATGATGATAAATAAAAAAAATGTGTACAAAATTTAATGATGATAAAAATGTTTAATAAAAATTCTATGAAGATATAAATTATCCAACAAAATTTAATAAACATACAATTTTAATAAAATTTACATAAAAAGAAACATGGCATAAAAATAATATAAATATTTAAAAAAAAAAAGAAAAGAGAAAAATTAAAATTTAACAATGATGTAATTCGAATACAAGTTTAGATAAATTTAAATTTTGATTTATTCTAAAAGGCAAATAAAAATTACAAGAAGAAAATATGAATTTAAATTGAATTAAGATAAGATACAAATAAGAATCAAGAATTTGAAATTATAAATTTTCTGAAATTAACAATTTTTTATAAAAATTAAGACAAAAATGCATTCAAAATTTATGAAGATAAAATATTGTTATCCGAACTAAATGCAGATATTTAAAGAAATAGTTAACCAATAGAAAAAAATCGAATAAAAATTTAATGAGGAAACGAAATAATTTTAATTTCACATTTTCCATCACTAAACCCAAGAGCCAAACGAAATCCAGTTCAATAATGAGATTATCACCTGAACCTGAAGTTCGCAAAAATGTGCAAATAAATTCTTCGCTTGGCATGAATTTTCAACTGCAATTATAAAGGAAGAAGATGTGAAAAAAAATGCGATGAGAAAAATGGTTTTCAATTCGAAAGTGGGGCAAAAAGAAGAAGATGGAGAAAAGAGGAGGATGTGAATACAAAAAAAAGTGAACAAAGAAACCCACAAAGCAGTTGAAAACAATGGATCTCATGCTTTAAATGGACATTCCACAATGGCTGCAAGGAGACGAAGATATACGAAAAACTTTTATTATTCCCTAATGGATTCTGTGCCGTGTCCGCATTCACGTCGAGCTTCTGCTGCTGCTATTGCTGTCCTGTTTCCTCTTCATCTCTTTCAATCTCTCATCTCTCTTCCTTTCTCTTTCAATCTCTTTCTTTTCTGGTCGGTTCGGTTCCATTCAACTCACTTGTTTTCCAAATAATAGACGAAATAAGAAGGCGACAGAATGGACGACAGTCAGAAAGGAGACGAAAATGCCAAGAAGTGAACCGGGAAAATAGATGAAGTAGGCAGGAAAATATAGGAAAAAATCAAAAAAATATAGAAAGAAAGAGAGAGATGGAGTATGAAAAGTTAGAGAAGAAAAACCTGGATGCATTATTAATGAGAATCTTTTGCACAATTTTCGCGATGCTAAACTACTAAGCGAAGGTTTTGTTTATACCATTATCCGCCATTTCTTTATTTCATTCTCTCTCCCTTTCTTACCTTGATATTCTATCCCTTTCTTTCCACCATTTTATCTCCCTTTCTTACCATCATTTTCTCTCCCTTTCTTACCTTAATATTCTATCTCTACTTTTCTCTCTTTTCCCCCCTTGGTTTTCTCAATTTTACATTCAACTGGGGAGAAATCCACAAGGAAAATGGAACTTCAGAGAGAAAAAGAAAGAAACGGAAATATATAGGAGTGAAATAGATAGGAGTATGAGAGGAGAAATGGGAGTGAGAAGGAAGAAAAAGGAATGTGAGGGGAAGAATAAGAATGAGAGTCTGTCTGAGAAGTGTGAAAGAGATGGAAAAAAAGTATGGTAAGGTAATGGTAGAGCGAGACGAGCGAATAAATGTGGAACAAAAGCGCACAAGTCTATTAAAACTTGTTCTACACTCAATTATTCAAAGTGTGGAGTGGCGAAGCTGAGTCGTCCCGAGTTCAGGCTGAGGCTGAGCTGGTTGAGCATCCGGTCAGCCTCCCACCTTCTCTTTCTTCTCTCCTCTCTCTCTACCACTTCTCCCTTCTCTCTCACTTCTCTCCTCTTCGCCCCTCTCTCCTCTTCGCCCCTCTCTCCTCTTCGCCCCTCACTCTGCCTTCGTTCCACTTGTGCTCACGGTTCGACGGAGTTCACAAAATGGTGAGAAATAATTTGCAAAATGGACGCGGTTGAAAGATATCGGTGAATTGTGAAAATGATTACGGAATATTTAAACTCGAAGCTAACGAGTAATTGGGATCGGGAAGTTGAGCATTAATTTCAGGAGATATCTATGGGGTGAGGTTCAGGAATAAAATTGGAAAATATAAAAATTTCTTGTATTAATCCGACCAAAAAAATAATATTATTAAATGCAATGAACTAAAAGAAATTTACAAAAATTAAATTTAAAATATGTTCTTTTTAAAAAAATAAATTGGGAATTAAAAAAAAAAACAATTACTACTATAGAATGTTTGAAAAGTTAAGAAAATGTCATGGTAAACAGGTTTTAAAATTGTTATAAATATTTCTTCAACTCAATTTATAATACAATATATAATATACAAACTTAATTTCACTCATTCTAATCTATTACTATGTAATTATTTTCTTAAATAAAATAATTTGTAAATCAAAATGTTATTTAAAAATATAATATGTATATTAAAATATGTGTAATGAAATTTTCACGGGAAAATTTTATTTATATAAAATAATTTTGAATTCCTGATTACCAAATTTTAAATTACTTCACTCTTTTTCTCACTTACTATTACAATAATATTTATATTTTTCTTTTCCGAAATTTTTGATTATAGATTTCTTTTTGGAAACTAAAATTAAAACTATTATAAAATATAGTGAAACCGATGAAAATGACAATTTAAAATTAATCTAATTTTTAGATATATTCTTAATTGAACCATTTATACCATACCATTATATAATTGAATTATTGAATACATAATGCAATTCACTTATTTTCTTCTCCTTTTATGCAAAGCATAAACTACTAAGACCGCCATTAAAAGCGAGAATAACGAGGAGCCAGCGAGTAATCGGATTTCCTTCCGATTTCCTCTCCACAGCAGATTTTTCCATTACGATGTGGAGGTGATGGTTGGTGGTGTTGGTGATGGAGGTGATGGAGGTAGTGCTCTGGAGCACATCATTCTTTAGAGTCCGAAGTGTTTATGTTGTCCATGTAAGCAAATTTTTCGCTTATTTTCCAGTATTTTTTCCACTCCATAGTGTTTTTTCATTTATTTCGTGTGTTTTTTTGTGTAATTTGTATATTTTTTGATTTTGTTTACTGTCTTTTTTTTTTTTTGGTTTTGTTTTCTGTTCTTTTTGGTTTGTTTTCGGTCTGCATTCGTCGGGGTCAGCAAATTAAGGAGCAACGAACAAAAAAAGAAATTAAATGAAAAAGGGAGAGCAAGCGAGAGAGGGAAAAACGAAAGAGAAAGAGAAGAAAGCTTATACTACTGCATTAGTTCTGTTCTGCTCAACGAACTTCTCATTCGCCGAACCTCTCGAGTCCTTAAAATGCTCACATAAATTAGGTTAAAATTAAGACAGCAAAGTTTTTTCTGTTGCTAATTTATTTTGTATTTTTTTTTTCCTCACAAGCGCACAAGTGAAAATAAAATTGGTGTGCTTTCATTTAAATTAACAAGACAAGGACAGTTGCACAGTTGAAGGCGAAATAACGAGAAAGAACCTCGGTTAGTTACGATGTGAAAATGGCGATGGAGAAATGTGAAGAAAGGGGGGAGAGAGAGAGAGAGAGAGTGGGGGAGAGAGAGAGAGAGAGAGGGGAAGAGAGAGAGAGAGAGAGAACATGATGGAAATACGAGTCACGTGTTGCTGTTTCCAAGAAGTGAACGTTGAAGGAGAAGACCAGAATGTCCTTGGACTGCAAGTTTAGTTTACTCTTTGGGGTCATGAGAATTTAATTCTTGAAAATGGTGGAAAAATTCAGAAAACTTATTTAGATAAAACTTGTTCTTCTTAAAATTAAAAGAATATTATATGATTTTGGAAAGAAAATAATTATAATAAGAATTATTTTTTATTGTAAACATTTTTCAATAAAGAAAAAAATTATTTTTTAAAACTCTTTTCTAGTTCTCACAGATTATGATCAAGAATAGAAATCCAACATCTTCATAAACAAACACATAATTATAAACAAAAACATAATAATAATAAAAAAATAGTAAAACTCGCTTAATAGAAAAATATGAAAAAATAGTTTATATAGAATATAAAACCAACTCATTTTTTTTCCTCATCCTCATGAACTTTCAGTAATGACTACGAATTATAAATGTATGTTTTTGAATAATTCGCCGAATGCTAATCGCATTTTTTCCACTCGAACTGTATGTCCTTCATGACATAAACTAAGCAAAATGTCAGACAAAATTCGCAGACGTTTTTCTCTGACTTTTATCGTACAATACCAGAAAAGCTTTCTCAAAGTCAGGAATTGTTAGACAAAAATCAAAGAAACAGAATAATAATACATAAAGAAAATATAAGATTTAAAGGGAGAAATATATAAGAGAGAGTCGAATGTAAAGGAGAAAAAGAAAAATATATAGGAGTAAGAGGGATATATAAAGAGTAAAGAGAGATGGAGATCTGCTGAAAGTGCGACCGGAAAAGGAAGCCGAGAAGAACAAGTGAAGGAACCCGGAAAATAATACGCAAAAGTAAGGAGAGCTTGCAAATTGTGAGACCCAACTGTGATTTATGAGAAACTTCAGTCAAGTGTATCATAAGACTGGAACCTAACATTTCATGGAAGGAGGAGGAAGAAGTCTGCGCTTAACCAGGGCTGCAACGACAACAATGACGACAATGGTGACGACAACGATGACGACAATGGTGACGACGACAACGATGACGACGACAACGACTCCGACTCCGACACCCGACTACGAGAATCCAACTCCGACTTTGACTCCGACTCCGACACTCTCGACATCCGCATTCACAATTTTCAGTGTAAATTAGTGGCGGACAGGAAGGGAAAAGGATGGAGAGAGAAGGAGGATGAAGAGAGAAGGACGATGGAGAGAGAAGGAAGAACAGAATGCGACACGAGAGTTTCACTTGCAATAGTTGGGGAGAAAGGGAGTGATGGAGGAAGTGGAGACGGAAGGAAGTCGGGCGACAAGAGTGAGTGAGATCATGGTCTCGGATTGCTGAGGATATGCAAAGGAATGCGGTAGTGCGGCGATGTGGAGCTGTCACAACTAAAGCAACAACAAAAACAACAAGGATAAACAACAACAAGGAACAAGAAAAACAACATTCACAACAACAAAATCAACATGCAACCCATTCACACTCTCCCACCCAAGAGGATCAAAAGTGAGAAGAGAAGGATTTAAATTTCACTCATTTGAGAGAAAAAAAGAAAATTTAACATAATTATATGGGCTATGATGGAATATAACATTAGTTTGAGAATATGAGAGAGAGGATTTTTAAATATCTGCTTAGAAACTCAAAGTTGAATTGATGCTGGGCGATTAAAAGCGTGGCTTTTGCAATATATACATAAATTATTTCATCTTTTGCTGTTGCTGCTGCTGGTGCTGCTGTCAAAGGAAACATTAGTGAGAATATTCAAAGAAAAATCATAGACCAAAAGTTGTTTTTATATATTTTAATATTTTCGTTTGCTTTTGAATTTCTCGTTGCAATGAAAATTGTGTTGTGCGATGAAAGAAAAAGATGGCAGAAAGAAAACTTTTGCTTTTAGAAATATTTTTTTCGGTCTTTGTCTATTTCTTTTACTTGGTCTCTTTTTCTTTATATTTCTTTATCTTGGTTTCTTTCTCTAGATTTCTTTCTCTTGATTTCTTTCTTTTGATTTCTTTATCTTGGTCTCTCTCTGTTGATTTATTTTTCTTGCTTTCTTTCTTTTGGTATCTTTCTTTTCCTCTCTTTCTCTTGGTCTATTTCTCTTGATTTCTTTCTCTTGCTTTGGTTATTTTCTTGTCTCACTTTGACTTGTTTTTTTTCAGAGGGATTTATTTTATGTTTCTTTCTCGTTCCCTCGACGACATCCACGCATTTAAACTTCGTCGCATTCCTTTTCATCGTCTCCTCCATCTCTTATTCGCCTCTTTATCCGCAATGCAAAGTAGCAGAAAAATATGGGTCATGTTAAGTAGATTCTGTCTACTTACTTTATGTCTGCCCACTCCTATCTTCCCCCCAGTTATCCGTTGTGGCGGTTCTTTAGTTCTCTCCTCCTCTCTTTCTCCCTCTCTCTTTCACTCCCTTTCTCGCTCTTTTCACTACCATCTCTCTCTGCAATGCATTTTCAATGAGAAATGGAGAACTCGTACATTAAAAACTGTTGAAGTTTCACAATTTCAAGTATTTTCTTTTAATTTGAATTTTAATGTTATTGCTTTTCCATTTTATTACAGGACTTATGGATATGTCGGTGAATGCTCTTTGAGTATTATTATTTCGTAGATATGTGGGGGAATAAGATCATAAAATTTGACTATAATAATATTGATGGTAATAAAAATATTTAGGAGAGAAATTTAAAGGATATTAAAAATAAATTAAATGAATATTAAATATCGAAATAAATATTAAAATATAGGAATAAATATTGAAATATAAAAATAATTATTTAATGTAAGATATAGAAAAAATATGTATAAAATTTCAATCCCACGAATCTCTTTCCATGACCATGACTAGCAATATTTTGAGGGTGCAAAAGGGAAATCTCAAAATATTCATCATGAAAAAAGAAAAAGTTTCGAAATACAAGGAAGACCATCGTCCCCTTGCTCAAGGTCAATCGAAGTCCAAGTCATGAAAGGAAACAAATTTCCTATGACCAAAAGATGGAAATAATAATAATAATATTAAATGGAAATTTCACGCGTAGGTGGTGCGAAACAATTTGCAACGACTGTTGCTGCAGGCGCTACTCGGGTCATGCGAATACGGGTTCGAAACGATGCGGGATTCGATGGAGGTGGGGGTGAGAGAGAGATGGGGGTGAGAGAGAGATGGGGGCGAGAGAGAGAGATGGAGTTGGTTGGAGAATTGAGATTTAGGAGTGGGTGAAAGCTCTCCAAGGCACAAACATCTGTCCTGACCCGTTCCATTTCGTCCCACCCGCCTCAATCTGTCCATCCGTTCATCCACCATTCATTTATTGTGGGCGTCGTAATTGGCAAATAAGTTGATAATCAGGAAATTTCAGCAGCGACTTGCTGCAGGCGTTAAATGGGAAAATAAAGTAGTTAAATTAGATGGGTGCCAAAATTTATCTCCCCGGAAGAACTGAGGGGAAACAAAAGAGAAGGAGGAGAAGAAGTGGGTGAAATGAAGGATGATTGGAAGAGTCCATGGGGGAAAGTGAAGAAGAAGAATCTAGAGAAATGGAGAAAAATTTTCAGGAAGGAGAATGAAACAACAGTGAGATTGAGAAAGATAAAGATAGACAAAGATAGAAAGAGTCAGAGATATAGAGAGAGAGAAAGTTCGAAACTTTTGCGCTGTTGTCAAATACTCTGTAATTACGAAGTAAATAATGACACAATGGACGAGTGGAAGGCACAGCTAGTGTTCGTCCGAGTACGAGTAAAAGTACTCGTGTACTCGATTAAATGGCACGATAAACGATTATTTTTTGAATCGACTAATTGTTACAAATAATTTGACGGTACCGACTAACTTGACAATATATTGAAATATTTTATTTATTTATAATTTTGATACAAAAATGCATTAGAAAAATACATTACAAAAATTCTAGGATGATTTCCTCGACTTTTGAACGGATCAAACAAAATAAATAAATAAAATTATCTACATAATATTTGATTGAATATAATATTTTACTGTTAACTGTTAGTTAAAAACACAAACACGTCAGCTTATAGTTTCTAGAGGCGCTAAAAGTGCAGGTTTTCGTGTGTATATGTACATATATGTGAAATGAGTACGAGTACGACTATACCGACTTTTAAACCCGATTACTTCTTTTTGCACCGATTTTTAGTTGACATTTTGTTTTTCACTACTCGCGTCGACTACATACCGGTATTGGAACGTCACTAGGCACAGCTGGGGGTTTAGTTGTCGATGGAAGTCGAGTGGAAGATGGCATCAAAGAAGAGGAGAAGGTGGAGTGGAAAATGTGAGGGAGGGAGAGAGGAAAATCCACTAAGATCTATCTATTGTTTGTATTTAAGACCATTAATTACGTTTTTGGATTTTAGAATAAAAAAAAATTAAATTTTAATTCTACATGATTTTTTAAAATTAAGTTCATGCTTTAAATTTCTATTATAAAATATGTGTATGTATATAGTTTTTTTATTTTTTAAATTTATTAAAACCTTTTTCTATTTTATAGTTTATATGAAATTTATATAAAGTTGAAATATTGTATTTATTGTTTTTTTTGTCTAACTAAATTTTCTTCAAAATTTATATTTTTTCAATATTTTCAAATTTATTTCATTTAATTCATTTTCTTTCTGATTCTGCTTAATTTTTTAATTTTAATTTTCTATCATTAATTATTCATTTTATAAGAAGCTTAATTTAATTAATTTTTTTTTTTCTAATATATTCAAAACTCTCTCCCAAAACTACGATTTTGTAATAATTTCCATAGAAATTCCATTATTTCATTATTTTACCACTCGTGTCTGAAGGCAATACAACCACCATCTATGGTTTTTATTCAATTCCACTCCTACTACTACCTGTGCACGAAGAGAAAAATGTTCGCGCTTCAAAACTAATTACAGGCAACCACAGTTAACGACTTACGTTCTTTCCTTCACTCACTACCTTATTCCCTTTTTTTTGTCGCCATTCTCGTTCTACTGCAATTTTCTGCTTCTTATTTTGTGCCCATCGCACGCATTCCTCGCATTCGAAGGAAGGCGGCGAATTCTTGCGAGAATTATTTCCACATCAATAATTGCGCGCGACAAATGTTTAAAAAGAAAAAGCACAAAAAAAGAAAATAATAAAAAGAACAAAAAAATATATAAAATACAAAAGTGAGAAAAAGAAAAATAAAAAAAAAAGGAGAAAAAAATAAAATAAAAAAAAAAACAATTAAAAAAATAAAAAAATATAAAGAAATAAATAGAGAAATAAAAATACGAAATTGGAATAATAAAAAATAGGAAAAAGTAAAAGTCGAATATAAAAGCGAAGGAAATAGAATAGAGAAGCAGAGGGGAAAAACGGAAGATGCGTTCAATATAATAATTTTGTTGTTCAACTCCAAACATTCCTTTTTTTTACACCCATCATTCTCTCCTTCTCTGTCTAACTCTAGAATTGTTGACGTCGGTCTTTTCATTCGCTCTCTCTTTAACTTGGTTCAATCGTTGCTCTCACTCGTTCTTTCTTTATCTTGAGGATATTTTTCTCTCATTCTAAACGTGAGCTTCTTCGCTGTCTCTCTCTCTCTCTCCTTCTCCCAATCTTATCGTTCGATTCTTCATCCTCCCTCTATATATTTTTCTCTTTCTCTCTTCATCCTCCCTCTCTATTTTTCTTTCTCTCTCTTTCTCTTTCCCTATCTATCTTCCTGTCTGTCTGATCGCTGTACGTGCGAACAAGTGAACGTCGCCTTCTCATAAAAAACAATCAAGTGTCCTGCTTCAGCTTGACTTCACAAATGGCGCGTACATTTATTTCCGATGGCAAAAACCGCCCACGGTTCTCCCATTGCTATGGCCTTAGGCGCGACCAAACGCGACCACGTCTCCTTCTCCTGCCTCCCCCTCGTTGTCCTTGAGTCCTTGCCGTCGATGATTCTGCTGCTGCTGCTGTCAATTTTCCAATGAGTGTCAAAAGAATTCAAACATTCTTTTTATATCGCTCTCAATTGCCCCCAAAGTGGAATTTCATTTTATTTCCTAGCAAAACGGCGCAGAAAATGGAGTGAAGTGGAGTGGAAGAAGGAGACAATCGAAGAGAAGGAAGAGGTGGACGATGAAGGAGAAAGGATCGATCAAGAAGCAGGAGACAACTTTGAAGAAGGAGACTATGAAGAAGGAGAAGACCATGGTGAAGAAGGAGAACGTGTAGAAGAAAGAGACAATGTAGAAAAAAGAGACTATGAAGAAGAAATATACCATGAAGAAGGAGACCATGAAAGAGACGAAGAATCTCGTCCCATAGCAAAAGGGAGAACGAGAAAAAATGGGGACGAACAAATCGAGGATGATTTTCAAGGAGAACGAAAGCAGAACGCGTACGACGAAGATGAAGTAGGAATTCTTGTTTTATCGCCGGTTACCGTCCGACGATCTATGGAAAAATTTTGCTGTTTCGTGCAATTTTAGAGATTTTCTTCTTCACTGCTACTCTTTTTATGAGGTCTTTGCGTTTATTTTTAGAGCTCTTGCAATGTGAGAAATTCGCTATTTTTCTTGATTATTTTTTGTATAATAATTTTGCCAAATTTTTAATATTAATTATAATTTTACGCTCTTATTATTAAGTATTTTTTGTATTTATTTTCATAATTATTGTGCGCAAATAGTAAAATTATTAGAATTTTTTTCTAAATCAATTTAGTTTATAAATTGAATCTATGATTTTTAGTTATTTTGTTTTTCATATTTGAAATTAAAATCACGCTTGTTTGAGTACTGAATTTTCGCTCTCCAGACTCTTCGTTTTCCTTTTTCTCTCCTCATTATGATTCTCTAATTTTGACCCAAATTTCTGCACCAACATGTCTAATACTACTATTAGTTCACTACTAATTTCTGCATTAATTTCCCATTCAGCACCCACTTAATTACAATTTATTCTGTGTCTCCTTCTTGTTCGCTTCTCCAAACCACACTTCAAAACCCACTTCACTTGTGCTCATCATCATGTGATATTCATCATTATGTACTCATCATCATCATGTGCTCTTCATGATACTCTTAGTGAATTATAAATTGCTTTTCTACCTGATTTTCTACTATTTTCTCACCGCAAACCACATCTGCTGCTCCACATTGACATATTTTCCCACCTTCTCTTGAACTACTTGTCGTTAGTCTCTCTCGTCCTCTTTCTCCTCCTCTTTCATTCTCTCCTTCCCCTTGTAATTCACACCTTCTTCACATCACATCGATGTCAGCGAGCATCGTTAATGAGTTCCTTCGACGTCTCCGTCACCGCAAAAATTCCACCGAACATCAATTTCAAATTTTGCGCCTAACATTTATTTCTTTTTTTCATTTTCACTCTTCTGCTTCCCACCACCTTCTGGTGACATTCATTCTTCTATGGTAAAGAACTGAGAGTGTGTTTGTGTATAAGTATGAGTGTGATTGTGTAAAAGTGTGAGAGTGATTTTATAAAAGTGTGAGTGTGTTTGTGTATAAGAGTGTCTCTGTGTGTGTTCTCTCTGAGGGTTCTTCCTCGAGAGGTTCTCGGTTTTATTACTTTCGCCGCGAAGGAAATTCAAAAATAATCATCGTAAAAAAATTGTCGGAAGGAAAAAAGAAACGTGCGTAAAAATTTGTCGTTTTATACTTTTTGGCGTGAACGAACAGCTATAAATGTGTAGGTCTATCTATGTATGTAAGTGTGTGTGTGTGTGAGGTGGAAATTTATTATCTGCACCTCTTGACATTTATTTTCTCTTTTCTCTTCCTTTCTCGTTTTATGTTCCCTTCAAGTGTGTGAATGTGTGTGTGTCTTGACTTCATTATGTTTTTTGTGATTTGAAGATTTTCCTTGACATTTTTATCGCTTATTCTCGTATGTTTAGAATTATTGAATAGGTTACAAAGTAGCGAAATTTGTTGATTTACGGAAACTACTTGAATGCTGGAATAAATTACGTTGATGATTTTATGGATTTAACATGTATACGGCGGTAATGATGACAATTTGATTGACTGCGACAAGGATTTTGTGAAATTACACTAAAATTGATTTTATGGATTTTGTTGTATTTAAAGGAAGTTTAGTTTTCGATTAGATTTGGATAATATCTTTGTTTCTCAATAGTAACAATTTATGTCCTTTATATTTTAAGTAAATGTATTTATTTCTAAAATGAATATTATTTCCCAAAATCCTTAATATTTTAACTACATGTATTCTTATCCAAACGTTATCCCATTTCTCCATGAGTATAATTTCAATCCAAGATTTTTAACTACATGTATTCCATTCCAAACTTGATCCTATTTCTCAATGAAAATACTCTCGATTTAGGATTTTTAACTACATGTATTCATTTCAAAAACTTTCTGAATAGTATGTATATGTATATCATACCATTTAATCCTCTTTTTACAACTCACACTTTGGACTTTTCTCAACAACTCCTCTGTAGCAATAAATCCTTCTCCTCCTTCACACTAGTTAAATTGTTTATTTTTGAAATATTTCCAAAGTCCAACGGTTTTAATTCCTCCTCCTACGGTTTTAATTCCTTCTCAGATGCATAGTTTTAATTCTCTCTCAGAAGCATGGGTGTAATTCACTCTCAGAAACATAAGTTTAATTCTCTATCTCAGAAGCATAAGTTTAATTCTCTCTCTGAATTCTCTATAGTTTTAATTCCCCTTAAAAGCATAGTTTTCATGTTCAATAAATCCTTTGATCTTCTCGATTAGCAATTCAATACCCCATTCACTCTAAGTGAGTGAGGATGGACATGTGTTGTTGTCAAGAGGTAGAGAGAAAGAAGGAGAAGGATAGAGGAATATAGAGAAAGCAAAGGAGTGGTACGGAATATAAAAACATACGTATATATTTTTTATAGACAACTAATAAAAACATAAAATATCGAATAACAAGAAAACTATAACAAATAGTTGTAGAACGTCAACTTGAATTGAAAAGGGAAACAAGACGTTAGGAAAGGTGAGTTAGGGGTGAGAGAAAGGACCAAAAAGGGATTTAGATATATGTGTGTGTTTGTGTTTGTAGGGAGAAGGACGGCAGCTGTGAAGTGAGCAACCCTTACTTACCGTAACAGCCAGCAAAATAACCAACATCATCCATCGTTCGAGAGGCACGTAGCAATAGAAAGGGAACCAGAAACTGAAGTGAAGTAGAGAGGAGAGAGAGATAAAGCGAGATGAGGTGAGGTGTGTTGGAGGGTGTCAACGAATTTCACCCTCTCTTCCTCTCTACGGGATTCTTATCATACAAACACACACATATATACAGCAAAAAGACAGACAGACAAATGGACAGACAGAAATTTTGGTGCAGTGCCACACTTTTGGGAAGATTGTTCAAATTTTCGACAGATTGAATGGATTTTTATTGATTTCTTGTTCGGCACGTGGAACCGAACGAAGGCAAGGAAGACGAGAGAAGGCAAGGAAGGCGAGGAAGGCGAGGATGGAAGGAAGGATGTGGAAAAGACATGCTAGGTTAGGAATCTAACGTTATGTCCTTCTCTATTGAGAGGAGGGAAGAAGAGAGAGTGAGATATAGAGTAAAGGATGTTAGTGTTCGTTGAAGGATGAAAGGTATTTATAGTTGTAGTATTCAAAGTTTGATGGAAATATTATAGAAATAGAATATTGAAATCAATATTCTTGAAGATGAAAAGAAGCTGGATGGAGTTTAGATTGGTTTGGGTTTGATTTGGTTTGGTTTATTTTGGGAACCGATGGAAATATTCGAACCAGAGAATTTCACCGCATTACAAAGTGGTATTTAATTAAGGGATGTTGGGACAGGATCAAGAGAAAACCAAAACATCCCTCCCTCCCTCTCTCACTCTCTCTCACCACCTCAGTCAGTCACCGGTTTGGGGAAAATAAAATTTTAACTGAAACATGGCATGTAATAAAAGTATGGCTAACGTGAGGCCATTAAGGATGCCGAAGTGATACAGAAACGAAGGACATCGAAAGCAAAGGACGAGGACGACGTCGACTGTGGACTGATTGTGGAATTTTCCGGGCATTTTCAAAACTAGGGGTTGGCAGTTGTTCGACAATTGTGTCTTTTGTGTGTGTCTGAACTCATTTTGTGTCTGGACTCATTTGGGTTTCTGGGTTCATTTGTGTGTCTCTCTGGATTCATTTGTGTATATCGGTGAGGGATATTTGTAAAAGGTGATTTAGAAATTTTTGATTAGATTTCCGAAACCATTTGCACCAAGGACAAGGGGGATGGATGGAGACCTAATGAATGAAATGTAAATAGTGGTGATTTAGACTATTCAAACGAGAGGGAGGGAGGAAAAAATCTGGTTTAATTTTCAAATGATTTAAAACTGGTTTTCCGGTTTCTTTTAAGAACGAAAAACCTTCTGAGAAAACACGGTAATAAAATCTTCGTAGTAAACAACTTCATTTTCAGACCGCAAAAACTCAAGAGAAAATAATAAAATAGGATTTATACATTTCTCGTTCTCTCTTGGAACACTTTCTCGTTCTCTTTCGCCCTCTCTCTCTCATTCTTTCCCACTTTTTGTATGAAGAGTGAAAATGAAAAGGAAACAAATCGAAATGAAAACCAAATAAATTCGCAATTTATTTTCGGTTTCTTAGTTTCTCAGAGAATGAGAAGTGGATTCAAGTGAAAGGAAACTAGGAGAAAATGGATAATGAGTAGGAAAGGATAAGGAGAAGGATGAAGAAGAAGGATAAAGGATAAGGAGAAGGATGAGGAAAAAGTACAGGATGAGGATAATGGAAGAAAGAGGATAAGGAGAAGTGAAACCAACTGAATTGGGTCAAATATTGGCTCAAAACAAAAGGCTCACGAAAAAAAAGAAACCAGGAAACAATTAAAACAATTATCAAAGCAAAGAATTTCTCAATAAAGCCAGACAGAGATGAAAAAATAAAAAATAGAGGGAAGAAAAAGAAAGAGAGAAAAACAATGAGTGAAAAAGAATGAGGGAAAAACAAATAAGCAATTTCATTGAATGAAATGCAGCTGAAAATTATTTTCGTTTATTTGCAAAGGAAGGAAAACTTATTAAAATTGCATCATGGACTAATTAATTGAGGAGAACATTTTGGCCAAAGTTTGAACTGAACCGAGCTGAGGCAAAGGATGCGAGGTGAAGGATTTGACTAATTGCCGTAGCTGGAACTGAAGTGTGTGTGCTCGAAACTAAAAGGCTGGCAACGCTTCTAGAGCAATCCATAATATTTGCGATACAAAGGTTGCCACGGTTGTTAAGTATTAGATAGAGAGAGAGAGGAAAAGGTGATTTCGAAGAGGAGAAGAGAAAAGCAAAGGAAATTTCGCAATGAAATCTCAAAGGAATGAGGAAGTGAGCATGTGTGTGTGAGTTTTTGGAGATAACTCGAAAGGAGTAGAAGAGGGATTGTGGAAGGATATGGTAATTACAGAAATTTCAGATTTTCCGCTCGATAGAGAAATTTGAATTGGGAAAATTCATATAAACAAGATCAATTGTAGAAAGAAATATTTCGAATTTGGATAAATATTTCAAATTTTTATAAATTGTTCAAATTTTCACAAATGTTTCTAATTTTCACAAATAATTTAAATTTATTTTATTTAAAATTTATAATTTTTTCAATTTTTTTCGAATATTTTAAATTTTTAAAAATATATGAAATTTGTACAAATATTTAAAATTTTTACAAATATTTCGCAAATATAAATCAAAATTCTACATTATTTTAAATTTCTGCAACTGGAATATCAAAATTTAAAATTTTGATCGTTTTTTTTTTAAACCAAACTCCATTAAAACATGCACCAGGTGGCATCGCTGTCTTCAACCGAATCAGCTGATCCCAAATTCATGAGTCAAAAATTGAAAACAACAACAAAGATAGCAAAGACAACGGATCTTCCAAGAATCAAATAGGAAAGAAATGGAATGTCTTGAAATAGGATTCTTGGAAGGAAGAAAAAAGAAAGAAAGAGAAAGATAGAGAGAGAGTGAAAGAGAGGTCTCGTCGAAGGCGAAAAAATGATACTTGAAGCAGAAGAAATGGAATCCAAAGATGAAAACAAGATTCCCGCAAATAAGAAGCAAATTTTCGTATTGGAAAAGAAAGAAAAACCAATCGAAGACGAAGGACAAAAGATGCCGAAGGAACAAAATCAAATGGGAAAAATTGAGAATAGGGTGGGAAGGGGAAATCAAAGAAATCTCTTTTACCTGGTTTGTTTTGTTCTCAGGTGCTGCAGACAAGGGTCGATGAAGGTTTCGCCAAGAAGTCAACAAAAGTCGACAAAAACCGAACGAAAATTTGATTTCAGATGATGAGTACGAAATTTGATAACAATTCACCAAAGTTGTTGTCACAGAATATGAACGAATTTAGATGGTAAGGAAAATTCACGATTTTGGTTGTTAAAGAAAATTTCTTGAAATTCGATTCAAAGAAAGAAAATGCACAAAGAAAAAGTAGAAAGAAGAACGCGAGAAACCGCACGATAGACGATTGAGTGAGAATGACTTAATTTTGAGAGATTGGGGCGCGAGGTTTTCTTCTTGTTGTTGTTGCACTGAACTGTTAATCTTCTTCTTGTTGTTGTTTTAATCTGGTTGTTGTTGTTGTTGTTGTTTAGAAGCACTTTTTGTTGTTGTTTAGCTGCATTATTAATCTTGTTGTTGTTATTTAGCTACACTTTTGATCTTTTTCTTGTTGAACTGCACTCTAAAATCCCCTTGTTGTTGTTTTAGTTGAACTCTTAAAACCTCTTGTTGTTGTTTTAGTTGCACTCTTAAATCCTGATGTTGTTGTTGTTGTTGTGTTTATGAGCCCACCTCGCAAGTGGTTGAACGGGCTTCGACGCCTACGCGTCGTGGTCAACAACGACGACGGCGGTTGCAGCTGGAGCTGGGCGAAGGAGACGACGCTGGCGGCGGGATTTCGAGAGAGCTGCAGGGCGTAACTCGATTGGGACCGATTCTTTCTGGATTAGCGAGCGACCGACACCAACTCAATGCATTGAAGAAATGGGGGAGAATGAAGTGATCAAATGATATCTTAATTTTTACGAGAACCACAAGACAACTTCTCAATTCTCAAAGGAGAAGCAACCAAAAACACATTCAATTAATAATTGAATTCCGAGATTATAAAATTAGATTAGGTTTCAATCACTGAAACACACATCACACGAGATATTTCATTGATAATTTCATATAAATAAATATTTATTTTTGTTTAAAGAACTTTTTCCGATGCAAACTCCAAAAACATGCGCCGAACGGAGCGACCAAAAGACGATGAAACCGGTGATTTTCCGATTATTTAGGAGAGATTTTATGAAATTTCGTTATTTTCAATGGAAAATAGAAACTCTAGGCTTTGTTTTCATTAACAAATCGATGCGATTTAGACGGGGGAAAAGCTTCAAATTTATTGGGAAAACATTTTCTCATGCATTTCATTTGCTTTGTAAACAAATCGATTTTTTTCTCGCTGAAGAAACGTCAAAAAAACATGATGAAAATACGCGAGAAATCACACACACGCACGCACACGAACACAAATTGCGAGCGCCGACTGCGATGCCGACGACCGACCGACCGAACGAACGAATGAAAGAGAAGAACGATGGCAGCCGCAGTTGTTTTTGCTTTTCCACCGGTTTTCACACAAAAATACTTCACTTAATTGATGTTAAACGATAGATTAATTATTAAATTTTTCATCATTTTCACTTTTAATAAATATTTCGCGAGTTTTCTTTTGACTTTTGGTATTTTGACAATTTTCACGCACCGCACACGGACCAACAACAAAAATCTCTGCTCACTCGTTGACAACTAAATTTGACGTTTGTGGCAGAAGTCGAAAGAAGTGGATGGAACGGAACAAAACAACAAAACCCGTAACCACCAACAACAATGCGCTGATAAGCGCTAGAGAGAGAAGAAGGGAGACGACAAATTCATATTGGATTTTTATTTCGCTTATGAAACGAGTGTTGGTGTGAAAGAGAGGACTAGCTTTTGGAGTGAGCTCGTTTTTGAGGCGAACTCGAGTTCGCTGCGGCGAATTAAGTGGAGTGCAGAAAGTGGTTGACAGAAGTCGTGAAGCAGGGGTTCTAAAACTGTGCGATGTGGAGTTGAGAATATCAAACTATTTAGAGAGAGTTTTGCTAATAAGAATTTCTATTTTTTTTAAATATTCTTTTATTCTATTTATATAATAATAAGCAAATTTAATGAATTCAATTTAAAATAATTTTTTGATCTCCAAAAATACAATGAACACTTCTTTAATTATTTTGAATTTTATTCCTTTGAATTTGTAATTCTTATTTAATTCAATTGTCTTTGATTTCATAAGTTTTATTTTCTTTGAATTTATAATTTTCATTGAATTATATATGTCTTTGATTTGATTGATTATCATTTATAATGACATTTAATTTCCTTAAATTTTTATTGACATTTTAACAATATATTGTTTTATTGAAAACGTTTATTTTCCTGTTTTTTTATTGAATTGAATTTTTTTTATTGATTTTTTATATGAAATATTTGTTGCTACGTGCACTGAAATTATTTGTTTTAGGTCCAGAAAATCATCATCAAAATCAAGTCATTAATTTATAATTATTGATCGGTTATAATATTCATTGTTATATTGGAAATACTTTTAGTTTTCAATTTATTTGTAATTAACATTTTTGATTCTGTAATCGGTTTTAATAAAATTTTAAATAAATTTTCATAATTGAAAAATAATATTTATAATACTTTCCAATAAAAAAACTCACCTTAGTAGTTATTTTCACCTCTCTGGGTGCTGCAAAAAGATGAAGAGAAAAGAATCCATTAATAAATGAATTAAAAAACCCATCAGAATGAGAAATAATGAATATAATTCAGTCGAGAATGGAATCCACCCGCAAAATCCTCCCGAGTCCTTCTCCACAAGGGAATATTAAGGAGAACAACAACAACAAAAACAATGAGAATTTAAATATTTCCCATTAAGAGAGAAAAATTGACAGCTCATATTAAAATTAATCCATCATTAACTTCCTGTCAAAATTAAGTAAATTCCGAGCAAACAATAATAAAACAACAACACCAATGACTACAACAACAACAACAATGACTACAACAACAACAGTGACTACAACAACAACTATGTCTACAACAACAGTATGAAATGAAAAAACAACCAAAATGACAATTACAATAACAACATCAATATTTTGCAACAACAACACTGATTATGAATATAAAAACAACTATGACAACAACAATAACAAGCGTAACAACAACAACAAGCGTATCAACTGCAACAACAACAAACAACACCGTGACAACTGCAACAACAACAACCGTGACAACTGCAACAACAACAACCGTGACAACTGCAACAACAACAATAACCGTGACAACTGCAACAACAACAACCGTGACAACTGCAACAACAACAATAACCGTGACAACTGCAACAACAACAACCGTGACAAGTACAACAAAAACCATGATAACTACAACAAAAATCGTGACAACTACAACAAGAATTGTGACAATTACAACAACAACATCGAATAAACTGACAGCGGAAAAAACTCTCTCTCATTTTCTTTTGACAGCTGAGCGAGAGGGAGAGAGAGAAAGATTTGCGCATGTTCGGAGAATAAAGGGAAATTTTTCTTCCTTCAATATGAGAAAATCAGAGAGAGAAAGAGAGAGAGAGCGGATCAAGGAAATCCTACTCGCCGAGAAACACGTGCACTCGTTGCTCACGTTATCCTTCGTGTCCCGTGCACAACTCCTTCGTCAACCAGAGACGAGTGAGTGAAGAGTGCAGAGATAGTGAGTGAAGAGGATGGAGAGAGAGAGAAGGAGTGATGGAGATGGAGAGCGATGTAGTCAAGGGGAGAAAGCGAGTGGAGTAAATGGGGAGACAGCGTGCAGTGGATGAGATGGAATCATGGAGTGAATGAGAGGGAATCATGGAGGGAAAGCGATGGAGTCATGTACATTGGAGTAAAAGAGAGAGATAGAGAGAGAGTGAGTGAGATAGAAGATGAAGTTGGAGTGGAACTCGATGTTGTCGTCTCGCTGAAAATAAAGGGAAACATTTTCTTCTTTTTTCTCTTCTCTTCTACTCTGTTTTTCTTCATTCCTTCTCTCCATCATTCGTCTTCCTTTGGGTTTCTGTTTCTCCTCTAGCTTTGCGCAATCTTCTCTTCTACATGGGAGGAAGAAGGAGAGAGAAAGAAGGGGATGGAGCTCAAAATGTTGCCCCAAAGAAATCTTCAAGAAACCAAAAGTCATCACATGGAAAAATCAATAAAATTTATATTTATATGTGATTCAACAGTGTTATTTTTGTTGTTGTTGTCGTTGTTGTTGCATTATTATTGTTGGTGGTCTGTTGTTATTTTTATTGTTGTTGTTCTTTAAGTTGTTGTTGGTCTGTTGTTATTGTTGTTCGTTTGTTGTTATTGTTATTCTTATTGGTTTGTTGTTATTGTTCTTCTTTTTGTTATTGTTATGACTGTTGCCGTTTTTGTTTCTCTCCGTCATTTCACATTAATTCTGATGTCTTTAATGTTTTTCTCTTGGATTTCGCAGGAATTTGCGTTTTTCTTCAACATTGGTGGAAATCTGAACTTCTCGATTGATCCACGTGGTTCTTTAAGGGTTTTAAAGATCCTATAGTGGCTTTAAGAACCTTTAATTCAACACAATTGAGGTTCTATTATGGGTTTTAAAAACGATTTTCGATATTTTTGAGACCCATTTTGTCTTTTTGGATGCTTTGTTAGGATCTTTATGAAGTTTAAAGACTTTGAAGTTGCTTAGAGAACTTTTGGCTGAACACAAGAACGATTTTTTCGGGTCTTTTAAGGGATTTTGAACCATAATGTTGGGATTTTCGGTAAAAATTTGGTATATTTTAATGCTTAATGAGGTTCTTTTGGAGTTTTAAGACCTTCCCGACACATAAAGAACCCTCTTTCGTACATAAGAGAGGGAGGAGGAGGGTCTTTGGTCTCTTTATAGGGTTTTAAAATTGAGTTTTGATATTTTTGCAATAGTATTTTTCGTCTCCTTCTTAATGATGAACCTCATTCATGCCTCTAACTACCATCCCCATTTATCCAAACACCTTCATTTTCGTTTCTCTAATTGTCGATAATATCCCCATAATTCCTGAGCTTCCCCCCAACCATCGTGGGTCACCCTTGACGATTAATTTCCTCTCAGACAATTTTAATCCCTTGTCCGTCGTCGCCTTCATCGAATTCCCCATGGAATTTCATTCACCTAGTTCGTGTCGCTTTCGTTTTCAATTAATTATTTATTTAATTATTCAAGCCATCCGACTTCATGTTTCTTTCTAATGGTGGTTGTCATTTGCTGTTGATGATTATTTTATGTTCTATTGTTTTTCATTATTTTTTATGTTTATTTATTATTATTTATTTATTATTTTACTTTTTATTAATTTTTATTATTTTTTGTTTTATTTTTTTAATTTCAATGCTTTTTCAAATTATTTTTTTAGTTAATTTTTTTATTAATTTTCAAATTTTTTTTTTACTTTTGCAATTTTTTTATTATTTTTTTTATTTTTATTAATTTTTATCAGTTTTTTTTTGCAATTTTTTTATAATTTGTTTATTTTTATGAATTATTATTTTTTTATATATAATTATTATTTATATATTATTATTTTTTACTTTAATATAAATTTTAATTTGTTTTTTATTAATTAAATTTTTTTTTCATGATTTGATTTTTTTGATTACTAAAGTTTATTATTTTCTTTAACTCTTATTTTTTTATACTTTTCTGTTTATTTTCATTCTTTTTTATTCTGTTTTCTATATCTTTTTTTCTGTATATTTTATACTTTTTCTCTATTTTTTTTTCTTTTTCCTTTATGTTTTTTATTTTTTCCTATTGCAGACTCTTTTTATTTTTTTGCTGACTCTTTCTTTTTTCATTTTGCTTTTTATTTATTTATTTTTATTCTATCGCTGACTCTTTCTCTCTATCGATCTTGGTCTCGCTGTTGTTCTCTTTCTATACTTCCATATCTCTTTCAATCACTTTTTGTCCCTCAGTCTTTCGCTCTTTCTATTTCTCTATTGTTATCTGAGGGTCGTAAAATAATTAAAAGCTCAGACCACAGGTTTCACGTCGAGCTCCCCTCGAAGTCCCCCTCAATTCCTGAATCACCCTGGACTCCTCTCATCTTCCGTCGAACCACTCTTTGACCCCTCCTTAACCCCCTTTTGACCCCTTCTCAACCCCCCTTGAACCACCCTCAACCTCTTTGTTCACCTTCCCATCCTCCTCTCGCCTCCTCTAGATAATCGTTAGGGTCACAAATTGTTTTTTAAACGTTTTGAGGCCGACTGATCCTGGCGATAGACAAAACTCCCTTCATCTCTCTCTCTCTCTCTGCATATCTCTCTCTCTCTCCATCCCTCTCCATTCCTCTCTCTTCCTCTTTTCCTACCCCAACATTTTTCGGGTTCTTTCAACTACTCGACCTGAGTTATTTGGGTCAAAGGGTGACCAGATGTTGGTTGAGGGGGGAAAAGGGTGACCAGATGGTGGTTGAGGAGGGAAAAGGGTGACCAGATGGTGGTCCGAAGGGGAGAAAAGAGTGACCAAATATTCGTCCAAGGGGGGTCGAAGAGGATAACCAGAAGAAGGTTCGGTTTGTTTGGGTTTTTGAATCCCTTGTCTTTGAATTCATATGAAAGGATATTCGAGGAAATTTCGAGGACTAAGGACTTCAAGCACAGGTGGGATTTTCATCATCATTGTGGATCTCTTTGATCCGAGCTATGCGATTAAAAAACTTGGGTAAATCCTTTCATTTTTTTGAGGTAAATGGTATAGGTTTTATATTTTCACAATTTCTCAACATTATTTAAATTTTTTCAGAAGGTTTCTTTACGAATTTTAGGAGCATGTGGGATTTTTAGTATTTTAATTATTTATAACAATTATTAATTAAATTATAACAAGTTCAAAATATTGAGAATTTTGGAGATTTTTTTATTCAAAAAATGATAAGAAAATTGTACTACGAATTTCTAAAAATTTTAAGAATTAAAATTTTATAAAAAATAAAAGAAATTTAATTCAATAATTTCACTAAAATTTTAAAGAATTAGAATTTTAAGAAAAAATATTTAAAGTATTTTAATTTTACTAAAAAAATTTTATGAGATTACATATACATTTTTATTAACAAACTACAAAAAATGCAGGAATTAAAATTCGTATATAAAATTTCTAAAATTCTACAATTACTAAAAAGGGATACAATTTAAAAACAATTTTACATGGTCTTAAATTAAAATAAAAATTAAAATCCCTTTCATTAAAGTAAATGTTTTTCAAAGATTACACAATTTCCGCGAACTTCATAAAATTCCAATAAATGTCAAACGTTCAACCAACCAATGCGAGAAAATTGATAGCGGGGCCAAAGCTGCGTTTGAAAAATTGGGAAATTTATTTGAATAAAAAATCCCACACGTCGCGAGGAAATTTTCTTTAGCGAGAACGAATTCTGTCACGAAATTTTTGTGTGCGAAGAAAATAACAACGCACACAAAAACACGCTTAGTTGGTAGTTGAATTTAAACACACTTACATTTACCAATACTCACACACACCAATATACACAGACACACTTACAAAAATACACTAGCACACACACACCAATATACACTGACACATATTCAAATGCATGCCTTCATATTTTCTATAAATTTTCCTCATTCTTTCGAATTTCTCGGAATTTTGCATATTTTCCCATTTGGCGGAAGTGAAAAACTTAGAGTTTGTGTGTGTGTGTGTGAATGTAAGATTGTATCAGTGTTTGTGAGGAAAAAGGTGGAAGTTGTGTGTAAAGCTGCTGTCTCTCTCTCACACTCACTCTCATTCTATGTATTTAAGTGTGTGTGTGTGTGTGTGTGATAGAGAATTTTGTTTTCAAACGTCAAATATAAAAACTGCAAATGATGATAAGAGCAAGTGAAGAGAAAGAAAATTCAACAACAAGAACAACAATATCAGGAGAAAAGTAAAAATCTTCCTTAACAACAACAAGAACAACAACAAGAAAAACAACAAGAAGAACAACAACAACAATAGCAAATAAAAACATCAGTAAAATGAAAGAAATGTCACGGTAAATGCAACAAAATTATCAAAAAAGTCAACAAAATAACACAAAGAACAAAAAGTATAAGTGAAAACAACAACTATTACTACTAAAGTGTCAGCAATAACAACAACATTTAAAGTGACAGCAATAACAACAACATTTAAAGTGACAACAACAAAAATAGACTTCTAAAGTGACAACAACAAAAACGACCACGAAAGTGATGACAGCAACAATAACAATAAATAGTATTATAACAACAACGAGAAATAGTGTTACAACAACAACGAGAAATAGTGTTACAAAAACAACACTAAATAGTGTTACAACAAGAGGAAAAAGTCTAAGTAAAACACTCAGCGTGAGAAGAAAATAGGAATAGGAAAAAGAAATATAGCAAAAACAGATGAACTGCAAAAACAATAAGAACTACAAGAAAAATGTTAAATACAAAAACAATAAGGACTACAAAAAAAATATGAACTACAAAAACAATACGACCCATGGAAAAAAAAATTTAAACATACGAAAAAAATTCAAATCCAACGAAAAAAATCGAAACCAACGACAAAGAAGTTCAAACCATGAAGCGACAGCGACATCTATGGTAGACAGCGTGAACCTGTGTCTGTATGTGACTGTATGTGTGAGAATTTTTGTGTGTATTAGTTTGTATGTGTGTGTATGAGAATTTTTATGTATGTGTGTGAGAATTTGTTTGTAAGTTTGTTCTCTTTCTTTACCGCATCGCGATGCGGTGAATTTTCAAAACCCAGCAAACAATTTAGTGGGAAAACTTCGAAGAGAGAATTGAGAATGGAGGAGAGATAGAAAGAGATTGTGAGAGAGAAAAACAGAGAGTGGGAGGCACAGAAAGAGACAGAGATAGATGAAGATAAATAATTTGCGCCGAGAAATCTCCGGAGATAGAAACCCATCGTGGGAGATCAAGTTATCGTCGGAGAGAAACTTATCATGGTAGCGAAAGTTATCGTGGTAAGAAATTGGGAGAGAGAAACTTCTTGCGGTAAGAAATCTTTGGACAGTGGAAATTTCCTCGAGGAAAACCTTCTCAGATGAAAACTTGTGCAAATTTTCAACTCTCAGGAGATTGAGAGAGTGAGAAAGGGTGAAAAAGAGAGGGAGAGATGCAAAACTTGCGAAAATAATAATAATAGAATATATATAAATTCCAATAAATTCATTAGAAAGAAAGTTTGAGAAAACTTCAGATTAGAAATCTCCAATTAAATAATTTATCAAATCCTATGGGGAATGATTTAAATTTAACAAAAAAAACAAACATTAGAAAACTAAATATTATATTATAAAATAAAATATTAAAAAACCATCGATCTAACTTTGCACGAATTGTTTTGCCAAACATATTTTGCATTCTGTCAAAACTTACTCAAGAGACAAGTTTTATAAGAATTTATCAAAAAATTCATTAAAAAAGTTTTTGGTCCAAAAATTTTAACCAAGATGAATTCCAGGATATCAAAATTACATGATTACTATTGAAATAAATTTCTACAAAATATATATAGAAATGTGAAATGTATAAAAATAAAATTATTTAAAAATTATTAAAAAATTTGACGAATAAGAAAATTTTTTAATTTCAGAAGTGTTTCAAGCACTTTTTTTAATTTGAAGTTTACTAATAGATAAGAAATAAAAATACACAAAAAAAAAATCAAAAATGTAAAGAAATTTATAAATTCTATAATTTTTAATTGCTTGTGTGAATTTTTGGAAGCAAATATGAAAAATTTTGTCATTTGACAAAAATTTAATACTATTTTATCAAAAATTTACTACATTATCAAATTTCCGCTCATAATACCTGTTTCAATATTTATAATTTTATTTATTTCACGAAGAAATTTTATTCAACGAAGAAACTTCTGCTCTCTAACGACCTCTGTCAAGAAATTTTCGTCCGCTGGGAAATAAACCGCAAATAACTTGTTTTCGTGGATGCGAGCGTGCGAAAAAGCATTTAATGCCATTTATTCCTTGTTTCTCGCGTGTCACGGTGTGCGTGAGAATGTCTCTCTCTCTCACTCCGTGAGCTCGTTTGTTTGTGAGTGTGTGTGTGTTGAAAATGTGGTAACATTGTGCCAAATATTATCATGAAATTTATATAATAATAATTTCATTCAGTTTTCGGTTTGTTTCTTCATACTAAGAAATTTATTTTATGGGATTGTTTTTTGGTACCCTAATTTTATTTTTCTCTTCATTTTCACTCTTTCTCTTTCACATGCCAACTGTTGCTGATGAACTATAAATTGTGTGCAGGTGGCAACGCTTTCTCATGAGGCGAGTTGAAATCGAAGAAATTGCAATAAAATTTCTCATTCACACACTAGTCCAATTTTATGATGTTTTCTATCGCTTTCACACGCTCACTCGTTTATCTAACATTGTATTCTTCGCATGTGTGTCTAATACTATTTCTACTACTCTTTCTACACTTTTTCTACTACTTTTTTACTACTATTTCTAATACTTTCCTACCTACTTTTTTGACTACTTTTTCTACCACTGTTTTGACTACTTTTTCCACTACCTTTTTTTACTACTATTTCTAATACTTTTTCTACTACGCTTTCTAGTACCTTTTCTACTACTTTTTCTACGACTATTTTTACTACTTTTTCTACTAATATTTCTACTACTTTTTCTAAGACTATTTTTACTACTTTTTCTACTACTATTACTACTCCTTTTTCTAATACTATTTCTAATACTTTTCTACTACTTTTTTGACTATTTTTTCTTTCACTGTTTCTACTACTATTTTTACTACTTTTTCTACCACAACTCCGCAACTCCGCTAGACAACAATGTCTTGTTAACGTTTATAAAAATGACTTTGCGAACGTGATTGTAAAATACGTAACGTTAGTTACGAGGGAATTTTCTTGCTCTCTCTTTCTCTCTCTTTCTCTCTACCTCTCTCTCTCCCTCTCATACTCTTCATCTCTCTAACACATTCCATCTCTCTTCATTTTAATGGCCTTCACGCAGAATCTTCTCTATACCCCTCTATTTGCATCTCTTTCTATCTCACTCATCCTGCGGCAGGAATTTATGGAGCGAAGGATTTGCAACATAATCTGGAGTTTGTTCGGCTCAGAACGAGGACATCGTGAGATGTGAGAGGTTTTCCATCTCAGGTCGAACAAGAGGAGAGGAGAAAAAGAAAGAGAAGGATATAGAGAGGCATGTGATATTGAGTGAAATGGAGAAACAGCAGACATGGAAAAATTGAGGTGTAAATTTAAATTCTCTTCAAATTTCAAAATAAATTTCTAATTAAAATTAATAAAAATATATATATGATTACTTAATTTATATTGAAAATTTGTAATTATTTATAATAGGAAATTTAAAAAATATTTTTATATTTTTTATATATTTTATTATAATAATATAATTTTCATATTTATATGAGAAGTTATTTAAAAAAATCATTCGTTTAATTTTAAATATAATGTAATTTCTTTTTCTTTGTTTGATTGGATATCATTTTATTTTATTTTCATTAAAAAAAAATTATTAAGCATTTAAGGACTTATTTTGAAATAAAGAAAAATGCAAATACCACACACAAGAGCGAATGAGTAGCTAACGAAAGCCGCAAAATGTTGCAAAGTCAATGACAGAGTAGGATGAGGAAACCCACACATTGATATCCTTCGAGCAAACGCACATAGTTGCATTCATTTTTATTCTCACACACACACACTCTCTCTCTTTGTCTCTGTCTCTCTTGGATATCGCTCACGTGCCTTTTCATTGCATTGATCTCTCTACTTTAGCCTCGACCTCGTCTTCATCTTTGTTGTTTCTCGGCGGATGTGTGGGAAAAAGTTTTGCATAAACTTTCATTGTTCATCGAAGGTGTTTGAAGGTGGTGGGCGTGGTTGATGGGCGGGGGTGGGGGTTTTGATCGGTGAGAGAGGAAAGTTGATGTTGGATCGAAGTGAGAGGGAAAACTGAAGCTGGATCGTAGCGAGAGGGAAGGGAGGAAATCCTACCACTTAAGTAGTTCATGCCAAAGCTGTTTCCATCATGCTTGATCGAGGGAATTGAGAAGCATCGAAACAATAACAAAATAACAACATGCAACATGGTAGAAGAATATTGCAGGAATGGAGGGAAAATATTGAGAAAAGAGAGTAAGGTAAAAGCATAACAAAAACAACAATAGGAAGAAACCCAAAGTAAAAAAACGAACAATAAAAATAAGAAAAATAATAAAATATAACAGAAATTTCTATAGTAAGAAAAACGATGATAATAAACTAGTTACTTATGCCATAGTTGATAGTTCTTGGTTTTTTTACTACTATTTTATTGTTATTCTTTGTTTTTATCTTTAATACTTTTATTTTGTATTTGGTTTTTCATTTTTTTTTTTTATTTTGATATGTTGCTTTTTACTTCTTCTATTTTTTTATTCTTTTTTCTCAACTTCCACCATAAGATAAATATTTAAAACCAAGAATCAAATATTCCGCTTCTTTACTCTTCATGCTCTTGATTCTTCCGATAGGTTGAGGTTTTCATACCATGATCAATCTCCTTCTCTCCCTCCCACTCTACATTGTTTATGAAATATTCAACAAGTTTTGATCGCAAGTTTAAGTTTCACTCTGAGTTCAAAAATGATTCTGTTGTTCTTTGCGATTGCATTCAATTTTAAGTTATGCTATCGATGAGGTGAAGGAGTGAGAGACGATTAAGATATCATCGTCTCTCTCTCTTTAGAGTACATCTTCTAATTAATTTCCTTTCTCTCCTTAACACACATACATAATTTCTCTTCTCATCCCTTTTATATGATATCTTTTAATTGGATCCTTAAATCCCCTTAAATCCCTTAAATCTCCATCACTCAATAAGTGACACATGCTGATGATTAAAGTATCTGTCTTTCGAACATTCGACATTCGAAATTAATTCATCACATGTTTCACACAAAGTTTTTATATTCCAACAACGACTTGGGTTTCGTCATTTGTCACGTCCGCATTTCAATTAGGAACATTAACAAAAATAATTATGGATGAAACAAATATTCATAAATCAAATAAATCAGTAAATAAATATAAAAAATAAATTATATATAAAAATAAAAAATAATATTATTATTTATTATTAAAAATTATTAAATATTATAAAAACTTTGGAAAATAATAAAATAGAACATAAATTCATTCAAAGAAAAGAGTAAGTAATATATTAAACTTAATTATGAAGTTGCAGTAATCTATATAAATAAGAAAAAAAAGACATAAAACAAGTTCAATTAGTAAATTTGCCAAAATAATTAATAAAATCAAATAATTAGTGAAAAAATGCAATAATAAATATAAATTTCGGGATTAATGAACTATTTAAAATATAAATCACAAGAAATATGATCAAAAATGTGTCAAATTCTACAATAAAAACCACTGCAAAATGTCAGTGATTAAAATTAAAGTAATTTTTAGATGGTTAAATATCATACTCAATTACTACTACTTTAATATAACTACTTTAAAGAAATAATAAAATGAAATTTCTCTGTTAAAAAGTCCTGACTTTCATGTAAAGCAATTACTACAATAACATTAACGCCTGTCCATTACCGTTGTTCGTACACTCATCTGTCTGTCCATCCGTTACCTTCCTGCGTCGGTGTTGCCAGACTTTTCAACATTGAAAATGTGTTGTTGTCACATGTTGGTGGCAGCTGCGACAATAAATGGAAATGACATAAAATATACAATTACAAAAAAAAAAACAGAACGCACCACAAAAAAAAAACACATACAAAAAGAACAATAAAAATGAAAATCAAGAGAAAATAAAAGTAAAAATTCAAAACAAAAATAAAAATCAAAGTAAAAACAAAAAATGAAGTAAAAAAAAAATTCAAAACAAAAATAAAAATCGAAGTGAAAATAAAAATCGAAGCAAAAATAAAAATCGAAATTACAATGAAAAAGGCTATGAAAATAAAAACAAAATACGAAATACAAATATGTATAAAAATAAACGATGTTTGGACGTGTCAACAACAAGTCGTTTAAATAAATACAACAACAACAATGAGAACAAATTGTACAGACAACAAATTGAAAAGACAAACAGGAATAATAACAACAACAACAACAAAAAACAATGAAACCACCAACGTCAACAGAAACACGAATATCAACAACAACAAATTACACCAGCAGCAGCAATAAAAAAAAAAAGAATAAAAATAATACAAGAACGTTAAACAAAAATTACAGAGAAAAAAACTGTGGAAAAAACAACAACATAATAACAACAAAAAACATTTCCAACAACAAAAAACCAAAAACACAAACAACAAAAACACCTAAAACACAACCACAGCGACAACAAGAAAAACAACAACAACGACAACAAAATTAACAACAACAAAAAATTAACAATAACAAACAAAAAAATGCAACAACAGCCCAAGTACATAAAAAATCCAATATGCCGGAAGTGTTGTGATTGTGTGTGTGAGTGTGTGTGAAAGAAAAAGTAGACATGTTTGTGTGAAAGAGAAAGTAGATGTGTGTTTGTGGAAATGAAAAAGTATGTGTGTATATGTGTGTGTGTTTGCGGTGCCACGCACACATGTATCTTCATTACGTGAAGGTGCGAAATGGCGTCCGACCCGCTTCCGGAGTCGAGGCGTTGAAAGGGAGAAGGACGAGGACGTGAGTGATGAATGTTGAGGGCGATGAAGGGTTAACAGAGAAGGGTGTTGAGGACATGAGTGGTTAACAGCGAGACGTGAGGGGTTAAAGGGTTAATAGTGAGAAGTGTGGGGTTAATGGTGAGGGTTTAATGGTGAGAAGTGAGGGGTTAATGTTGATGTGTGAAGGCTGTTGAAGGTGAGTCAACGAGTGGTCAACAAAGGATTCCACCTGCCGTGGTCGGGGTTGAACCGGAACTGACGACCTAAAATACATTTTGTCCCGGGTGAATGGGTGAAAGTAGTAGAGGGGAGAGTGAGAGAAGAAAACAAATTCAAAATAAGAAATTGGCAACAACAAATGAAGTGAATTAATATAAAATAAGTCAAATTTGGAAGAAAAACAAAAAAATACAACAGAAAAAAAGAATTAAATTGCTTAAATTAATTTGTAAAAAAAGGACAAATTAATCGATAAAGAAAAAATAAAAATAATATAGAAATATCAAACTTAAAATTTAAAATTGAAATTGAAAAAATGTTTTTAAAGAAAAGAAAAAATGCAATAAATAGAATATAATGTACCTTTCTTCAGGGATTTTATATTTACTGCGACATTTTCATATTTTTATAAAAGAGAATAAAAAAAATTATATTCAACAATAACATGACAATTTAAAGGAAAATATCAAAAATCCTGGAAATCTCTGATACAAGTCAGGGATATGAAGAGGAACAAATAAAGAAAGGAAACAAAAAAGAAGGCAACACAAAATAAGTCCAAACACCTTGTTTCGTACACCTGACGTACGAGAAACGCGAGTTGGGGGAGAAGGTGAGATAGAGACAGAAAGAAGATGGGTAGAGGGAGGTGGCTGCAGACTTTGTGGACGTGTCTGAGGAGGAGGAGGGGGGCGGATGTGGGTGTCGCTTGAAAGCTTTTCCAATTTGATTTCAGCAAAGTTTAAGTTTCATGTTTGCTTTTATTTCTGTGCTATTTTTTTCGTATATTTTTTCGTTATTTGTTTCTTTGACTTTTGGCTCTTTTTGGGGTTTTTTTTTATTTTGTTTTCATAACATTTTTCCATTTTATTTTGTTTGTTTTTATATTTTCAGAGTATTTTTTTCTTTCTTCGAATTTTTATTCTTTCTTCGGATTTTTATTTTATCTTCGGTATTTTTCTCTATTTGGTTTGGTTTTTATTTTGATATTTTTTTTTTATTTTATTATTTACTCTACTTTATTTATTTCTTGGTTTGCATTTTTGTTTTGTGTGTTTTGTTTGATTCTTTATTTTTTCTTTTTTTATTATTTCTATTGCTTTATTGTTGCTTTAGTTTTTGTTTCTTTTTTTTTATTTTGCAGTTAAAATTATTATTATTTAACATTTTTTTATTTGCTATATCTATGTCGTTATTTTTGTCTGGTTTTTATTTTCTTTCTGATTTGTATTTTGTATGATTTTGTTGTCCTTGCTTGGTTTTATTTTTTGCTGTTTTTTTTAAATCGACTTTTTGATTTTCATTTTGTTCGATTTTCTCATTTTAGTTTATTTATTTTTCACTTTATTTAATTTATTTATTTTTTTTTATTTATTTTTTATTGTATTTTTTCTTGTGTTTATTGTTTTGTATTTATTTTTCACCACACGTGCCACCCTGTGTCCACCATCACCCGGTTTCGTCCATCGTCTCTTGACCGAAGGATCCGGTCACACTTTTGTTGCCCGGCGATAAAACGTGCCGCAGACACTTAATTGCTGTGTCAGCCGAGGAGGACAAGAGGATAAAAAGAAAGAGAGAGAGAAAGAAGTGTGGGAGTGAGAGAAAAATGTGTATAATTGAGGGGAGAGAGTGAGATGAAGAAGAGAGTCAGTTGAGGGGGAGAAAGAGTGAGAGGAGGATACAATCAAGGATGTCCTTGTCGTCGATGACGTCTCCTCGATGACGATGCGACGACGACCGCAGGAAATGGATTGAAAAAGAGTTCACATGATGAGGATCAAGAGGGAGAGAGTGAGGTGAAGGGAGAAAGGGAGAAAGAGGTGAAGGGGAGTAAGAGGTGAAAGGGACAGAGATGAGTGGGAGAGAAGTGAGTTCAAGAGAAGTAAAATATTTGAAGGAAGAGAAAGAGGGGAAAGGAGGTAGGTCGGAGGTGGATCGAAGGGATAGAGTAGGAAAATCTCATTTAATGAAAGAGAAGGAGAAGGGAGTGATGTTGGAAAACAAGAGGAGCAAGAAGAGAAGAGACAAATGTAATGAAACAGGTAGAGAAGAAGGTTCACAGGAAGAAGAGGAAGCGAACAAGTCCAACCTTAACAAGGGAATGAGTGAGCGAGTGGAGAAGAGAAGCGGTCTAAGGGAGTTGGAGACGGGGAAAAAAGGATAGAAAGGAGTGAGAAAGTTAGGGAGAGAGTTAGAGAAAGTGAGAGAAAGAGAATGAGAGAGAGAGATAGAGAGAGTGGAAGTAGAAGAGAGTGGGAGTAGAAGAGAATGATAAAGATTGAGAGAGAATGATTGAGGACGAGTTGGAGACAGAGATAAACGTGTTTCCTGCCGTCAGACGACGATGACGAAGTTTATTTGAACAGCAATTGCTTATGGTCTGTCGCTTTTGATTACAACAATAACAACAACAATAATAACGACTATAAAAAATCCAATACCATTACAACAACAATAACACTTTCAACAACAACAACAATGACCACTTCTACTCTTACAACAACGATAGCAAAAGACAATTAGAGAAAAACAATCATGTTAAAACAGCAGAAAAACGAATAACAAAAAACAACAACAATGACTCAAATCCATATAAACAACAATGTTAATAGCTTAAACTACAACAACGACAACAAACCTCAATCAACACAACAACAACAATTATCCACTACATTCATACAACAACATCAACTGTGTCAATAACTACAGTAATTGACAATAAATTGACATTTTAATGAGAAGTTGAACGAAAGGTGGAAAAATAAAGGTAGAGAGAGAGAGAGATTGAGGTGGAATGACAGAGAAAAATAGATTAAAACACAATTACTTTAACACTATGCAAGAGGTTATAGTAAATATCACTTTGAGATATTCATGTATTATTTTCATCTTATATTATTATTTTTTTAAATTTCATAAATTTTTAAAAAAGAGAGCTATTTTCGGATCAGTAAATATTTATAATTCCTTTTTTTTTAATTCCGTATTTATTACTAAATAAATAATTATTAAAACATTAAAACAAATTAAACTATTAAAAACAAAATTATTATGAAAAATATTAAACAACAAATTATGTTTTGTTCAATAATAAATTTCATATAATTCTATTTACAGAGAATTTTGTTAATTATTTATTTTTCCAAAAGTTATTTCTATTTTTGAACTTAACTATTTAATTTGTTAGTATTTTTTGCGGACTTCGATTTTATTCAGTTGTATAAAATATGAAATAATTTCTTTTGTTAAACTGATTTTTGAAACAAAATTGAAATATTGATAAATTGTTTTGTAAAATATGAATTAGCTACATATGTATACAAAATTAGAATTTTTTCCACTTTCACAGTTCTTTTGTCAAATTCAAAATCGAAAATGTATTTGAATACATTGCATTTATTTCGTCATAGGATGTTTTGTAAATTCAAAATTCGAAAAATCATAGAGTAATAATGGAGATTGAGTTTTTTGAAAAGGAATTAATTAATTTTTATATTCTTTAATTAATTTTCAAAAGATTTCATAAAAGTTATTTTAATGATAATTTGAATTAGTTACATCATACCTCTTTAATTAAATAACATACATAGAAATAAGTTAAAGTTTTTTTATTTATAACAATTTGTTTTGTGAAAAGTCCACAAATATTTTCATAATTGAGAATTTTTTCTATTAAGATTTTATGATAAATTTGTATATATTTGTTTATTTATGTTTTCAAATTATATGTCAAAATGTATATAATGAAATTTAAATTCAATTTAATTTCTATATTAAATCTAAAATATTATAAGATAAATAGATAAAACTACTTTAATATACATATCTTCACGTTTTGATTAAATTTCATTACATACATTATGAGAAATACAATATTCTGATGTGGATTTCTTAGAAATTCATCATGGTTTATGAAACATATTGAAGTGACAACCGCAAATAGTACCGAAAATTCACCATCAGAACCAAAACTTAACTTCCTGGCTAGAATAACAACATCAATGGCAATAACAAAAATTACAACAATAAAAATAACTAATAGCCACTTCAGTAGCAGCCACGTTCCTAACAATAAAAACAATAATACCTAACACAAAAATAGCAATGACTATGACAATAACAACAAATGTCTACCATAACAACAACACTAAATGTTAACCGAAAAATTTTGTCGCAATTTGTTGCCGTGACTTTTGTGACCCTCGTGACTTGTGTCAATCATGATCGGTTGGTCATGATGAGGATGAGGGCGGGATGGTGATAGTGGGAGGTAGGAACTACTACAACAACAATTGACAACACCATCGAATAACAACAAAACTAAAACAATAGCTAATGGAAATAAATCCAATGATAGGAGAGTTGAACCTGAGGGAAGAAGAACAAAAGACCGAAAAAGTGAAAAAAAAAAACGAAACCGGAAATCGAGAGTGATGGAAAGAGATTGTGCGAGAGGGGGAAAGAGAGAGAGAAGGATAGGGAAAAAAGTAGAAGATGGAAAAAGAATGCGAAGCAGAGCGACAGAGAAGGAGAGAGACAAAGAAGAAGAGAGAGACAGAGGAAAGGAATAAACGATTGTTTGAAAGAGACGTAAAATGTCATTGGTTAGTTAGTGAGGAGAATAGGAGTGGTAGAAAAGAGAGACAGAAAGAAGAGTGAGAGAGAGAGAAAGAAGAGTGACAGAGAGAGAGAGTAAGTGAGTGAGAGAAAAGAAGAATTAGTGTGAGAAGGAGAAAGAAATAATGTCCGTCAATCAAACAAAACATTTTCATTCGCTTTTCATTAAAATTGGTCAGGATTGAGGATTGCGGTAGAAATGTCAATAAGTTGGCCCTGAGTACAACAAAAGTAACAACAAGAAAAGAAGAACAACAAAAATGAAACAACAATAAAAATGGAAAAACAACAAAAATGGAAAAACAACAATAAAAAAGGAACTAAAGAAAATCAAGCAAGGGAAACAACAACTTATACCAAAAAAAAACAACAACTCAGGCGAGGAAAACAACAAAAAAAAGGCAATAGGAACAAAAAAAAAATGTTTGCGTGAAGAAAAAATTTTCGGTGAAGGAAAAAAATAGAGAAAATTGGAAAAACACACGTATTTCATTTGGTGGCATTTTATTTGCTTTTTGATTGTTTTTCTTCTCACTCGCTCCAAGTCACACACTATTTACTTATTTCTCTCTCACACCATGTCTACCAATCTCTCTTCGCTCGATCGCCAACCTATTTCTCTCTCCCTCCCTCTCTCTATATCCCTCCATCTCTCTATAACCCCCTCTCTCTCTCTCTCTCCCTTCCTCCTTTTCCCACTCTCTTTTACTTTAGTTAGATTGTATTCTTCATGTTTCTCTTCTCTATTCTTTTTTCCCCATCACGTCTCATCTGTCTTGTTTGACATTTGGTTATTTTTTTCATGTCGCCCCAACTTCTGCCTCTTTTCTCCCTCTGTCTCTCATTCCTCGTCTCTCCATCTCTCTCTCTCTCTTCTCACCATCATACACAAACACTCACTTACACTCAAACAAACACATGCTCACCGAGATGAAAATGTGAGAGAAAGAGAGAGGGCGAGCGAGTGAGTGAGACACGCACGTGGTTGTTTAGAAACTAAGCGAATGTGTGATTAGGTGATGTTTTTATTTTTCTTCGTTTTTTTGGTATTTTTGTTACTTTTCTTTATACCCTACACCCTGTGGGTAAGGGTATATTCATTTTGTCCTTCCGTTTGTAACACATTAAAGGAGAAGTCGTAGGTATGGAAAAGTATATATATTCTTGAGCAGCGTCACCTCCTGAATCGATTTAGCTATGTCCGTCTGTCTGTCTGTGTGTCTGTCTGTAGAATTAGATTTTGTGAAGAAACGGTAAGAGATACTGACTTGAAATTTAGGATTTAGTGTTTTTATATTAATAATCTATTTGTATGTAAAAATGGGCGAAATCGGACGACGGACACGCCCACCTCCCATATAAAGGAATAGGTTTATATGGCATATCTGGTGAACTGTGGTATATATCGGGATGAAATTTTGTGTTTTATCATGTATCACCGGTACAAGCATACTTGCAAAAAATGGAAAAGACCGCCCATCGGACACGCCCACCTCCCATATAAAGCAAAAGTTTTATGTGGGATATCTGGTGAACTATGGTATATATCGAGATTAAATTTTGTGTGTGATCATGTATCACCGATACAACATGCGAAAAATAGAAAACATCGCTCAATGAACACGCCTACCTTCCATATAAAGCAAATGTTCAACTTGGGGATATCTGGTGAACTATTTAATATATCGATATGATAATTTGTGTGTGATAATTTATCAGAGATACGAGTTTACATGCCAAAAAGGGAAAACATCGCTTAACTGACAAGCTACAGCTCAGCTCAAAAGCTACAGGTCAATGTTGGATACATGGTAAACCATATAGACAGTTATTAGATTAAATATTGCTACTAAGAGTTCAAAAGAACCAAAGGGAAAGGATCTCTTATAGGACATGAGCACCTTCCATACAAAATCGTAGATCTTCAAGAAATCCAACTACTTTAAGTATGTTATTTCCTGATGAAAGGTGGGAGTGAATGCAAGAAGAAAGAGACCACATCCAACTGGACCTCAATGGACGCCCATAGAAAAATTGATTATGTCCTTTCTATATAAACGTAATGAGCAGGTGACGATGGAGAGAATACAATTTCCAATTGTACCTGCTGAAGGGATCACAATCCACCAAAGTCAGGGAGCTACGTATTGGATGTTCATCTTCGAAGTGGAATCAGTCGCGCGGCACTATATGTTGGTTGTAGTAGAGCAACAAGCGCTTCTGGACTTTATATTGTAGCAAATTTCAACCCTCCCAAGTCTTTTGTTGAATCAGATAGTGTCTCCATTGAAATGAACAGGCAACTGAAGACACATTACGATTTTATGACAGACAAACAATCATCGATTCAATTATTCTTCCATAACGTACAGAGAGCCTCAATGCGCACTTCCAAGATTTACCAATGGCACATTGCTTCAAGCATCAAAACTACTTCGTTGTGTGGAAACATGGACCCTTTCAACAGAAAACTATAATATTCCTAACTCACTCTTATTCACAGATTAGATAGATCTAAAGACAATTGCCGCAAAAAAGGGTATAATGGTTTTTGGAAAACGAATATAGCTTCAAATATATATATCTTTTTGAAAGAGACCACAGTTGTGAAAGTGTAATGACGCATTTTCACTAATTATTGATAGAAATTCACTGTCTTTCCTTTAATAAATGTTGTATGCAGGGGTGATATTTTTGTTGTTTTTGCGATGTTGTTATATTTTTTATTGTATTGGTTGATATTGTTCTTGTTTTGCTTTTTGTTGTTAGTTATGTTATTATTCATGTTATTACTATTATTTTATTTTTATTATTTCTAGTCATTATTATTGTTGTTATTATTGTAGGTATTAGTTGCCCAATATACTATTGTAGTTATAGTTTGTAAATGAAACGAAATTACAATGATATTTTTAATAAAGTATATTGTTTTCTTTCTTTTTGTTGCTATTAAAGTAGTCATTGTATTTCTTGTTTTGAGTCATTTCGATTCATGATATCGAGGTTGATGTTGTTCGGCTGGTGTTTGAAATAGTTCATGTTTTTATATTTATTTTTTTATAGTGATTTTTTTTTTTTGGTTTCGTTGTTATAGTTTTTTTTTATTTATTTTTATATATGGTTTTGCTTTTTTTTCTTGGTTTTCTCTTTATTTTTTTTGTTCATTGTTATATTTATTTGTATAGTACTTATACTTATTCTAATTATCTGATTTTATCACTGTTCAGATATATCAGTCACATCAACAATAATAGAACAATCACAAAGACCTTGAACACGTTTTTTATTATAACTATTCAACAAAACGAAAAACAAAATTGAACAGAACAGAAAAAACAATAACATATGTAACGAGACTAACAATAAGAAAACATCAACTACTCAACAACAATATATCTAATACCATACCAACAACAATAAATACCAATAAAAACAAAAAAACTAAAAATAATATTAATAAAATTATTTTATTTTTTTTTCCAATTGATTTGGAAAATGAAAAAGAAATTTGGAAGAAAACGTATAAGAATAAGAAAAAATATAAGAAAATTTTAACAAAAAGGGGGAAACAGAGAGAAAACAAATAGTTTGATTTACAGTGATATAAAACAAATTGAAGATATTTATAAGAATTTGGAAAAAAAAATTTGATAAGAAAATAATGAGCAAGACAGATATGTATAGAGAAATAGAGACAGAGATTTTTAAATAATATTTAAAAAATTTTCAAAAAAATGTATACGGTTTCATCAACATATTCATTAAACGCAAAGCAGAAACCTTGTAGAAAACTATTTAATCCTCAAAAATTTTCACAAGTAACCCGGATTATTTTCCGAGCATAATGATCATTATTTTTAGTCAAGCATCTAAAATAATTTTAGTTACATCAAAAAATAATACAAATTAAATTAATCTGAAATAATAGAAATAATATGAAAAGTTTAAATAATATGGAAAATGGAAATAAACTGAATAATTGCAATAATCTGAAATAATGGAAATAATCTGTAAAATTGAAATAATCTGAAAAACTGTAATAATATGAAAAAATTGAAATAATCTGAAAAATTTAAATAATCTGATATAATATTAATTTTAAACTTTTAATTGTTCATTCGAAACTAGAAGCAAATTTGGGAATATGAAATTTGGAAACAAATTTAATTTAAACATTCGAAAGTCTGGTTATTATTATTCGATATTAATATGAAAACATCATTATGGAAAATTCAGTGAGGAAACGGACTGAGGTGAGGAGCGAGAGATGAAGGGCGAGAGGTGAAGGGCGAGAGGTGAAGTGTTTGAATGGAAAAAGTATTCAAAGGGTAAAAGAGTAAAAGGGTTCAGTGTGTTGAATGAATGGTCGAAAAAGGTCAAGCTGGCAACTCTGGTCGTGGTTTCAATTGGTTCGCAAGCAATTATTTGTTTGCGACCGCTGTGTGGTGAAATTTACAAGAATATTGCGGAAAATTATATAAATTAATAAAACACTGTGAACTAGAAGAGGAGTAACCAAGGAAACCTTTGCAATAGAAACAACAACCATAGAGGGACACAAAAAACAAACATAATCAAATAGAAATATTTGATATCAAATAGAACCAAGGTAAAAAGCAAAATAAATAAATTGGAGTATAGTTAATTGAGTTAAAAACTAAAAAACTAAAAATAAAAACAAAATTTAACAAATATAATCAAATAAAATAAAATATAAATAAAAAATAACTGAACTAAAAAAAAACAATAATAAAAATAAATTTCAAAACCAAAGAAAAACAGAAAATCGAAAGCTTTATAAAATAAATAAAAAATAATAATACAATATTAACAAATAAACTATTAGAAAAATATAAAATGAATAAAATATGAAAAGAATGAAAAAAATAAATGAAAATAAAAAAAAATTACCTAAAATGAGCCCCACCACAACAAACACAATAACTTCTGTAACACAATTAGCAACAACTAATTAGCAACAGTTTACAATCGTACTAAATTACGATGTAAAATTTTGCAACTTCGTGCCATCGAACAATTAAAGCAAGAATAATTGTGACAACAAAAATAACAACTATGTTGATGAAAATAACAACTATATTGAAAACAAAAAAGAACTATGTTGACGAAAACAACAACATCAACAATTATGTTGCTCATAATTATTGTTATTTCAAAAATTTTGTTATTGTTGTTGTTATTTATTGTTGGAGCTGTCTCTAGCTGGACACATGTCAGATCGTTGTATCATAATCCGGTATCGCAATCATTGGATTTAGTTGTTTTTTGGGGTATATTTTTTGTTTTTGTTATTTGAGTTCGTGGAGTTGCCAAAGTTTTACTTGTTGTTGTTGTTGTTTGTTATTGTTTTTTTGTTGTTGTTGTTTTTGTCGTTTTTTGTTGTTGTTGTCTCTTAGCAATTCCTAAATTTTGTTTCACAACCCGCGTTGCCAACGTGCACGAAATTTCGGGTGGTAAAACTCTTTTAAAACTCTGTCTCTAACTTCGTGATGCTTCATGAGCAACATAATAATAGCAACAACAATAGGAAGAACAACAAAAATATCAGTAAAAAAAAGAATAACAACAACATCATCAGCAAGAACAATATCAACATCAACAAAAACTGAAACAAAAGTAGAGAAGAGAAAAACTAAAACAAGTAGAAACAAAAACTAAAACAAACAGAAATAAAAACAAAAAACAAAAGGAACAACAACAACATCAGAAGCAGCTACAATAACATCAGGAGCAACAAAATCAACAACAACAACACAAATAACAGCAACATCGACTACATAAACACAAACAACAAACAGACACATTAAAAACTCAACAATAGTTGTTATTGCTGTGTCTACAACTGTTGCTATTGTTGTAACTGTTGTTGTTGTCTTACATTTTGTTGTTGTTGTTACACTCTTAATTGTTGTTGTTGTTCTCTTAATTCTTGTTGTTGTAGTTGTTATTATTGTTGTTGTTCCATCCTTTGCCATTGCTGTGCTAATCACGCGCCAACAATAAATAAATTTCGTAATTTCGTTTCCGTCTTCCGTTTCCAATTCCAGTTGGCAACGCTGACATTTGCCCAAAAATTTTAAGTAAAAAAGGAAGAGGGAGAAAGCAAGGGGGAGAAAGGAAGAGGGCGCGAGAGCGAGCGAGATAGTGACAGAATGAGAAGGAGCATGAGTAACTGTGTAAGTGAAATAGAGAAGGAATATTAAAAAATAAAGAGAAATATACAAATAATAGACCGAGTGGAGAATGAGAGAGGAGAAGGAAAAATAAGGAAGGGAGAAAGAGAGAGAAAGCGAGAGGAAGTGGAAGTGAACGAGAGGGGGGAAATATAAAACATTGGCAACGAAGTAGTCGGAATTTTCGTCTGAATTTTCTCTGAAAATATAAAATGAATTAGAAATAAAAATAAAATAATAAATCCCCGGAAAATGTTGGCAATTTTTTGTTGTTGTTGTAGTTCCTTCCTCTCTTGCTCACACTCAGTCTCTAACTCTGTATTTCTCTCTCTGTCTCTCTTTGCCTCCCTCTTTGTCCCCCTTTCTGTCACCGTATCCTTTTCTTTTTCTTTGCATCTCTGGACGACGTGAGGCGGAAGATGTGGGTCAGGCAGAAGTTGAAGAAATTGGAGAAGAAGATCGGAGAAGAAGAGAGAGGGTGAGTTGACAGAAAGAGAAAAATAGATAGGTCATGCAATAGGAAAAGAGAAGAGGGAGAAGGAGGAGGAGATGGAGATGGAGGATGACGTGAAGAGTTTTGAGAAAATAAGCCCGTCGATGTGCGGAAGTCGAAAACAGCTGGTGACGATTTTTACTATGGATTCAATTGGGCGCAGGAAGCTCTGGACGAGATCAACGAAGAGAATGAAGAAGTGGAAGATGGGTTTTAGAAGGGAAGAAAGCGGTTAATGTGGTGGAATGAGAGTTACAAGGGGTTAAAGGGGAAAGAGAAGACAGCTTTTGGTGAGGAAGAAGGATGGATCGATGGGTTTAGGAGGAAAGAGGAAGCGACTTGAAGTTGGTTGGAATGTGATATGAAAGTGACAGAAGTAGTGGAGGGGAAGAGGAGGAAGAGTTTAGGAAAAATTAGGTTGGGATGAGTTGAATCGATGAAGGAGGAGGAGGAGAAAAGAAGATTAGGAATGAATGTAGAGGATAAGAAGGAAATAAGATCATCGGAAAAAAAAACAGTAGGGGATAAAGAAGAGATAGATATAGAGAGAAAGATCAGAAAGTAAGAAAAACAAAGAAAAGGTAGAACGAAAAATGTAGGAGAAAAATAGAAAAATGATGAAAGTTGTGGATTTGCCATGATGTGAGATTGAAGGTATTTTTCTTCATCCTTCATGGATGCGAAAACTAAAGATCAAGTAAGAGACATAGAGATGTAAAGATATCAAGGAATTAAGGTGTATGGAAGAAAGGTGTGTGAGTAGTTGCACAGATATGACAAGAATATCAGGATTAGGATTTTGTTTTTATCTTCACATTTGCTTCAAGATGTCACTAGGATAAAATGTGAAAAAGGAAAATTTTGGGGGCATTCATCTGACCTTTGAGAGAGAGAGAAAGAGAGACGTAATGTGACAAGTGTTAGAAATTCCCGAGAGAAGGGAGAGAAAGAGTGGGGGTATTTGAAAATCACAAGATTTAGAATCAAACCAGTAAAGATATGTCAAAAAATCGATAAGAAAAAAAAAACAAAATCTTGAAAGACAAAAATACATAGTGAGCAAAAAGCGGAGAAACATCGGACAAAACAAAAAAAATATTAAAAATAATCAAAGAAAAAAGATCAGAAATGAAACAAAAATAAATCAAAATCAAAACAAAAAATATAGAATTTATCAGAAAAACGAATGATTGAAAAAATAAAAAGGAAGGATACTAAAGGAAAAAAAAAACGAAAAATAATTGTAAAAACTGAAGACAATTAAAAAATCAAACACAAGAAAACAAAAATGTTCAAAAATGAGAAATTTGAAATATATTTCGAATGCATAGAAAAAAAAATAGAATTAAAAAATATGAAAAAAATCAAAAAAGGGCAAATGAGAGCAATGTAAAAGTTACGAGCTGCAAAACGAACACGTGACTGAGAGAAAGTCACATGGGCTACGGCTGAGGGAGAAAAAGTCGTTATATGTGGGGAGGATCGATAGATTTATAGAGTGAGAAGAAAGATTCCTAGTGAGACGGAAGATAAAAGCGAAGTCGAGAGAAATAACGGAAACAGAGAAGAAGAACAAGGAGATAGATACAATAAAAAATTATAAAAAGAGAAAATTATAAGATAGAGAAATGAGAGACAGAGGAAAAATACAGAGAAAAACAAAAGGAAAGAGAAAAAGGAGAGATAAAAATGAAGGATAAAAAAGAAGAATAAAAAAGGAGAGAAAAGTAAAAGACGAAAAATAAAGGGAAAAAAAGGAAGATAAAAAATGGAGAAAACGGAGAGAAAAAATAATGAGAAGAAGACAGCAAGAGACTGACAGAGAGAGAGAGAGAGGCATTTGCCGAGAGATAGAGAGAGATAGAAAGAGTTAATTTGTTGTCAAGTCAAATCGTGTTGATAAAGAAAGAGGAAGAATCTCCTTCTCCTCAGAGGGAAAGAGAGAGTAAGGCAGAGAGAGATAGAGAGAGAGAGAGAGTAAGACAGAAAGAGAAAGAGAGAGTGAGTGTCAAAATGGGGGGAAGACAGAGAAAGAGAGAGTGCGAAGAAGTTCGAGTGAGATGGAGGCGAAAGTGTCGTCTTGCTTGCTGCCACACATGTGTGTGCAAACACGTTCACTAACACGCACGCAGATGAAAAGCTAAAAAAAAAATAGAGACACGAAAAAAAAGAAAATACAACACAGAGACACACAAATACAGACAGCGACATAGAGTGACAGAGAATAAGAGGATGAAAAAGGACAGACAAAGTGAGGAAAAGAGAAGACGAAGATGCAGAGAAAGAAGCGGAGATAGATTGTATGTGTGAGTGAGAAACTGAGATGGACTGAGAGGTCGAGATGGAGTGAGAGGTCGTGAGGTAGAGTGAGAAAGAAACAACATGTCGTGCCGAAAAAACAAACTTCAAGGCGGCGTGTGAGACGAGCTGGGCACGTGATTGTGGTGCGAAATTTTGTCTCCTCCGTTTTTATATTTTTTAGGTTGCGAAGGGAGAAGGAGAAAGAAGAGAGGGGGGAAGAAACATCTCGTCCAGCATTCGTTGGAGCTGTTGGGACTTTTCTTCTTGTTGTTTTAGCTTTCTTGCTGTCTCTGTCGCTGTCAAAGCAACGAAAGTTCGTAATCCTGCAATTGCCTACTTCTTGCTGGTTTTGTATTTTGTTGTAGTTTGTTTTCCTTGTTGTTGTTTCTGTTGTGACACATTTTTGGTTTTTGTTACTGTTTTGATACTTTTATGTTGTTGTTGCTATTGCGACGTATGTTTTTGTTGTTGTTGAAAATTTCTGTTGTTGTTTTTCAAAATATTGTTGTTATTGGAAATATTGTTCTTGTTAGAAATATTACTATTGTAAGAGCTGTGGTTGGATGTATGTTGGATTGAAATATTGTTGTTGTAGGATATGTTGTTGTTTTTGGTGTCTCATTCTTCAATGGCCAATAGGAATTGAAAAAAATCATTTTAGGAAATGAAAAAAGTAATTTTTATTTCTTTTACCTATATTTACTTCGATATTTTGAAATAGCTATAAAAATTTGAAAACTTCTTTCACAGATTTTTAAAGACAGACTTGCCTTCGAAATCTTTAGACAGGCTCTGAGACATTTTTAGAACCTTCAAAAAGCCTCCGAAAAGTTTCGGAAGATTTAGGAAGCCTCTGAATGGTTTTTAGAGGCTTCAAAATGAGAAGGTGACGTTTTCTTAAATGGTTTAATACTTGTAAAAAAATGCCTGAAATGTTTCACAAAGGTTCTGAAAGGTTTAAAAAAGGGATTGCAAACCACTGAAAGCCTACTTAAGGGTCTCGTATGACAAATCAGAGACTTTTAAAAAAAACTAGAAGTATCTAAAAAGGATTTGTAAATTTTTCATGGTTACTTTTTGCTTTCTTTCTATTTTTCTTTTATTTTTCAATCTTTTAATTCTGTTCTTTAAAATTTTTCTTCCTTTAAATTTCATTTTATTAAAAATTTATTCTTTAACCTTCCCTTTTACCTTCATCTCTGCCCTCCTTCGCTTTCCACGCTTTCTCTCATCCTCTAACTTCGCTGGAAAACCTCAAAATGTTGTTAAATCTTTCGAAATATTCTAAGTTTTGATTCGGGAACCTCAGTCAAGGGGAGTTCTCTTCGCATCAGAACCACAACCACAACCTCACGACGACCGCCCACAAGCGCTTAACCGCCACGCCCCCTTTTCGCTCCACATTAACCGCTACTTCTCTCTCCTTCTCACTCTAACTACTATGCGTCTCTCTCCTCCTCCCTCTAACAACCATGAGTCTCTCTCCTTCTACCTCTAACATTCTTCTTATTTTCTTCCTTCTTTCCTTCTCTTCTCCATCTCGGTTTTGTGGACCACGAGAAACTATGCTAGTAGGAAAACTTTCACGCGTTGCCAAAACCACAAAATTCAACCATCTTCCTCTCTCGCTCTAACACACACACATACTTTACTCTCTCTCTCACACAAACATATTCTTCTCTCCCTCTCACTCACTAACTCCTCACCTTCCTCTCTCTTCTACTCTTCAAATCCTTCGTCTTTTCTTTTTAGCTTTAACTCAATCTTCTCTTTTTTGGTTTTCTACTTCTTTAGCTTTTGGGTTTCTTCAGCTTCCTCTCTCACCTTTCATTCTCCTTCTCTCTCACCTTTAATTTTCTTCCTCTCTCTCTCCCTCTTTCTCTACTCTTCTTCCACTTAGTTTGAGCTTCTCATCTGTTTGAAGAAACCTCGTGGTTACAACAATAACAAAAACTACGAAAACAAATGGAATAAGAACAAATTTGGTGTAGAATAGAAATAGCAAGAAGAAAAGGTAGAAGAACGAGAAATAGTAGGTAAACCAACAACAATAATTAGGTTCAACAACATCAGGTAAGAACAACAACAACAATATTAAGAATAAGAACAACGTGAAGAACAAGAACAACGTGAAGAACAACAACAAAATCAAGAATATCTAATAAAAATAAGAAGAATAATAAAATGAAGAACAAAATCATCAAGAAAAAGAACAAAATGAAGAACAACAAAAACATCAAGAATAGCAACAAAAGCAAGAATATCAACAAAATCAAGAACAACAACAAAAACAGCAACAACATTTAGTCGAACAACAACATTAAATTCACCGCGAATTCAACGAAATCCCAGTGAAATCTTTTGTCGTTGACGGAAGAAGAAGAATTCGTCTTTGTTGTTGTTGTTGTAGTAGTTATAGTTGTTGTTTTTGAAATAGTCATTGTTGTAGTCGGCGTCGTCGTTATTGTTGTTGCATTCGTAGTAGTTGTTGTTGTTTCAGTCGCTGTTTTTGTTGTGTGGTTAATTTCATTGTTGTAGTAGAAGAAAATTTAGTTGTAAAAGTAATTTTTTTGTTGTAGAATTTTATTGTTGTTGTAGTGGTTTTGTTATTGTAGTAGTTTTGTTGTTGTAGTCGTTTAGTTGTTGTAGTAGTTTTGTTGTTGTAGAAGTTTGGTTATTGTAATAGTTTTGTTGTTGTTTTAGTTATTTTGTTTTCGGTAGTGGATTTCATTATAGTTGTTCTTGTACTGGTGGACTACAACATTGTTGTTGTATAGGTGTAGTAATATATTTTGTTGTTACAATATTAGAATTAAGTTCTAATGTTGTTCATGCTCTGGCAATAAAATGTTTACGTTTTTATTGTTCTTGGTATAGTACTTAGTAGGTTTTAAAGTTGTTGTAATAGTCGTTACTGTTGTTGTTGTATTATCTGTCATGCCGTGAAAGTTGTTTTACACAATTTGTTGTAAAATAAGTTACATGTGTGTACATTGTTGTACACATGTTGAGTACATTTTATTTTTTATGGTATATATTGTAATGTTAATGTTCTCTTTATTTCTTACAGCTTTTTTATTTCTTTTATTGTAGCTATTGTTTTTTCGCTATTATGATTATTGTATTTCTTATTGTGGTCCTGTTGAATTTTTTTCTTTTTATTGTTGTTGAATTTTATTTATTTATTTAATTTACATTATTTTTATTTCTTTATTTATGTATTTTTTTCTTTTTTATTAAATTTAGCACTGAATAATTTCTTCATTATTCTTGAGGTTTTTTTTTACAGTCTTGTGTATTCTTCCTATTCTTCTCTGTGTATTGCTTCCTTCTAACATCTTAAATTATATTTCTCCGTCTTTCTCTTTATATACTTCTTTCACAACTCTTTTTTTTGTTGTTCTATATCTCTTATTCTATTTTCCTACATCGAATTACTACTTCTCTCAATCTTCTTCCTTCACAATTCGACCAACTCCAGCGTTTTCCTTTGTGTCTTTGTCTTCTCGGGTCCAAACTAAACTCACCTTCATCCCTTTGTCTCCCCCTTCATCGTTCTTCCTCTTTCTATACCTTCCTTCCTTCCCCTCTTCTTCTCCTCATCTTCTCCTTTCTCTCCTCGCCTCCGCTTCACCTTCGAAAGCTTTATTCCGCCCATATAATTTAATTTCGAGGCAACACTAAACAAAAAGCCACCAAAGCTAAAAGCAAATTACAGAGGAAAACCTCGAACTGGTTCATCCTGTGATGCTTCTTCTTCTTCTCCATGTTGTTGTTGTAGTTGGTGTTGTTGTAGTTAGTGTTGTTGTAGTTAATGTTTTTGTTATAGTTAGTACTTTTGTTGTAGTCGACTGTTTTTGTTATAGTTAATATTGTTGCTTTAGTTTATATTGTTGCTGTATTTAATATTGTTGTTTCCTGAGTTAATGTAGTTGTAATTTTTGTAGTTAATGTTGTAGTTTTTGTACCTAATGTTGCTGTTTTTGTACCTAATGTTGCTGTTTTTGTATCTATTATTGTTGTTTTTTTTGGCTTTAGTCCTTACCTATAATGTTGTTACCTGTTTTATTTTTGTCGTTTTACTCTTGTTTTTGTTTCTACCTTCGTTCGTTGAAATTTTCCATTCTGAGTTTAAATTGTTCATTTCGTCGAAGTGTTGGAATGGAGTTAGAGAGAGAGTTACCAAAAGTTTTAGCCAACTTCTCCTCCCTTCCACCTCCATCCCTCCCTTCTTCACACAAACAAAAAGTTGCCAACTAAATTGTTCTCGTCGAGAAAAAACATCAACAAGAAATAACTTAAACAACAACAAATACCTTAAGCAACAACAAATACCTTAAACAACAACAAATACCTTAAGCAACAACAAATAACTTGAACAACAAGAAATACCTTAAGCAACAAGAAATAACTTAAACAACAACAAATAACTTAAACTCAAACACAATATATCGTTAGCGAGATGTTGCTAGAAATTATGTTGTTGCCTCTGTTGTTTTCACTGATTTAATTTTTTCGCCTCAACATTTTCTTTGAAGTTTCCTCTAGTTGGAAGTTTTTGACGTGTTTTTCTTCACACTTAAAATGAAGTGTTTTGTGTAAATATTACTGTTGATTGGGGGATTTGTTGTTGGCCACAAATTAATTGGTTTTAACAAGATTTTATACCATTTTAATAACGATTTTGTATTTCTCTTTTTTCATTCTTTTCGCAGATTTGGATTTAGAATTATATATTATTTTAGGATTAGAATCAAGTTCAAGACTTAGATTTGAATTAGATTTAGATATAACGTTAGGTTTAGCAATCTTTTAAGATTTAAATTTATTGTTAAATTCAGGATTAGATTTAGATTTTTATTAGATTTAGACTTAGATTTAAATTCAGACTTAGATTTCGAATTAGATTTAGATTTCAATTCAGGATTCGATTCAGATTTTATTAAGATTCAGATTTAGATTTAGGTTCAGATTTAAATTTCGGCTTGGGATTAGATTTAGATTTAGGTTTTAGTTACCCAAGATTTTGGTTTATAATTAGTTATGAGAAAATATTTCCAAAATAAAAAAATACATACAATTATAATATTTTTAAATTGCTTTTTTTTAATTTAAAAAACATATTTAAAAAATTGTACTAATAAAATGTTACTAATGTATTTTATCTACAAAAAAAAAGTTCCAGTTATTTTTAGGCTTCACTTTTAATTGAAATCAATTTCAAAACATGTGCTACAATATTAATTTCTAACTACAGAAGTGAATATAATTTTGACATCAGCTTAGAATTTAGACTTCAGTTTAGACATCAGAATTGTTGCTGCAACTTGAGAGAGCGAAATTTCGCTGAAGCATTTTCAACATTGTTAAGAAGTTTTCGAACTTTAATTTCATGGAAGTGATGGAAGAACAACAAGAGAAACTAAAACTAGAGAATCATCAAGAGGAGAAAGAGAAGAATATGAGGAGGAAAACAACACGAATACGACAACAAGATCAGAAAGTACAACACCAACAACTAAAACAACAAGAATTAAGACACCAACATCACCATTCAACAACAACAAAACGAACAAAATCCTTGTCGTGGTCGTTGTCGGTGCTTCAAGGATTATGTGCGTCCAAGTCCTGTAATTTTGTGAAATTCGAGGCGTGCTGTGGTTTTCTATTTGAGTCGCATGTTTCTTGTTGTTGTTGGACTACTACTATAGTTGTTGTTGTTTTAATTTTGTTATTGTTTTGCTGTTGTTGTTCTTCTTGTTTTTGCCTGAAGGCCATCGCATCGGATCGCGTGCGTCATCAACATATTATCAATCGGACAGGACATCATCGAAAACGATGTCAGAGTCAAAGAGCAACCGATGTCAATGAGTTTGAAGAGACAAAGGTATATGAAGAAAGAGAGAGAGAGAGAAAGAGAGAAAAATACAGATAGACAGAAGTAGAGGCAAAAAGATAGAGAGAAGTAGAAACAAAATGATCGAGAGAACGTCAGATGGAGAGAAAGGAAATTAACCCGAGAGAGATGAAGAGACAAAGATGAAAAGTGAAAAGAACAGGAAATACGAGTTTACAGAGAAAGAGTGAAAGATAGAAAGAGTGAAAGAGAAAAAGAATGAATCTGACTGAGATAGAATTCTGGTCAACTGAAGCCATACACGGCAATATCGACAACAAGGACAACCGCATCCGGATGTTGATAACAGAATCGAAGCTTCTCCTGAAGCTTTTGATTCCATCGTCCTTTTTCACAGAGAGATTGTCTTAGCTATTGTTGTTGTTGTGAAATGTGACAACAACACGGGAAAATACGATAATAGGATTTGTTTTTATATTAATTTCGGTCCAAACAAATTTATTATATTTTATTATATTTATTTATTTTAAATTATTTATTTAAATTATTATTAATATTTATTATTTTCATTCAATTTTAAAAATAAATTTCTTTTAAAAAAATATCTATTATTAATATTTTTTAAACAAATCACATTCATTGTTAACTATATTTTCTTATTAAAAAATATTATTAATTTTATTTATTTAAAAATATTAATTGTTAATTGTATATCCATATTAAAAAGTATTATTCATATTTTTTTATTTAAAGAAATAATTATTATAATGTATTTACTTTAAAAAATAATTATCTAGTATTAATATTTATATGTTAAAAAAAATTATCTCTTTTTAATATTTATTTATTAAAAAAATTAACTATTTTTAATATTTATGTAAAAAATATTTAAAATATATTTATTTGAAAAAAGAATATTATTGCTATTTATTTCTTTAAAAATAATTAATTATATTTATTAATAAATTATTATTTTTCAACTAATATAAAGCCATAAATTAACAATTTATATATTTTCGAATTTCAAATTTTTTATAAACCATGAATTGTTGAACATTTTTATAGGAGTACCGTAAAATATGAAAACAGCAATAATGAAGACACGAATAATAACAACAAATATAACCACAACAAAAACAACAACAACTACTGCAAGAAATCCCCTCTCATAAGTCAAGGATTTGTTTTCTTCGCAAGTGCGAAGACCAAAGATTTAAGTGCTAGTGAAAGGAAGTAAGTAACACAGAGAGTCTAAGTGTGTGATATTAGTATGTATGTGTGTGATTTCTTTGTGTGTGTGTGTGTGTGTGTAGCCATTGTTTCCACGTCCTCAAAGTGCTTGAGACGATGTCGATGTGTGAGTGAGTGTGTGTGAGAGCTTCATTGAGTGTGTGTTGAGAGATTTTAGCGTCGAGCAAACAACAAACGATGACCCGAAGACAACAAGAAGGATGAATGGATGGAAGGAAGGAAGAAAGGGGAGATGAACGGACGGATGGATGGATGGATGATGGATGGATCTTCCATCCATACAGTTGCTGGACAGACAAATAGAATATACAAAGTGAACTGAGAGACGAAGGGAAGAATAATGAAGAGATGAACGGTTGAATAGACAAAAGGATAATTCAAAGGAAAGAAGAAAATTATTGAACAAAAAAAGGAGAAAGAAAAACATTTCTTAGACCAAAAAGATGGAATAAAAATAAAGTAGAAAGTAGTCTTGGGGTTAAAGAGTGATATGAAGAGAGCTCAAAGAAAAGTACAGAGAAGAGATCAAAGAAGAGGTCAGAGAAGAGCAGATGGAATAAAATCGAATAATAAAAGAAGAAATTTATAGAAAAGACTCGAAGAAGATACTAAAATAAGAGAATCAAACAAGAGAGAATACAAATAAGAAAATCAAGAGAGACTCCAAAAAGAGAAGCAAGAAAAAGACTCCAAACCATGAAACCACTCGCTGTCCGATCAAGTGTTAAAGTCAATTAAGAGCCTTCGTGTTTCACTTCAACGAATGAATGAATGTGCGAAAGAAATTCCTGAGGCAAGAAACAAAATTAATGAAAATAAAAATATCGAAGGCAAGTATTGAAAATAGAAATATCAAAGACAAGTAATAAAAATAAAAATATCGAAGGCATGTAATGAAAATAGAAATCCCAGAGGTAAGAGAAAGAAGTAATGAAAATAGGAATTACGAAGAACGATTGGGAGGATGGAGAAACCATTCGTCGATATCGTCTGATGTCTTCTTTATCGTGTTGTCAATTGAATGCAATGAAGTGGACAAAATAAAGGAAATTATAGAAATTATCATCGATCGGAAATTAAAATAGAAATTGATGACAAAAGAAATTTATGAACTTATATTTATTTGTGTTTTTTAATTTTTAATTTATTTTACTTGAACTACAATAACTATTAAATATTTTATGTTAAATTTTAAAAAACTTTTCACATTGAAATAAAGAGACAAAAAAAAATAATAAAATAACAAAAAAAAATAACATAATAAGATAAAAAAAAAACATAAAAATCTTCAATTCATAAACAGGATATGAAACAATATTAAAAGAAATATAAAAATAAAGTATTGAAAAATTTCAACATAAAAACTTTATTTTAGAAATCATAAAATAAAAAAAATGTAAAATTAATAATAATAAATAAAAGTATTCAGTTAAAAATGCATAAAACAACTACATTTAAACGTCTCAAATAAATTAAATAAATTAATACTAAATTATAAACATTTATAACGTAATAATAATATAATGAAATATCATAAAATATAACAAAAAATTATAACAAATTTATTCAACATTGTTTTAGATTTCACATCAAACAAAAGTATGAAAACCATGAAATCAACTAAACCATTTAAATAATAATTGTGTTATATAAACATTGACAACAGCAATAAAAATAAAACCGAAAAATAAAATAATAACAACAATAAACTGTACAATGATACCCTAAACAAGGGAGGAATAGAAAGAAATCCATTAGCCTCGAGAAAATTTCGTAACAAACAATGAAATGGAAACGAACAAAGGGAGATCGTGAGGAAGGGAGAGAGAGAGAAGGAAGGAGACAAAAAAATTTGTTGACAGTCGACGCACCCGGCAACATTAGCGATGATTACTGGCGTGACAACAGCGACAGGACAATAGACAACAGAAAGAGAGAGAAGAGGAGAAGGAAAATAGAAAAACAAAGGAACGAAAATTCCCTTTCATTCACAGAACTGAAGAGTGAGGGAGAGAGAGAAGTAAAGATTGAGTGAAAGAGTGAGTGAGAGAGAGATAGAGAGATGTAAAAAAGTGAGTGAAAGAGAGAGTGAGAGGTAGTGAAACAGAGCGAGAGAAACACACAACGAGGGAAACATTTCAACAGTTGTAATTTCCACACATTTCTCTCATAAATCATTGAGGTCCTTGTCATGTCCGCGACGATGACGGACAGGCGGACAGACAGATAGACAGACATACATCAGACACTTCGTATTCATCCGGGTGGGATGATTTTGTTGTTGTTGTTGTCCAGGTCATCGCCATCCTTCTCTATCTAATCATCAACTTTATCGTCATCATTTTTATCATCAACATCATTATCATTTTTAGCATCAACATCATAATCAAGAATATAATCACCATCAAATTCAACATCATTATAATCACCATCAAAATCAACATCATTATAATCATCATTATCATCATAATTTTCATCATCTTCATCTCATCTTTCATCTTTCTTTACCATCACTCCTATATTTCTTTCTCCAACTCTCTCTTCCTCAATTATCATTCATATTTCGTCTTCTCCCTCACGTTTTTCATTTCAAAGTTTCACTCATAATTCCTATTTCACATTCCATCCCAAACTCTAAAAGTCTCCAACTTCTAAACATCTTTCTCTATCTCTGTCTTTTTTACTCTTGCATTTTGTGTATTGTCTTTCTCATCGTCGCGTCGTCCTTGTTGTCGTCGTTGTTGTCGCCGTCGTCGTCGTGTCGCGAAGTCGTCTGCCAACGTGAGAAATGTCAGCAAATGTTTGCAGCAACATATACAACAAAAACAATGACAAACAACGGTTGAAACAAAAACTTTAGGAACAACAAATGCACAACAACAAGAAACAAGAAGAACAACAACACCAACAGTAATAATTCCAACAAAAACAACAATATCAGTATCATCATTAACATTCTCATCATCATCGTGTGCAACAATAACAACGGCGACTACTTCAAAAACATGAAAATTCTCCTTCTCATTCTCCTCCTACTCGCAGCGGCCTGGGTTTCAAACAAAGACATCGACGGTGGCCCCAACGACCCCCACCTTCTCTCCTGATCTTCCTTTGTGATCCATTGTTCTTCTATACATCTCTTTCTCTCCTTCTCTCTCTCCCACTCTCTCTCTCCCTCTCTCTCTCTCCCTCTTTTTCTCCCTCTCTATTTCTTTTCATCTCTCCAGTTTGATCCTTGGCTCCGGGAATCCCTCGGAGAGCAACAAATTTTCTCTTCAACATTTTCATTTAAATTTTGAACCCCAAGTTGGGTCCAGCTTTTGCTTCTTCTCATGCTTCATCTTCTGCTTCTTTCCCTGGTCGTTTATCTTCTTCTGCTTCCCCTGATCTTTCTTCTTCCCCTGTTGTTTCTTCTTCCACTGATCCCTCTTCTTCTCCTTCTTTTACTTCTCCTCCTCCATCATGCTTCATCTTCGTCGTGTCATGTCTTTCATCCTACATCGTCGACGTCGTAGTCGTCGTCGTGATCGTCATCGTCATCGACATCGTCATCATCATCGTTGTTGTCCTCGTTGTCCTTCTCGTCGTCAATTTATATTCGACAAGAGTGGAAAAAAATAACACAATACAAGGGACAACAAGTAGTAGAAAGACAACAACAAGTAGTAGAAAGACAACAACAAGTAGTAGAAACAACAACTTGTTGTAGAAAGACAACAACAAGGGGGAACAAAAAGAGAGACAAAGAGGAAAAACAAGAATAAGTAAGAGACAAAAACAAGTAAAAGAGAAAAACAACTAAAAGCGACAACAACAATTTAAAAGCGACAACAACAAGTTGAAAGCGACAACAAGAGCCAACAACAACAAATGCTTTGGCAACCAACACCGTTGACAACAATGGCGTCCAACAGTGAAATATGGCGGCGGAAATGAAGCCAACAACAGCAGAAGCATTTTTCATGCCTCTTCTGAATGGTGGACTCACCCCAACTTCCCTCTCTCTCTTCCTGTTTACCCCACAATGTACTCCATCTCATTCTCTCTTCCTCTCATTCTATATCTCCCACTTTCTTCCTCTCATTCTCTATATCTCACTCTTCCCTCTCTTTCTTCTTCTCCTTGGACCTTGTTTTTCTCCTAGTTTGTCATGCGTTTCGTTCTATTTTTCAATTGTTTAAACCTCACTTTGATCGCAAATAAGACATCTGCCCATTCCCTTTCAATCGCCCATTCAACTCTCACCTCTCCTTCTCTTTCTCTCAACCTCTTCCTCTCTCCTCCCTCTCCTTCATCCTTATTCCACTCCTCAATCACCGCCCATTTCATCCGACCTCTGAATAATTCCAAAGGCCAACCAAAGCCACCGCACAGTGGGGCAATCGAAGGTTTCGCGTGCGAATAATAAAATATTCATTAGGAACTTGAATTTAAATGGGATCTACTTGTTGTTATAAGATTTATTCTTATTTGAAAATTTCTTGAGGTTTTTAGAAGCTTCTGTTCTGTGTTCTCATGGTTTTGATCAAGGTTCTATCAAGATTGAAGGCCAACATAAGGATATTATTGATTATTTTTCGATTTTGGTAGCATAGATTATAGAAACTAATAATATATTTGTAGATTTGGATTTATAAAAGCTCAACTTATTTTTGATTAATTATAATCATTCAGATTGAGTTCTATTATTATTTATATCGATTATAAGGTTATTTGAAAAACTGTTCAATAACTTTTGAATTATTGTTCACATCAATTCAAGTTACTTAAAATGTCAAGAGAACTTTGAATCTAATTTAAGTTTGAATTAACGCACTAAACTTGGACTTTCAAAGGTCAAAGTTCGGTTGCTAGTGGTTGTATTTTGTGTTCTTGGTTGAATATTGGTATCGTATGGTATAGGAAAATACTCTATTAAGTTTCTCTTTCTAATTATTGGCAATGATTGTTTCCAGGTTTTCCTCCACAGACTTCGCTCGGTTCATGGTCGTTTGTGTTTTGTGTTCACTGGGTTTCCATGGCTTTGGAAAGTTCAAAAGTTCTCAACGTAAGAAGGTGCAGGAGGAGGGTGAGGAAGGAATGAAGAAGGATGGGATGGGTAGAGCGAAGGATGGTGGGGGGACAAGGAGTAGTGAAGGAAGGAGGAGTGAAGAAAAGGATGGGGTTCCTTTGTAGTTCATTTCAAGCTTAATTTAATTGTTATCATGGATAGGAGGTGGAGATTCCTTGTAATGGTTCTATTTTTAATCAAAACGAAGCTCGATGGAAACTTTCACAAAATACAATTAAATCGGAATAAAAATTAAAGGTTAAAAATAGATGATTTCACTTGTTTGACAACAAGTGTTTATCAAGTTCTAAATTGGGATCTGCTTTTTTTCGTTGTTTTCAAACCTTTTCATATCATATTTCCTGCTTTTCAACCTTTCCTTCTCATTGTATTGTTGTTGTGAATTTCTAATTAAAAAACTTGGGTGACTGTCAACCGTCTTCAAGGGTTAAAAACAGTGAAATTGAGAAGAAACAGAAAAAACGTGTAAATAAAAATTATTTCAAATAGAAGAAGGAAAGTGAACTGAAGAATAGCAAACTGAAGGAAAGTGAGGTCAAGGAAAAAAAAAGTGAGTTGAAAGAAAAGTGAGGTGAAGAAAAAGTGAGGTGAAGAAAAAGTGAGGAAAAGAAAAAGTGAGAGGAAGAAAAAGTGAGGGGAAGAAAACGTGAATGGACATTTCTATACATTGTCTAAGGACTTTTATGAGACAATTGTGACAGTTTCATTTGAAGGCTCACCGCAGGGACCCAACGACCCAACTCTCAACGGAACCTAAACCAACTCGGAAATGGCATGCGAAGGAGAGTTCGTTGGGGTTTCAGTTCGTTCGAGTTATGAACGCTTAACTCGATGATATTAGGTTGACAGTAGAGGAAGATAGAGAGGGATATAGAGCATTAGGGAATAATGAGATAAGGGTTCCAGGATATATGAATTGAGTATTTCTTGATGATTAAAGGTAAGATTTAAATATTTATGTATATTTCAGATAAATATTTGTGTTATAATTTCTGGCACACTATTGTTATATCTAAAAATAAAATTCATCTCTTTAATCTCCATAAAAAATAATCTAAAAATAATATGTTTCCTTTATATAATTCCCTAAAATAATAATAGAAAATAGAATTTCTCCTAAAAGAGATAAAAGATAGAGAAAAAGCCAGATTCAAAAGGTTTCCTTCGAATGAGAATCCAAAAACCGTACAATGGGAATAAATTCCAAGAACATCATCGCAATAAATCCACGTAAATTTGTGTGTGAGAGTCTTAAAATAGCTCACAAGGACCCTCTAAAAATGCTCCCCAATGCTGCGAACAAAAGAAAATAACCCACAAACCTACGATTTTCCGATTCCCATTGATGCCACGCCCCCTCACCCATTCACGCCTTCAATCCCAGTCCACGCCCCCGTTCCTTGTCTCATCCTCTCCCTCACAATCCCTCTGAAAACACGTTTAATATCGACAATTTATTTCTTTTTTTCTCTTATCCACCCCCTTCACCCCAAGAGAGAAAAAATATTTCCAATCGCTCGCACATCTGTCTGTTCCGCGGGGAGAAAAATTCCAACAAGAACAAAAAACGACGGACACATGAGAAGGATAGATGAAAATGTTGTCTAAGGCATCATCCTGCAGCTGTCTCTCTTTCTTCACTCTTCTGTTTAAAAGGTGGAGAGAGGAGAAGGTGGAGAGAAGGACGAGGAAAAGGAGGCGTGGAGAGAGAGAGATAGAGAGAGGGAGAAGGCGGGAATCCCCACTGATGAAATTAATCGTGTAAAAAGAATCCAATAAAGCTTTATTCCACTCAAACTAACACGACAACTTCATCTGGTGGGAAGAGTGAAGAGGAGAGAGAAAATGAGAGTGAAGAGGAGAGAAAAAGAGGAGGAAAAAAGGATAGAAAAACGAAGAAGAGTGAAGAGAAGTATGGTGAAAAGAGGAGAGAGAAGTGTGAAGAGTGCGGTGTGGAGAAGTTGGGATCACGCAGCCCACATCAGGAAACCCAAAACCCCATCGTCGACCATCAGCCGACACCACACCATCCGATGAATCCGACACCTCCTGATGCCACCATAGAAAATCCTCCAATCTGCCATCATCCTCACTTCCCCTCACTTCTCTCCGACGACCACTAGCACGCGGGACACCCTGTGGATTCTCCATCCAACCCCATGGAGCTCCACCCAATCCTGTGAATCTCCAACCCTTTCCTTTTCCGTTGAAGGTCCGCGTTCACGTTCACATCGACAACGATATAGAGCATCCATAGCCATAGCGATGGCCATGGCCAAAAGAGCCGTAGACAAATGTAATCAAGTCTTTGGTTTTTGCGAGCTTAAATATTTCATTTGAACGCTCCCCGATGGTTTGAGATGGGTGGATAAAAGGGGAGGGTTATGGAGGATGAGGGAAGGTAGCTCGGGTTTAAATGGTCGCTGGATTTGAGGGGAGGATGGTGGAAGGTTAGAGAAGTGAAAGGAATCGATTGAGGAGGATGGAGAGAGCGAGGGGACGAAGAAACCGAGGGATGAAGAGACCGAAGAATGAAGAGAGCGAGAGACAGAGAAATCGAGAGACAGAGAAACCGAGGTACCGAATCAGAAGCGGATCTGTCCAAAACAAAGCGCTGATTCCCGATGGTTTTTCGTGAATTGAAATTCAATAATGATTGGCAAACATGATGTGAAGGTCAGAGGGGAAGGTATGATATTAAAGGGGGCGTGTCCAAGCAGGGGGCGTGTCCAAGCGGGGGGCGTATCATACTAGAGGGCGGAGGGAGGTCAATCAAGTGGTCAGGGAGCCGTTTGATGGACGAAGGATCCGTGGGTCAGCGTGAAAAATTAAGGAAAGAAGGAGAAGGAAGCAAGTGAGGAGAAAAATTCAAATTTATTGCCCAACATTCAACGAAGGAATGAGTGGTGAGGGGAGCAAAGAAAAAAGAGAAGTGGATGAGAGAGAGAGCGAGGTGAATGAGAGAAGAGTTAAGGATAGAGAGGTGAAGGAGAGGTGAAGTGAAGGAGAGCAAAGTGAAGAGGACCGAACTATCGGAAAAGGAAATGGAGAAGTGCGAAATTGAGTGGAGACCGAACGGAACCACAGGAAGGAGAAAATCACTAGGGACAAGAAGGAAAGTGTTTTCAGCAGAAAAAAAGGGTTTTAAAACGTGGTCAACCATATGATTGAGGGGAAATTGAAGAGTGATGGAGAGAAAGAAAAAGAAATTGAGAGAGTGAGGGAAAGAGAAGAACAGATGGATGAAAAATGTATAAAAAGGAAGGAAGGAAGGATGAGAAAAAACAACCCAAGAGAAAGGGAAAGCGTTACGAAGGATGAGAAGAGCGAAGAAAAACCAAATGAAGGAAGTTAAAAATTAAATATGTAAATTGAAGATGCTTAAAGCAAAGAGAACCTTTTTGACAAGGAAGGAGAGAAGGTAGAGAGAGAAAAAAAAAGACAGTGAGAGCGACAGGGAAAGGAAGGTAGTGAGAGAGAGAGCGAGGGAAAGGAAGACGGTGAGAGTGAGGGAAACCTTTAGAGTGAATGAGATAAATGAAAGCTGCGTGAAAAATAAATTGAAGCCTCTTGAAATTCAATAAACGAAGTGGCCCCAAAGAGATGGAGGCAATTTTATTTTTCACTCGGGTCACCGTGGGAAGAGAATAAATATTGATTGAGAGCAAATTTTTAAATATTCAATTTTTTTGTCCATCTTTCTATTCAATTTCATTCATTATAATTAATTTCATTCATTCTATTCAATTTCGCTCATTTTATTTAAATTCTCTCGATCAATTTTATTTATCGCTGTTTTAAGTTGTTTTAAATTTTCTCTTTTTATTATTTATTTATTTATTTATTAAACAAAGATAACTTATAATTAAAAATTATAAGCTAAACAAAGGAAAAGAGCATTAGCAACAAGGCCTTCAGATCATGAATAATTTAAATTAAGATATAACATAAGAGATAATAAATAACTTAATACTAACAAAAATTAAATTAAATGATAAATATTAGAACACTGCAGAAATTTTATTATTAGATTAATATTTTGTAAATTAGGTAATTTTTCTCTTTCTATTTAATTTTTCTGTTTGTTTTAAATTTAAGTTCTCATTTTAATTTTACTGATTTTATTTAATTGTTCTCTTTCTCTTTGATTTCTTTCGTATTATTGAATTTCATTCATTCTATTTAATTTCATTTACTATTTCCCGATCTCTTTGATATATTGGTGAAATCCATTTCAAAAGGCTATTAAAATATTATTGAAAATTCCATTGAAATATTTAAGAAAATATTGGATTGATATTGCAAAATAATCTGATGGACTTTTAGAAAATACCATTTGTTTTGAAATAAATATTTTCAGCGTATTAAAATCGTTGGTTGAATGTGTGTGTATGTCTGTTTGTGTGGGTGAGAGTGTAGTTGTGTGAGAATATTTTTCTGTGATAGAGATTTTGTTTGTGGGAGTGTTTTTTGTGTGAGAATATTGGATTCGTGTGTGTTTTTGTTCATTGATATGTGATCCTATTTCCACAGACAATATTTTATCATGAGCCGAAAATTATTTATTCCATTTGAATAAATAAATTTATTTTGCGATCGTTTAATTAGAAGGATTGGTTGTACTTTTTTGCAAAAACTCGTACTTGTGAAATGTATTCTTCTTCCTGGATATCAGTGAACATTATACGTTATCATTCTTTATTTCTTTTTATCATCATCCTTTTCGTTTTTTTTTTTTTCACAAGAGCAAAAATTAAAATAAAAGAGTTTATTTCAAGAAAAATATAAAAATAAAAAGGAAAATTTAATAAAAAAGAAAAAAATAAACTAAAAATAAATTAATGAAAACAAGCGATTAACTCTAATATATAACAGAAATATAAGTTTAATTCTAGAAAAATAATTCTAGAAAGTTTAATTCTAAAAAGTTGAGAAATAAAAAATTCTAATTAAAAGAAACAAAATCAAATGAAAGAAACAAACTCAATTCAAATAAAGACAACAAAAAGAGGAGAAAAAGTAAATTAAAATCGGCTGATATGGAAAGCTCATAAAAAATGGAATGATATAAAAAGCTCCTAATTAGCTGCGCGCTAATGCTAATTCGCCTCACAGCGGGCAGCATGAAATTGCAATGAAAAATTTATTGCATAATTTCGGGTGCAATAAGCCGCGCGTTTGAGTATGGCAAAGGCTTATAAATTAAAATTGCGATAGAGCCGGAAAATATGCAACGAACGAACAAATGAAATTTCGTTCATGCCGTGCAAAATCAAATTGGCCCTCTCACTCTCATGTCTCCCACGTTCTCATTTTCTCAATTTTATACACACGCTTTCATTTTCCATCTTTCTCTCTCTTTTTATCTCCATCTCTATTACTCTCTCATTCAGTCTTTTTTGGCTACTGGCTGCTCGACTCTCGTTTGCGAATCGACCAAAATCTAAACCACATGCCGCAGCTTAAGCTTTGCTTCCAAAAATCACTGCCTGCTTTTGGGCGCTCTAGCTGCTCTGCTGCTTGTGACGAGAAATAAACGGAGTGAAAGAGTGCGAGATGCACAAAGAGAAAGAGAGTGAGGGAGAAAATGGGAGCGGGTGAAAGGTGGAGGAGGAGAGAGAAAGAGAAAAAGAGAGAATGATGAGGATGAAAGAGAGAATGTGTTGATTTTATTAACGCCAGAAGGCGCTGTGGGCCATGAATTTCTTTGTTGTTTTTGGATTTTGTATTTATTTTTATTGTTATTATTGTTGTTATTTTTATGATATTTCTTGTTGTTATTTTTACTATATATTTCATGTTGTTATTTTTGTTATATTTCATGTTGTTATTTTTGTTATTATTTTTGTTCCTCTAATTTTTGTTGTAGTCATTATTGTTGTTGCCATTTTTCAGATTGTTATTATTGTTGTTGTTGTCATCGTGTGAATTTCCGAAAATTTTATTTTATTATTTATTAGAATTTTAAGTTTATGCTTATTTTGTGCAAGGTTCCGGAGTCGAGTGAAAATTGCCAATTTTCACATATGTCGATGGGTGGATGCTGTTGGTGAGAGGACATAAAACAAGGACGAAATCGACAACGAGAACGACGACGACAACAACGACAATATTTGGGGATGGCTATAATAACAACAAAAATAACAAGAATATCATCATCAAATAACAACCAAAATATAATATAAATATAATAAACGTGAAAAATAATAGTAACAAAAATATGATGAACTAAAATAACATGTACTAATATAATGTAAATAAAAATATCATAAACTAAAATAATATGAACAGACATAATATCAACAAAGTAATAACTACAAAAATTACAACAATAAAAATAACAACATCAAAAATAACACATCCAAAAAAGTAATCTAAAATATGAATTTAAATAATATAAAGAAAATAATACAATTAAAAATAAGAGAAATAAAAATGTCATACACCAAAATAAGGTGAAAGCAAATAGCATGAAACGAAAATAACATAATCAAAATAATATAAATAAAAATATTACAAATGAAAATAATATAAACTAAAACAACAGAAAGAAAATAATTTCAACAAAAAATGGATATAAGAATAATAACAAATAAATAACATAAACAAGAATAATAACAACTATAATAACAGAAACAAAAATATAATGGGCAAAAATAACGAAAAAACCACAAACTAAATTAATAAGCTTAACAAATAGAATAATTAAATATTACAGGAAAAAGAATAATAATAACAAAAATGGTAATAACAAAAATTAAAATACCAAAAAGAACAACATCAAAAATAATAACATATTAACAGCAAAAATAACCATGAAAATAAAAGCAACACTAAAAATAATTAAACCGAAAATAATAGAAAAAATAATAAAACTAAAAATAATATAACCAAAAATAATCTAAACAACAACGTTGGAGAGGAAGTCGACGTGGACACGAAACACAGGATGCAGAAACGAATTAACGACAAAAGAGACGATTGTTGGTGAAATTTAGACTCTACCCACTCACACCCACAATGTCTAGTGCTCATGGTTCGCCTTGCTCCGAAATTTCTCCGCCTTCCTCCTCATTTCCTGCCTGCTCCCCTAACCCTTGACGCTCCCCACCCCCTGACCACCGTCGCCCCGCCCTCTGTTGTTGACAATGGCGATTTCGGTCGCCACGAAATGTCCTGCCACATCCTGCAACGGACAGGCGACGGCTACGACCCCAAAGAACGAAACGAACGAAAAAGAGAGAGGTATAAAGAAAGATGGAGAGGGGTAGGGAGAAGATGAGGGAGTAAGAACCAGGAGTAGAGGGAGAAAAGGAGACCTAGAGTTGAGGAGGTAAAGAGAATGAGGAGTGGAGAGAGAATGAAACCAAACGAGCGATAGAGAAAGAGAGAAAAATAATAAAGCGTGCGCGTTCATAAATCTTCGCTGTCATGCAATTTATTTGAATTGCAGCATAATACGACCGTCTATATGCATTTGTATGTGTGTGTTTGAATGTGTTTGTATGTGTGTTTGAATGTCTTTGTATGTGTGTTTCTGTTTGTTTGTTTGTGTGTGTGAATACCCAATATTCTGTATGTCTATGTTTTTGAGTTCTATATGGATGCATGACTATGTGTGTATATGTTTGTGTGTGTCATTGTCCTATGTTTCCATGTGTGTGTGTGTGTGTGAGTCAGTTTGCTCGATGATAAAATAAAGACCAATGAAAACGCAAACCAACCAAAGAAAATTAAACCCGAAAAGGGAAATGGAAAAGGATACAAAAAAATTAATGAACAAAGAAAATATTGTAAGTAGAAGAGAAAACAGGGAAATAATTAATATAAAAGAAATCTAAATAAATTAAACATAACAATATATAAAAGACTTATATGCTGAAATACAAAAATTTTTATAGAAAATAAATGAAAAATACAGTACAAAATAAATAAAATGAAAATTAATTAAAAAAAAATAAATGAAAATTTAGGTATTAAAAAAATAAAAAGAAAAAATAAAATAGAAATCAAAAACCAAAAATATAAAAAAGGAAATAGTCCATAAAACAAATGAAAAAGACAAAGGAGAATCAATAAAACAAAAATTCTATGTTCAAACTAAAATATATGTTCAAACTACAAAAATATTAAAAAAAATACAAAACGAAGTAAAATAAATATTAAAAATAAAAATTTTAAAACACAATATAAACAAAAATAAATACGAAGAAATGAAACAGAGAATTCCCAAAATAAACACATCATAAAAATAAAATAATGCTTTCGAAGAGACGTCCTGTGGACTAATGGGCGGGTCGTGGGTGGTGCGGTTGTCTAAATAAAAGGCTTCGATTGGGGACAGAAGCAAAAACAATAACAACAACAAAAACTATCGGTTGCAGCAGCTGCCACTCGGTAATTGAAATGAACACCGCCATCGCCACAGCTGACCATTCAAAGTGTTTTCACAATTTTCACTTTTTATTTCATTTCATGTATTTATGTATGTTTTCCCCATCATAACATTTCAAATATTAAAAATTTTTGGGCCAAAGCAATATCGACATTTGATGGCAAATAAATTGAAAACTTCGACAAATATCGATGACCACAAAGGATGACGGAAGGATGCGGTTCTGGGTGGGCCGGGAAAGCGATTGACAGTTTATTAAAATGAGTTTAATTTGTGTTTAATGGAGCTTTGAACAGATGATGAAATCGGATATTATTGCCTACGTTTCCTAAAAACTATTTATTTCATTCCTATTGTTTTTGCTATAACTACTTTAAATATAAAATTATAAATGTTGTGTCTTTAGTTAATTTAATTTTTCTGAAAAAAAATCGAATTGAAATTTAAGTTGAATGTTCTTTAATAGATATTAAATAATTAATGTCGATGTGAATAAATTAAATTTAAATAAAATTTGAATATTTTCTTTTTATTTGATTTAAATGACACAAAATTATAATTTATATAAAATTTAAATATTAATTATTTGATTAGTGTGTTCTTCAACAACTCTAAACATGTAAAATTCAAATGACTAAAAAAATGTATCATAGAATAAATAATTTTTTTAGATTTTAATAATTTCAACGAAAATTATTTTATTATTTTAAAAACCATATAAATTGAATAAATAAATGAACAATTAAAATTACTTCATAAAACTTTACAAAAAATCAAAAATAACGTAATAATTGAAGTTTGTAAATATGCTTCTTTAAATAAAAAATCAAAAATAACGTAATAATTTAAGTTTTTAAATGTAATTCCTTAACACAATCCCCATGACCTCAGAACAGGGTCCACAACCCCATTAATCTTTTTCTCACTCGAGACTTCGTCTCTTTAACCAGGTGTTGGACGGTGATTTAAATTACTAGTAATAAATACAAGTTCTCCCCAATCGATCCATTCAATTGGTCGCCTGTCCATCGACGAGATCGATGACTCCCAGCCTGAGGCTGAGTGATGAAGAGACTTAGGATAGGGAGAATGAAGAAGTGACTGAGGATAGGGAGAATGAAGAAGTGACAGACAGAGGAAAGGGTCGTCACATGTGTCTGCATCGTGTGTCTTGCTCATATTTCGTTGTTGTCGCTGTTATGTTCGCCTTTCTCTTTCTGCTGTCCATTCCATCTCAGTCTTCTGTTCTCTACTCGAGTTCATCTCATTTGTTTGCCTCCGTCCTTAGTTCTGGATGTCTGTTCGCTATAACTATATTCTCTTCAACTCCTCTGGCTGTTGATCACTGTCTCTTTCATCTCTCAGCACTACCTATGTAGCTGTCTATCGTTCTCTGTAGCTGTCTTTATCTTTTCCTCTTTACATCTCGTCTCTCTTCGTCTCGTCTCGTCTATTAAGCTTCTTGAACCCCCATCTTTTGTCCTCATATCGTGTGTCTTTCCACACTTCTCTCCATAATTCTGTTACTCTGATCTCTGTCGGTTCATTCTCGCTGTCTCGCTCTGTGCTTCTGTCTGTCAATTCCTTAAGTCTGCGTATCTTGTGTCTATCGTTCAGACTCCATATCATATGTCTATCCTTCAGTCTCTGTCTATCCTTCCGTCTCCCTGTGTCCTTCATTTATATCTTTCTATCCTCTGTCTGACATTTAGTTTCCCTCTATCCTTCATCAATTTCTCCTTATGCTCCGTCAATTTTTTTCATTCTCCCTCTATCCATCATCTATCTTCCTCTCCTCTATCTATTCTCCATCTATCTCTCTTTATCATCTGATTCTTCTTCATCTATTTCTTCCAATCCTCTGTCTGTTCTTCATATATTTCTCCCTATCATCTATCCATCCTACATTCTTACTATCCTCAGTCTCTACATCATTCTCACTATCCTCTGTCTGTCCATCCCTTCGGCCACTCGGCTAACCATCTGTCTATCCCACGGCTTGGTGTCATTTGACCATGCAATTCGTCCAATCAACAGGCAAATTTTAATCAACACCCGACCTCAGACAGATGGATGGATGGATGGACAGAAGGATGGAGGGAGGTTGAAATGGAAAGAGGAAGGACGGACAGACGGACGGATGGACGGACAAAACTGCGACCACCGTGGTTCGGTCTCGACCGACCCGCTTCGGTGGTGGAATCCGGGATCCCGAGGCGATGACGAGGGAGAGGAGAAGGAGAACGATGGAGGATGATGAAGAGAAAAAGGAGAACGATGGAGGAGGATGAAAAGAAGGAGTAGGATGAAGAGGTCGAAGAGGAGAATGAAGAGATCGAAGAGGAGGATGAAGAGGTCGAAGAAGAGAAAGAGGCGGACAATGAGGAGAACGATGAAGGGGACAACGATGAAAAGGACGAAGAGGACAACAAATAGACAGACAGAAAGCCACCGTCGCATTAACAGGAGTCGTAGCAAATCTGAGCCGATGAAATCGGAGCGAAACGCATGGATTTTTGCCCTCGCGGGCACACACAGAGCTCGAATTTATGACCAGCATCGCCTCCTCATCCTCATCCTCATCCTCATCCCCCTCACACTTTCACTCTCTCTCTCACTCACTCTCTCTCCGTGTCACTTTCTCCTTCACTCTCCACACTCTTTTCCAACTCCACTCTCTCATGATGGCTGTGCGTGAGCAAACGTGCGTGTGTTTGTGTTGGTGTCTGTGTGTGTGTGTTGAACAACAACTGCAACGAACGAAATTATTATCTGCGAGGCATGAAAACGTGGCGCTGGCCACTCTAACGAGAATGTGGACAGTGGTTGATGGGGGTGCAAGGGGACAAGGGGGCGTGGCAGGAGAGGCGTCCAACGATGGACACGTTGTGTGAGTGAATGTGTGTGAGTGTGTGTGTGTCTATGAGTTTGTATGTATGTTTGTTTGCCTATGCATTTGTTTGTGTTCATGAAAGCGAGCTCAAGGATGAAATTGTATTTTGACACTGATTAGTGTTTGCTCGACGCGCGCGACGCCATGTTGTCTCGCGCCGCCATGTTGGGATCGCGTCGTCGCCATGTTTGGTCGCGTCGCCATTGTTGTTGTTGTTGTTGTTGTTTGGGTCGCGACATTCGCGACATGTTGAACGTTTTCGGCGTCGACTCGTCCTCGCTGTTGTCGTTTCGCGTTTGTTGGCAACGCGTTTCGAATGGCCAACGTGGGAATTTGGTAGATTTTCGACTTCGACAGTTTTGAATGGGACTTGGGAGGGAGATTTTTCTTTTCACTCAACAACAACATTGTTGTTATTGTTATTGTTGTGAACTTTATAATTGGTATTTTTATTGCATTGGCTTTTTGTTGTTGGTGTTATCATAGTCTGTTATTGTTGTTGGTATTATCATAATTGATCCCATAAACTTAATCGCCCGAAGTTTCATTGAGAGGTCAATTGGATTTTATTCCTCACTCCGTGTGGCGTGGGGGAAATAATTAAAAAGTATACAACTTGGAATACTGAGAAAAATTTTTATGAAAATAATAAAATTTTTTTTTGATTGCTGAAGAATTCAAGAAAAGTTTAAAAAATATAACAAATGATGTTTAAAAAATAGAACTAAGTTTAAACAATTTAACTAAAGATATGAAAATTATAAAATAATACTAATTATTTTAAGAACAACAAAATTTTGAGAATTTATTCTTATAATTTTTAAATATGATTTGAAAGTAATAGTAAACAATTTATGGAATTAATATAACTATACTATAAAAAATTAATTATACTAATAAAAATACAAAATTATATTATAATTATACGATTAAAATATGAAATATTAATTAAATATATTTGTTAGTAAAATTCTAAAAATTTGCTTACAGCGAATGGAATAAAAAAAAATTTAAAATAATAAAATTGTGCTTTTTTAAGACATAATAACATATATATATTTTTAAATTTTTATAATTTATTTACTTTATTAAACAAGCAATTAATTTAAAGTCAAAATTTATAAAAATGAGACACCTTTTGACATTATTAGAATAATTCTCCAAATGCAATCAGTACCAGCAATTTTTCATTTCAAATTAAAGGATGATGGAAAATTTATCTGCTCTGGTAAATTCCACGAAATTACTTTGTTTGAATTCCACCAAGAATGGAACTCGAACAATTAATACTCAGCGTCGTGAGTTTAAGCTGAATGCGATCCTCGACTTGTGATGAATGTGTTTGTTCGCTGCTTTGCCTTGATTGTTTTATCTCTCTCTCTTCAACCCACTTTTTAACCCACGTTTTATCCCACTCTTTAACCACCTCTTCCACCATTTCTGCCACCCACTTTTCCATCTCTATTGTTAACCCACTCTTTGCCATCTCTTCAACCCTTTTTTTGCCCCATCGTTAACCCTCTCTAGATCCCTCTTCAACCCTCTCTAGGTCCCTCTTCAACCTTCTGTAGGCCCCTCTTTAACCCTAATTCACCTGAACCTCCGGCACTTCTTCCTCTCCTCCTCCTCCTCATCGTCTCTTTAATCGTCTCTTTCATTTGCCGGTGGAATGTTCGCTAATCTTTCGCCACAACTCACTTCACATGATCTTCGCGCGAATCACATCCGGCTCGGGGGCTCCCTTCATCATTCTCGCGGCTCTTCCCTTCAGCAACCCCTTCGCTTCCCTCTTCAGCCCCTCTGTTTCCTTCATGAGACCCTCTGCCTCCGTCAACAACTCTCTGCCTCTATCATCAACCTCTCTCTCTCTTCCTCCCGTACTTTTCAAGTGGGCTCAACGTATAAATTTCCCTTTGGAGAATTTCAGACATTTTCACATTATGCTCGCATACTTTCACGAGCATTACGATTGCGACACGATACGCGATACGATATATACAGACAGATAGAGATAGAAGGAAGCAGGGAGGGAGGAACAGACAGATAGAAATATAGAAGGAGAAACAGACAGAGAGATAGGCGGACGGACGGACGGACAGAAGACAACTTAATGAGCTGTAATTAGTTTAAAGCTCTCTCTCTCTCTCTCGTTCTCCTAGAACGCGGTGAGGAAAAACGAGCGAGCGAATGAACAAACGCAATGATTGTTCTTCTCACTCCACACTCTTTAATGCCATCCTATGACAGGCAGGGTTGCCACCCTCAGCGAAAGCGCCGTTCCAAAGGCAAACAATAATGAAAACAACAAAGAAAATGATATTTGAGAGCAGTGGAGAATTTCCTTCCTTTCAGTTCGTTCGCTCGTTTGTTCGTTCGTTCGTTCGTTCGCTCGCTTCCTGCCATTCAAATTTATCTCCAACATCTTCGCTCCCTTTTACTCTTTCAATTTTATCTATTTCTATCCTTTTTCTGTCTTTCTTTTACCTTTCTTTTTTACTCCGTGTATCTTTCTTTCTCTGTTCCTCTTTCTTTCTCGGACTCTCTTTCTTTCCCTTTCTTTTTATCGATCTCTGTCTCTTTCTCTATATCTTTTGCCCATTCTGTTCTCCCATTTTTCATTTTTCTCCATCGCTCTCCCGACTCGTTCAATCTTCAATTTCTTCCCTTTCTATAACTTTGTGTATAATGAAGGAGATGAAGAGTGGGGGGATGAAGGAGAAGAGAGAGGTAGAGTGAGAGTTATTCAGGGGTCTCTTCAGTTGGAGCGTGAGTCGTGTCCGCATGACAAACAAAAGCGAGCTGCCATTAGGAACGTTTTATCTATTTTCACCACTCAACCTACCCGAACACCACACCTTCTACTTTCAATCTACCGTCACCCAAATTCTATTCCCTTCACCCCACCTTTGCTTTACACCATCTTCCCTTCACCAAACCTTCCTACACCTCACTTTTCCTTTACTCCATCACCCATTCATCTCACCTTCCTTCACCTCACCTTACTTCACCGTACTCTACCTTCATCCTACCTTACCTTCACCATACCTTCCTCTAGCCCACTACCCCATCATCATCGTTCAAAATTTCGCAACCCTTCCACGGGGGAAACAAGGAGTGATGGAAAGAGGGAGAGATGGAAAGAAGGAGTGATTATAAAAAGGAATGATGTGAAGAGGGAACGATGGAAAAGAGTAAAGGCAAGAACCACTGAAATAGTGATGGTACGAAGGGATAAGAGGCATGTTACGGGGTCTCGACGCAGGTGCCCGATGAAAATAAAACGTCTACTCGTCGTGTCGTGTCGTGTCGTGAGGTCATGGGAAGAGTCATGCGGAGGGCGGTAGAGGGGGAGTTGGTTGGCTAGCGTGAGAGACCCTGGCAAAAAGATTGCTTGGCAATTTATCTTTGTTAGATTGCTTTATGTTCATTTTATAGCGACGTCAAGGGTGCCCCATGACCCCCCTCAATCTGTCCCCTCACCCTTCCTCCCGCCTTTCTGTCCTTCGAATGCGGGGGTTCTTTTCGGATTTCATGTCTGGAACTCTTTATGCCATCTCTGTCGCTCCCTTGCTTACTTTCTCTAATACTCTATTTCACTCTGGGTGGGCTTCGAACATGAAAACCTCAAATTTTTTTACCGGTCGCTTGTTCATCGTCAGTAGGACTCGGGGAAGATGGCAAAGAAAGAGGAAAGAGAAAGAAAAAAAAGAAAGAAAAAGAAAAAGGTCGCTTCACTGGGGTTCTCGCAATGAAGTTTGTTCTGTTCGTAGGGTGAATTGGGGATCTGAGGTTGAGGTTGTGGGAAAGAAAGAGATGGTCGGAAGAGTGTAGAAGAAGTTCTCATAGAGGTTTTTGGGGGAAATTTTTAATCTAACGACTAATTTTCATGCGAGACCCTGAGACCCCGGAAGGAGGAGGAATCGTGTGAACCTACACTTTATTGTCTGGTCGTAATTTTCTTTCCTTCTTATTGAATTTTTCTTGTAGTTTTGGACATGTTTTCAATGCCTTTTTTACATGCTCCTTTTTGTTAGTTTTTAATATATGTTTTATTATGCCTTATTATATGTTTGTATGTAGCTTAATCTATTTCAATTTAGTTATTTTTTGTGCCGTGTAGACATATAAATTACAGGACCCTATTTAACAAAGCCTCCACGGGTTCGAAGGAACCTAAGGACAAGATAGGAGTTAAAGTCTGGGGAGATGAATATTTGAGTTTCAAGGGAAGGAAAAAACTATATGAAAGTATTCATCGACCGAGTTTTACGAGAATTTTTGAAGATTAGTGTTTGTAATTTTTCTAATTTAGTTTTTGTTATTTTTAAAAGTGTGGAGAATGGAGTGGAGAATGTTTTAAAAAAAGTTTCAAGGTAAAAGTTTTAGCAAGAACTTTCCAAACTAAGCTTCAAAATTAAGTTTTAAAAATTAATTATTTATGAAAATATAAAGAACAAATTCTAGTTCTTCAAACGATAAAATATCCTGAAACAAAAAGATACTTCAAAAATAACAGCTAAAAACAAAAAATAAATAAACAAAAGCAGTACCGAAAATTAAATACAGAAATTAAATAAAAACCAAAAAAACAAACCAGAAGAAACCCCTTGAGAAAAGTCCCCAAAAGCAGAAAACTTCATTCGAAGCACAAAAGCAAGTGAAATCTTTGCCAAAAGTTTGATTTCTCACTCGAACAAACACAAGCACACACATACACATTCTAACTCGATAACACACTCATACTGACATTCACATACACATAGACTCACTCGTACTGACATAAACTTATGCGATGGAAGATATGAGACGAGAAAGACAGAACCATGGGGAGAGAAAAAACTCCACAGAGAGACAGAGATGGAGTGATACCGTGACATGAAAGGAGACAAGAGGGACAGGAAAAGGAAAAGTTTGGAACGATACAGAAGGATGTACATGTGAGCGCACATAAGCAAAATAATATATAATTTAAGATTATTAGGAAGCTAACGGAGCCAAACCACAGAACAATCAGAGCAACGAACACATCGAGGAGGCGTAAGAAAAATAAGAAAGAAAAAGAGGTGAAATAGAAGAAGATGTAGAAAGGAACAGGGGTAAAGACCAAGATATGGAGAGTAAAGAAGCAGAGGAAATTAGAGCGAGGAAAAGAGGGAAAATAGTTGTGGTAGAAGGAATGCATAGGATAGTAGTGAGGAGAAAACAATGATGAGAAGGAAAAAACGGAGCAAAGACAGCTAGGGGAGGTAATATGAAGAAGATAAAATAGAAGGAGAAAGGGGAGATAATGTGATGAAGATAATAGACCAAGAGAAAGGGGCAAAAGATAATGTTGAGGTTGGGGAACTAGCGAGAGGTAATGATAGAGCAGCAAAAAAAGTTGAGACCTCCACGAATGAAGTAGTAGTTGGGAAAAGTAATGAGAGTAGAAGGATGATGATAGGAAGTTGTGGCAGTCGTAAGGGAAGGAAGGAGGAGATGGGTATGAAGTTTGGTAAAGGAAACTACGATGGAATGGTAAGAGGATGCAATGAATGTAGGGGTAGAAGAAGCAATGATTGTAGAAGGAAGAAAGTGATGGTAGTAATCGGTGTAGAAGCGGAAGTAATAAGAGTAAACAGAGGAGACAATTAAATAATAAGAGGCAAGAGATTGAAGGAAGTAACACGAATCGGAGTTGGTGTTTCACGATGATAGCGAAAAGGAAGAAGTGAGGTGGATAACAGTAGTAGCTTTAACGTTGAATCAGCATTGACTTAAAGAAGAGTAGGAGTAGGCTAGATTAAGAGTAAGCCAATAAAAGCTGTATTTGAAAAAGAATTCTATTGAATAATGAAATAGAATTTTAAGATTATTAATGAAATTACCTACTAAAAGATAATTTAAGAAAAAGTTGTAAAAACATACCAGCTTTTTAGATTACGTTCTTCTATCCTAAACTAATGGTAGTAAAAATCGTTAAAACCAAAAGTCTTCGTAGAAACATGAAGGCGAAACCTAAAAGCCTTGAAACTGGAAGCAGTACAAGTGTAAAAGTTACGAATAAACCAAGCAGAAAAGATGAGAGCAAGAAGCAATAGGAGCAGCAGAGGAAAAGAACTATGAGAAGATGGAGAAGTTACTGGATAAGAAGGCGTACATAAGAGGATGAAGTGGAACAAGAGAAGCTCCGTCAAATGATGTGGGGAATGGAAAAGTGGAGGAAGATGAAAAGCTTGAGCTGGAGTGAAGTGTAACAGAAGTAGAAGAAGAATAAGACGAAGAAACCTCCACTTTGTGGTTTTGAAGAGGAAAAGAAAGGAACAGGAGGAAGAGGACGAGAGAAAAGGAAGTGGATGAGAGAAACAAAAGTATGGGGGGAGTGGGAAGAGAGAAGAAAAAGTATGGGGGAGTGGAAGAGGATTAGGAAACAGCCGGATGGCCACTGTGGAAAAGTTGTCAAAGTTTCTCATGAGCCGTCGAGTTTGTCGCCAACTTTTCTTAATTTTTGATTCAGACAACGATGATGAAAAGACAATGAAGTGGTAGACCGAGAGAGGGGAAAAGGAAAGATAAGAAGTAGGACAAGGAGGATGGAGGAATAAGAAAGAAGATGGAAATGGAAGGTGGTAGATGGAATAACTAGAGGCATAGAATAAAGATGAAAGAACAAGAACAATTTAAGAAGAAGGAGAGCTAAATGACGAGAGATGTGAAAAGAAGAATAATTCAAATAGAAAAATGTTAATGAAATGGAGTCGTTCTACACTGAAAGAAATATCAATGAGAAGATTTAAAACGGTTAAATTCTCGATGAAGAAAAAACTAGAAATAATTAACTAAATTGAGGGTAATTTGGCTAATGCCACACAATTATGATTAAAATCATACTTCTTTCTTCCTCTTTCCAATCTATTTTAGAGGTTCATATTCCTGTAATTATCTTTGAAGATTTCTCTCGCTCTGACATAATTTATCTCTTCTCCATTTAGTTGACTTAATTTTCTGTTTCTCTCTCGTTTTTTCATATTATCCGTCTCTCTTTATCTCGCTCTTTTTGCTTCCATCTCTCTTTTTCTTTCCTCTTTTCCTCCCTCTCTTTCCTCCCCTATTTTTTCTTCTCTGTCTCTCTCTTTTCCTCCCTCTCTGTTCCTCCTTTCAATTACAAATCATTTGTCACTTTTAACGAAAATTATCTCTCACTGCACCAGGCCAGGGAGACAAAGACCGAGAGAGAAGACTTCATGCTCCGTCTCTTTGTCTATCATTCAGCGACAGACAAAGCCATCGTCACTCACACAAATACACGCTCTCGTATATATGTCACACACACACAGAGAGCCATACAAATGGAGACACATCGCAGTTGCATGACTTTTGGCAGCAGATAATTCTTCCCATTGTTTCCTGTGGAAGCAACGCACAAACAACACAAGATGATAGAGAGGAAGAGTGTGGTATAGTCAATGGGTGAGGGAGAAGGATGATGATAATGAAACGGAAGAGAGAGAATGAGATGGTGATAGTGAAAGGAAAGGAGAAGGGGATGATGGTAAGGATGAATGGTGGTAGTGAGGTAGGCTACTATGATCACGTCTGTGTTTGTGTGCGTTTGAGTTCAATAATTATTGTTGTTACGAAGAAGCTTGAACTTGCAGCCAGCCAACGTCCTTGTGTCGTTCTCTATGGTGTTGTTGTTTTGGTTTTTATTGTTGTTATTGCCTTTATTGTAGTTGCTTTCAGTGTCGTTGTCATCGCTTCCATCTCCTCCTTCTTGTTGTTCTTGCGTTTAATGCTTTTGGTAGCCATCGTCTTCTCGATCTGAGCCAAAAGTCATCTTCCTCTTCCTCGGTTGGCATCTTGAACTTTTGCCCTTACAACGACCACCATGTGAGGGGGGGGGGGTGGGGTGATTAGGGGGCGTGGTCTTCCCTTCACTCTCTACTATCTTTTGTTCTGTTTCCTCATTCGTTTGTTTGCGATTTTTATCTGCATTTATTGAACAGATTGTTTTGTTTCGAGTTTCAAAGTCTTTTGTTACACTCTCACCCTCCCTTTCTATCACTTCCGCTATTCCACTCTCTTCCTCCTCCTCTGTTCGCTTTCAATGTTTCTTCTTATTCTCAGAAACAATGCAGACAAGCCAAGGGAAAGACAGCTAGAGTAGGAAAAGATTGTTTTAGAGACACTGAGCGAAAGGGAGATAGGAAATAACTAGATAGAGAAAGAGAGAGGGAAATGCAGTGAGTGAGCGAAACAACAAAATCAAATTTCACAACGAAAGTAAAGTTGCAAGAAGTCAAGTGAAGTTTCAAAGTAAATAAAATGTTGAACTTCATTTAGTTCACACAATCAATAGAGTTGTGTGGCGAGCAGATCCCGAGGGGGCGGGGCGGTGGGCGTGGCGACCCAATGTCTCCAGGGAACGACTTCCGATGGAGTTTAGAACGAGTACAAAAATTGGTGAAAGGGGTCGGGAAAGTGAAGGGGATGTGTTAAGAGAATAGTGTTTAGAGAAGTGAAATGAGATTTCAAAGTTTTGTGAAAAAATTTTGAAAGTTTTCTCAATGACTTGGCTTTAAAACAGAAATCCATGAAGAGGGAAAGCAAGGAGAATGAGGGAAGGAGAAGGAAAAGAGGGAAGGGGAATGAAAAGAGGAAATGGAGATGATTGAAGGAAAGAGATGGGTTAAAGAGCGATAGAGAGAGTCAGTCAGATGGAGCGAAGCAGATGAAATCGATGAACTCAAAGTCCTAGAGCAGTGAAGTTGGTGTGAAGCGAATTGTTTTCACTGTGAAGTGTTATCGAAAGCCAAGAGATTATCGAACCATTGGAGCCTAATTTATCTCATTGAACTTTCCCACTCATACAATTTCTCTATCACAGTTTCTAGCTCTAGATCTCTCTCTAAATGTTGTATAAGATTAAATTCTGAATATTTAACTTAAAACTTTCTATCAATATATATAATTTATTTCATAGTAATACCATGAACAATAGAAAGAACAATACAATCAAATACTAAAATTATATATAACTGAATTTGTTCTATTAATATTTTTTATATTGTTTCTTTCGAATTATTAAAAATATAATTGTTCAAAAAAACTATAAAACAAAAAAATATTATACAAAAAAAAATTTTAAATTTTGCGAATAAAATATTAATAATAGAAAAACTATAATTTCAAACTATTGATAGTGATAATTTTAGCTTAAATAAAAAACATGTTCCTGGCTGATTTGCAATATTTAACCAATTAAATAGTTAAATAGAAAAGACCGGATGCCTTTAAAGACCAAGCTTTTAGCCCTCCACGATTTAATAAGCGACAAATAAAAGTTCCAAAATATTTTCACTCATCATCTCAAGCACACATTCATTCGCCATCTCCCTCATACATCATCCTATGTGCATCTCTTTCCCTTATTGTGCTTCTTTCTGCTATCCTGGGCTTTCTTCCTTTTTCTCATTCTCGTTATTTTTTCTACTTTGTCGTCGGCGGAGTCGCCAAGAGTTTGTTCAATGCCTTCGGGCGTCCCTGAAGTTCGTCTCCGGGAAATTGAAGCAAAGGCAGAGAAGGGAAAAGAGCGACAGAGAGAGGTAAAAAATAAAGAGACAGGGAAGAGGGAGAAAGAAGAAAGAGAAGAGGGTGAAAGAGGGAGAGGAAGGATGAGAGGTAAATGAGGGTAAAAGAAAAGAAGGAGCTTAGAGAGGGAGGACAGAAAGAGTGAGACGGAAAAGAGTTCATGTGTGCGCCTGACTTCCTGTCATTGTTGGCACTTGGCGACAAAGCGTCGAAGCAAAGTGTGAGTGGCTGGATAAGTGTGCGTCAATGTGTGTGTGTGAGTGTGTCACTATGTGTATGTGTTTCTTAGTATGTGTGTGTTCATGTGTGTGTCTGCTTTGCTGGTCTTTGTTGCTCGTCAAACAATCTGAGAAAATTTCCCCAGCCCTCGAGGGAAAACAAAACCAATTCAAAGGACCAAGAGGAAGAGGAGCAAGCATTAGAAAGATGAAGGTAGAGGAGGAAGAAAAGGAGAGGGATAGGGAGAAAGGGAGAAGGATTGGGAGAAAGGTAGAGTGATAGGAAGAAAGGGAGAGAAAGAGAGTATAAGAGAGAGAAAAGGAAGAGGGTGAAAAGAGGAGAAACACTTGACGATGTCATGAAGAGTTTTGAGAAGAGTGTGAGACACAGAATGGAAAGAAAACGGAGAGTTTGAGAGAGAGATATAGAGGGAGAGATAGGGAGAGAAAGATAGAGAGAGACAGAGAAAAGAAAATATGGAAAAGTGAGTGATCGTGTGAGTGAGAAAGGGAGTTGGAAGTACAAAGCGGAAAAGCATCGATATCGAAGGTTTCGAAAACAAACAAAGAAACAAAGACCAAACGACTAACAATATCAAGTTTAAGAGTAACCACAAGAACAACAACAACAATAGTATCGAGAATAGCAACAACAATAAAGAGAAGAAGAACAACAGGAAAAAAACCAAAGATGGCAACAACATGAACAATAGAAACAACAACAATTGAAAAGTCACTGACATTTGGCAGAAGAACAAAAGAAGTCAACAACAACAGGAACAACAACAACAACATCAACAATTACAATGGTAAGGAGAAGGAGAAGAAGAATAAGAGGAAATATTTCAAGGAGAATAAGAAGAGGAAGTAGGAGCCTTTTAAGAAGAATAAGTCTGGGAATTAGAAGAAGCATTTTAAGAAAATACTGGAGAAATGTAAGACGAAGAAGAAGGACAAGTAGAAGCAATATTAGAATTGTTTGAAATATAAGAAAAAAAGTAAAATCGTTGACAAACAATAAAGACAACAACAAAAATAAATATAAATATACCTAATGCCAAAACAACAAAAACCAATAGAAAAAATCAAAACCAAATATTATTGAAAAATCAACACCAAACACAATGGTAACAAGAACAACAAATACAATGTCAACAACTACAAAAAACATTATGGGAAAAAGAACAATAAAAATAATATGAAAAAACATGAAAAAGCAACAACAAAAATCGATAGCAAAAAGAACAACAAACATAAACTTCAAGAACAATGCCAAAAAATGTATTTTCAACCCAAGATATTCTTCTGTTATGTTGTTATCGTTCTAGAAGCTTGATTTCAAAGGTTTTTCTTGCATTGTTTTTTATTGGAATTTTTCATTATTTTTTTTCGATTTTTTTCAATGTTTTTTTCACAGTGTTTTCACCGCTTTTTCACAGTGTTTTCACTGCTTTTTTACCGTGTTTTCATGGTTTTTTTGTTATAGTTATAGTTTTGTCTGATGACTGTCGGTAGTTTTTGTTCTTGTTGTGGTTGTTTTGTCTGCTTTTTTTGTTGTTGTCTTCATTTTATCTGTTGTTTTTGTTGTCTGTAGTTGTGGTCTGTTGTTGTTGATCTTGTTGTCTTTTGTTGCTGTTGTCTGTTTCTGCAACTCCTTCGTCATCTCGTTCGTCATTCAGACGCCATTTTCTTAAACGACTTCTTTTCTTCTTAATCTTCTTCTTTGTGATGCAGCCAATGACTTTGATATCGGTGTCTTTGTCATCGTTGTTATTGTATGTAGATGTTGTTGTTATTGTAGTAGTCATTGTTATTGCTGAAGGAGGTATTTTTGTTGTTGTTTTTACAATTGTTGTTTCGATGTTTTTGTAGATGTTATTGTCGTTGTAGATGTTGTTGTCATTGTTGTCGCCAATTTCCTTGTGTTGTTTTTGTGTCTATCGTTGAAAACGATGCTGCTATTATTGTTGCTGTTATCAATGAAGCAATGAAGTTGTTGTTGCTATTGTTATTGGTGTTGTTGTCTATAGCAATTTGCCTAGTTCACTATGTTGTTGTCGTTGTTGTTCATGTTGTTGGTATTCTTTGAGTTGTTGGAATTGTTCTTAGTGTCGAAGATGATTTTCTTCTTTTAATCACTATCGTCGGTTTTCTTTTTTTTTTTTGATGTCTTGCGATTGTTTTTTAGTCATTCTTGTTGTCCTCTAGTCATTTTCTTATTGTCATTGTTTTTCTTTTTCTTATTGTTAATATTGTTATTATTGTTCTTCTGCTCCATCCTATTATTGTTCTTGTTATTCTAGTTGTTGTTATTCTTGTTTTTGTCATTATTGCACTCATTGCACTGTGGCAACCCTGTCCTTATCATGGTCGGTGATTGTTGCCATCGTTAATGGGTCGTGTCGTCGCCATGAAAACGTTAATTTTTGTCTCCTTCTCTCGTTAATTTTTATCTTCCTTCTCTCTCACTATCTTTTCCTCTTACTTCAGACTCCACCTCGCGCTTCATTTCTTCTTTCTCTCATCCTTTCTCTTTCTCTATCAACTTCCTCTCTTCGTCCATGAACCTCTTGTTCTTCTTACCTCACTCTTATTCTTCTTTCCACCCTGACTCTCACTCTCTCTCTCTCTCTTTCCATGCCAAGGATCATTAAATTTTCGCTGCGTTGTCATAAAAACGTTTAGAAACTTGCAATCAAGCCATTTTGTGCGCTATTTTGTGCAACTAGTTTTTGTCTCCCTCTCCCTCCTTCGCCCTGTCTCTTTCGTTCCATCCCTGTCACTTTCGTTCTATCCCTTTCTCTCTCGTTCCATCACTATCTGGTAAAGTCTTATCTTGTGTTTTGAAGGAAGGATGCAGCAAAAACCTAAACGTCTTGCTTTAATAGTGTTTCTTTAGTCAGAAGAAGAAAGATACACATGGAGTATTCTTACATTATCTTTTGCTATCTCTCTCCTTTCCCTCTTTTTTCTCTCTCTTTCTTTGACTCAATATTTTTTCTTACCTATCTTACCTTACCTTCTTACCTTTCTTTTCTTTTTTCTTTACCTTCTCTCTGAACGACAGCAACAGAAAATCATCAGCAACATCTCGATCTTGGTCTCGTCATCGTCGTTTGTTTATCTTTGTTGTTGGCGTTCGTCATCTTCGGCTTCGTCGTCTGGTATCCTATCGTTCTCTGGTATCCTCTCGTCCTTTAGTATCCTGTCATCATCTGGTATCGTGAAGTCGTCATCTTCCCTCTTCATCTTTCCTTATTATCCCTAATTTTCCCTCCTCATTCATCCTTTATTTTTTTCTCTTCCATCTTCTTCCTCATCCTTCCTTCCCTCTCCTCCTCCTTCCACCCTCTTCTTTTCGATCATCTTGCTCTTTATCTTGTTCATCTTGTTGTCTTCTTCATCCGGTGGCATAGCTTCGTCCTCGTGTTAATGAAGGCAGGATATTGAATCGCAAATGAGTGCTAATGATTTGGCAGCAGGTATTCATGGGATCGGTGTTGTTGTAGTAGTTTTTGTTGTAGTTGTTCAGATAGTAGTTTCTGAGGTAGTAGTTGTTGTAGTGGTATTTTTGGTTTTTGGTTTGTAGTACTTTTAGTGGTAGTAGTGCGGTATTAGTTTTTGTGATAGTAGTTTTTGTAGTAGTTCGTTTTGTAGTAGTTGTTGTGGTAGTAATAGTTATAGTAGTAGATCTTGTTTTATTAGTAATTCTTGTATTATAAGTTCGTGTATTAGAAGTGCTTTTATTATTAGCTTTTACTATTGTACAATTTGTATTCTCTTTCTAGTTTTATTTATTATTCTCCATGGTTCACCACTAACCCAAAGAAACCCCCTTTTAAGCTCCCACCACAAACTAGTTTTCCTATTCATTGTACCAAAAGAGGGGCAAAGCAAAGAACAACAAAAAACACTCACCTTCTTCAAGTTGACTCCAGGACGAAAAAATTAAATGGCGACTTCCGGTTTCTGCTTTGCGACGTCGACGTTAACGGTTGATCAATCACCGTGACAGCAACGGTCATTAGTTGTATATCTCTCTCCCTCTAGCACTGGGATGAGCACTATAACACCATCTCTTTCACACACTTTTATTGCTTTTTAATTAAACTTAATTAGACTGAATATTTTCCATAAATTATTTTGATTTATGCATTTTCTCTCACTTTATTTTACATTTATTTTTTATTTATTTTTGATATATATTTTCAAATACTTAATTTTAATAATTTATTTTTAAACATATATTTTTAATAATTTAATTTGACTATTTCTTTTAAATAATTTAATTTTAATTATTTTTTTATAATAATAATATTTTTTAATTTTCCATTAAATGATTAATTTTTCTTTTCTTCTTCACTCTCACACACTTATATTTTCCCCCTCAGTTGGCAACACTGACAAGGACAGTGATAACAAAAACTTCATTCAAGTTTCACCGCAAAAGTTGCGGTTATTTTTCTATTTATAAGGATATGAATATATTTTTCGCTCTTTGCGTTTGTTTCCTTCCTTTCTCGTTCTGGCTCACTTGCAATATTTGCTGTCCCACTTGCACAATGTTTGCTCTCCGTGTGGTCGGTCGATTTGTTTGTGCTTCAGTTCGAATGAAGTTTTCCAAGGATTTTTTTATTTTATTTTTTACTCTCGGGAGTTTTTTGGTTTTCTCTATTTACCTCTTTGTCTTTGTCTCTCTCTGGTGATCGTTTTTGGTCAAACTTTGAATATCGATTACTTTCGTTATCGATAACTTTGAATATAGATTACTTTGGTTATCGGTAGCTTTGAATATAGTTTACTTTGGTTATTGATGACTTTGGTTATCGATGTCTTTGAGTATCGAATTCTTTGGTTATCGATGAGTTTAGTTATCGATGTCTTTGAATATTGATTACTTTGGTTATCGATAACTCTATTTAGTAATTTGAAATTGTGTTCTTTGTTAGGCTCTTTTATAATAAATGTAGATTTTGATTCAATATTCCTTGGTTTTTAATACGGAAATTATATTGGATAATAATTTTTTTCAATTTTATTGAATGTTGTATTTTAATTAAAATTTTCAGTAATTTTAATTCATTTATATTTAAATTTTTACTGAAATATACTGATATATACTGAATTCTATTTTTGATTTAAGTATTTTTGATTTGTGTTTCATAAATTTCTAAAACAGCTATTCTTATTTTTAATTTTGATTTGAATAAATTATTTATTGTTATAGTTTTATTATATACTTATAATTTGTCTATTTGTTTTTTTAATTTTTTAGTAATATTTTTATTTTCTACAATTTAAATATTTTGAATTAAAAATGTCCAATTAAATTATTCAAAGAATTTTCTCTAATCAAAATTCTCTTCCTTTAACAAATTAAACTTTGAATAATTCTTTCACACAAACTGCCAGGTTGCCACCTGTTTGGAAATGATCGTGCTATTGCCGAATTTCCCTTTCTCCTTAGACTCGACAATATTTTGTGATTAAAACACTTTCGGTGTAACTCGTTGGCTTTGGATTAATTTTATGCGAGAAATTTCACTCCATCTCTCTTTTTTTCTCTTGCTGTTTCTTTCTCTATTAGCCACAACACAAACAATCACACCGAAACAATAACAATAGCGAACGATTGACGCTTGGCGGCGATGACGACAACGTTGTCGTCGGCGAAGTCGCGCAACGAGGGTGGGGGCGTCGAGGGTTAATCGTTGCAAACACGCACTCGCGATTAAATCGTGTTACATGGGAAAATATTTCTTTAGAAACACACTTAATTTTTGGGTTTTATTAGCATAAGCAACAACGGCACGTCGAACAAGAACAAGAATAACCACGAAGAATAATAACAACAACAAAAATGACAACAACACCAGAACAATGCCAGGAGCAGCAACGACAACAACAAGAATCCAAGCTGCAATAACAAACTCAGTTGGAGCAACAACAAACTCAGTTGGAGCAACAACAATCTCAGTTGGAGCAACAACAATCTCAGTAGCAGAAATAATCCAAGTTGCAACAACTACAACAATAATAATAATAAACAGCTACAACAACAACACCGGTTGCTGAACAACGTCTCCACCGACAACAACAATTACAACAACGTCGAAAAATGTCACCACAACGACAACAATTTAAGCCACAAATTACTGCCAAAAACAATGGCGTTCGACACACGGCCAAATGCGCTCCAGGGGTTCAAAAAACACGTTTCGCGGGGTGGGATTTTTTTTCTGTTTTAGAATTTTTTTCTCTTTTATTTGGTATTTTTTTTCTGTTTTTTTTTTGGGATTTTTTTCTTCTGATTTTTTTCTGTTTCTCTTTTATTTTGATTTTTTTTTCGTTTTATTCAGGAGATTTTTTCCTTTTTTAGAATTTTCTCTCTGTCTTGTTGCTGTATTTTTTTGTCTTCTCTCTCTAACCCACTTTGTGTTGTTGTTATTTAGTCACTTTTTTGTTGTTGTTTGTTAGGACCAGGATTTAAAAGCCAACGGCTCGACACCGAAAAAATGTGATATTAGGAATATTTTTATTTTTTTGTATTTTGAGACTGATGGAATTTTTTATTTTTTCACTTTTCTTATATTTTTTTTAGGGAATTGAATTCCCTCGCTCTTGGCTCTCTTCACAATTTATATGGAAATTTTCTAGTGATTTCAGCGATTTTCAATTATTTCGCGATTCTTTTGTTGGCGATTATTTATTTTTGTTATTCCTCTTCACTTCCTCTTCCTTGTGGAAGAATATTTCATCAGGATTCCTTTTTTTTTTATTGAATTAAACAATATTTTATAATTTTATTTATTTTTAATATTATTTCATTTTTTTGAATATATTTTAAAATATTTTTATTTTTCAATAAATTTAATTTTTTCTCGATACATTTTTTATTTTTTTTTTCTGAGAAATTGTGACTTTTTGAATTATTTATTTTTCTTCAAAATTTCCATTTTGATATTTGATTTTTTCTCACTTGAGCCTTTTTATTTCTTTTTGATTCGGATTTTTCGTGCTCGCATCAACGCACTCACGAGAGAGAGATGCTTCGCAGAAGAACTGACGGCATGTCCTGTCGCCGAAGGATTCGAAGGCTGTTCGCCAGCGAAATAGTGGGAAATTTTCTCACCACAACTGAGATGAGAAATTGTAATGGGAAAAATCCATTCTCTCTCAAGCTGTGTTCCACTCTCCCAATTTCTCTCTCTGTTCTCTTTGCGAACATGATGGAATGCCTTTGTTTTTTTTAATTTTAATACATTTGAATAATATACCTTAAATTTCCCACGGTTGGGAAATATTTAAATACACGCAAAAATTATCCCTAATGCCTGTGGAACACATTTAATATGGGTTAAGCATGTGTTTATAAGTATTTTACATCTACCTCTGTCTTTCTATATCTCTCTCTCTATCTTCCTCTCTCTCTTTCTCTCTTCCACTCCAACCTCTAATTCACTCAAACTTTGAGTTATCCATGCAGGACTTTTGAACCTTCCTCAATTTTTATTCCTACTCCAATATTTTTTCTTTTCTCGATTTTTATTCTTTAAATAATTTATATTTCCTCCATGATTTTGTTTTTTTTTTTTGCTTTCATGATTTTTATTTTATCCTCTATTTTTGTGGTATCCGTTTTTCTCATTTTCGTTTCTGTTTTTTTATTTTATTCTCGTTTCTTTGTTAAACCATTTTTTTCTATCCATATTTTTTGTTCAGTTCTATTTTTTTTTTTTGTTTCTTGTTCTTTGTTCCATCAAAATTTCGGTTTTGTTTTCTGATTCTTTTTCTCGTTTTTTGTTGCATCCTTATTTTTTCTATCTTTGTTTTTCTATTCCATCCTACTTTTTTCATACTCGTTTTGTGTTGCAACTTCGTTTTTATTTCATCCTCATTTTTTGTTCCAAACTTTTTTTTTCCATCATTTTTTGCTTTTCCTTTCTTTTCGGTTTGTACTTTTCCCTCTTTTTAATTTTTTTCTCTCTTCTTCTTTTTTTTCTCTCTTTTTCTCTTTGCTCCTTTTCTATTTTTTTGTTATTTCTTTCTCTTGTTTAAGCTTTTTAGCTAGTTCTTGTTTTTTCATTGCATACCTTTAGGGTTGTTGGCGTAAATTGTCACCATGATTGAGTGCGCTTTGCCCACACATCCATCTGTCTCGCTCTACCTTGCGCTCCTATCTCTGTCTTTCACTCTCTTACTCTCCTTCTCTCTTCTTCTATCATTCTTTCTCTCTCTTTGCCTCTTTCGTCTCTAGCTCTTTCATAACTTATCAACGCATGTTTACTTAATTCTTCATGTTCATGTTGGTAGGGGGTTTTTTTTTGTAGTTCTCCAAGTTGTTGGTATTGTTGTTGTCATGATTGTGGTTGTTGCCATTGCTTTTGTCTTTGTTCTATTAGTTGTTGTTATTGGCACTGTTGTTATTATTGTTGTTGTTGTTGCAGCTCCTCAGCTGCTGCAGCTGAAGACTCCATCACTTGAAGTTTATGCTTTGTTTATCAGTTGTGAGGGACGAAGCGAATGAACGAACGAACGCGTGAGTTTGCAGTGAATTTATGTTGGCAACACCCTCTCGCCTTCTCTCTCTCTCACTCTTATCTCTTTTTTCCCCTTCACTCCCTCTCTCTTTCACTCACTCACTCTCTTCTGTAATGGGATTTTTTCGCTTTTTTGTGTGTTTTGGCTTATTTTTTCTCTGCTCCGAAGGATGTTCTGATTGATGCGAAAAGTTCTGTGGATAGGTCATGTTTGCTTGTGCTCTAAATGCTCCCATGTAGACCACTCTTCTTTCTCCTTCACTCCCTCTCTCTCTCTCCCTTTCTCGCTCTCTCTTTCCCTTCATCTCTTCCATCCCTTTTCCATCCTTCTTGTTATTTGTGCTGGTGTGTGTGTGGGAAAATATGCTGGCTTATTTATAATTGAAACAAGTTGAAGAAGATGAAAATTGATTGGCGCGAATGTCACACGACCACAACTTTTATCGACCCTCATTCGCCTTCTCCCTCTTCAGCTCAGTCTCTCTCTTTCCTCCCTTCATCCTTAATCTCCTTATGGTGCTCGTTGTGAAGAGGAAAATTAATTATTCGAGTTTCTCGGAAGGAAATTCCGACGTATGAGTGTCATTTATTTTAATGAGCGTTTTTATAATCTTGATTTTGGGAACCTTAAATCATTGATGGAGATGTGAAAATATTTTCCAAATTGAGAAAATGAAATATTGACCATTTCTAAAAATATTCATCTTATATCATTCGTTTTTATACTGTGAACCCTATTATTTTATTTTTATATATTTTATTTATATTATTATTTTTTATATTAATCATTTTTTATATTATATTTTTATACCCTACACCCTGTGGGTAAGGGTATATTAATTTTGTCCTTCCGTTTGTAACGCATTAAAGTAGAGGTTATAGGTATGGAAATGAATATATATATATATTCTTGATCAGCGTCACCTCCTGAGTCGATTTAGTCCGTCTGTCTGTGGAAATAGTAATAATTACTAAAATATATATAAAAAATCAATACCACGATGAACAGTAATATCAGTTGTAGAATATCGCAGTCAATAAAAAATGAAAAGATCTGCAGAGTTTCCAGAAAATTTAATTAGCTGATTTCCAAAATAAAATAAAAGAAAAACCTTCGAATACAAAGTCTTGTAAAGAAAGCTTTTATAGGTTTCTACATCGACTGCTGCTGAGCTAACAAATACAAGAATTTATGATGTGAATCACACCTGGTGAAGTAGAGAAGTGGCCTTGGTGCGCTAGTACTTAATAAAATTTAATAAATCAAGCTATTTATTTAAAAATATGTATATAACACATTTCAGTTCTTCAAATTTGAAACCAACTGCATTAACAAAAAAAATAAAAAATCATGTCATGTGAATTGAGATAAACATGAGACAAATCGATGGTGATATAAAAGGTATAAAAGCGCATTTTCAATTCAGATACCAGAAAGCGAATAGGAGTAAACAGTTTAATCTTCCAAATAAGAATATATTTTTTAAATATCTCTATTAACTCGATATCGTATCAAGCCAATTACAAATATTATTCGTTAGATCCCAGCCAACAGCGACTGATATGTGGTCGACGACTCCTGCCCCAGCTATTTTTGGTAATGCTCCATGTCCAAACCAGAGCGTAGGAGTAGTCAACTCAATGGTCTCGTCGCTGGTTAATGCTCTGCTCGTGGCCCAGTGCTGAATATCGCCGGCATCGCTTTGGCCTCCCGACTACGCGGACATCGCCCTGGAACATGGTCTATACGACTCATACGACTTTGTGGTGATCGGAGCGGGGTCAGCAGGATCCGTTATCGCAAGTCGGCTGAGCGAGAATCCCGAATGGAAGGTTTTGGTATTGGAGGCTGGCGATGATCCGCCGCCGGAGTCGGAGGTGATGAGTTCTGGTGAGGTGAGAAGAAGAGCAAAACAGCGACTGACTGAAGTTTTTTGTTGTTTCGGACGAGTCTCGCCTTTCAGAATCACACGAACTACATGCCGCGTGGTAAAGGTATTGGAGGAACCGGCTCCATCAATGCTATGATGTATTTGCGAGGCGATCGAAAGGACTTCGACAATTGACTGCGGCGAGCTGGGGCTGGGACGATGTGCTGCCGTACTTCGAGAAGTCGGTGCGACCCGTGGCCAACGAGAACCATCCACGTGGTTACGTGACCGTCGACGAGATCCAGCGTTTCGAGGCGGTCGTGGAGGATATAATAACGAACGGGGCCAAAGAGTTGGGCATCGATCGGGTGAAGCGTTTTGGCGAGGGCAGCGAAATCGGCTACGCAAATGTTTTGGGCACCCTGAGCAACGGCCACCGCGAGAGCTCTGGAAAGGGGCGTCTGGGTCGAGTTGGGAGGAGGCGGCCCAGTCTGCACGTGATCAAGAATGCACGTGTGACGCGACTGCACTTCGACGCCAGCGGCGAGCGGGTGGAGGAGGTGAGTTTCCTGCTGCGAGACTCCCACGAGATGCGTGTGAGGGCGAAAAAGGAGTTCGTTCTTTCGGCCGGCAGCATCGATTCGGCCAGGCTGCTGTTGCTCTCGGGCATCGGCCCACGCGATCACCTTCAGCAAATGAAGATACCTCTGGTGCATAACCTGAACGTTGGCGACAACCTGCAGGATCATGTTGGCATCACGATCATGATGAAGCTGAAGGCTAGAACCACGCAGCCATTCGATCCAAAGGATATTTTGGACAACACATACAAGTATGTGATGCACTCGCGCGGTCCCCTCGGAAGCCTCGGCGTCACATCGTTGACAGCCCTACTCCAAACGGACGAATTCTCCACTAGTCCATATCCTGATATTGAAATGTTTCACATCTTCTTCGAACGTGGCGACTTTGATAGTCTGAACAACTGGATTAAGGCCGTTGGAATTGTGGAGAAATATGCGGATTTCATACGCAGCAACCTACAATCGAACGACTTGTTGTTGTTCTACGTAGATCTAGCGCATCACAAGTCGGTGGGTCATTTGCGTTTGCGCAGCACCAACCCAAGTGATCCACCGAAGATCTTCTCCAACTTTCTCGCACATCACGACGATGTGAAAACTCTAATGCGTGGTATTAACTATCTCAAAAGGCTGGAGCGGACGCAGTCATTTGTGGCCAACGGAGCGAAGCTGCTGAGGATTCCCATCGACGAGTGCGATGGACAGGGCGAGGATGACTATTGGCGCTGTTACATGCGCTACTTCACCATAAGCAGCTACAGCCTATCGGGCACTGTGAAGATGGGTCCGTCGCCAGACCACACGGCCTGCGTCGATCAGCGACTGCGTATGTATGGTCATCATGCCGAACGGGACGGGCGTTTTCTTGGAGGGGTCGACGATCATGATCGCCGAGCGAGCGGCCGACTTTATCACCGAAGAATGGAAATAGAACTGCATCGACCATGGTTGGTGGAAGGATGGAAAAGAAAGAGGGGTGGGGGGAGAAACCATAATAAAGAGAGGAGAAGACTGTCAGAGAAACGTCACGTTGAAAAATAATAAAAATTATAAGTTCTTAAGTAAGTTATGGATGGAGATGCTAACTATCCGGAATAAGCAGTATATTTTTTTTATCCGAGCCATAATAACTAAAAAAAGCCATAATTACTAACTAATAACTACTCTTAATCTTTTTGTCAACAATGAGTTAATCTGAATTATTTTTTCTGAATATTGTTATATAAGAATATTTGTCTTATAAAGTGATGTAATCGCACCAATGAATGCTTTTTATTTGATATTGTGGGGGAATTTTAAATATGATGTTTAATTTGTTTGCTTTTGTGTTTTTGCTTATAATTTTTTTAATTTATAACAGGAGTATTATAATTATAGGGGAACAACTAATGCAGTTGTTTTTTTTTTTTATTATAGTAACAGGATGTGATTGAAAAAACAATTTTGTATCAATATATTTACCGTATTTTCATAAAAATCATAAAATATGTTGTTTCAATAAAAATCAAATAATTTCTTTCTTAACCGTAATTTTTACTTAAGACGCTGAATTTGAGTGGGAAAACGTTGGAATGGCAACACTGTTTCACATGCCTCTGGTTATTTATTGCTGTAAAAATTTGTTTTCCTATAAGAGGATAAATGTATTCTTGTGTTTGCTGTTATTGTTCGAGTGAGTAATGAAGTAGTTATTGTTGTTGTTCTTGTTTTTTTTATTACTGTTATTGTTCTTATTATTGTTGTCGTTAATGTTATTTTATTACGAAATTGCGCCAAATGAGCTGTGGGTTTCTTTGCAAAGGCCAATTGACTTCGTAAATGAGATTTCAAAAGAAACGTCAATAAAAACATTAAAAAAAAGAACGTAAAAAAGAACAAAAATAATAAGAACAACTACATTACAGAAAAAAACACATTTAAAATAAATATAAATTAATTATACAAACTTTTCACTTTTCCATGGATCATTAACAGCTGTTTGTAAATTCCCTCCAAAATCTTTTGGAATTTTTCAGCACGACTGAACGATAAATTAAAATTCCAAAGAGATTGATTTCAATTGACCCGGCAATAAGGAGAAAAAAATAAGGCTATAGTGAAAGGGAAGGAAAATAAATATCGAAAAATTAAATTAGTGAAAATATTCAATTATGTAAAGTAATTGCAAATAGTTTTTATTTTTTTATTTTATATATTTTTTTGATGCATTTCTTTAGTTCTTGAATATATAATTGAATTAAAATACGAATAAAAATAATAATAAATAATAATAATAAAAGAAATACAAGTTTTGTAAAATCAACAACGTAAAATAAAAATATTAATTCATTGATTATGAAGGTAAATATGATATGCAAATATATGCAAATATGTTTTTTTACAAAATATATATATTTATAATTTATATTCATTTTATTGATTTTGAAGTTATGCTTATTTATTTTTATTATATTTATTGAGAGAGACTGAGAGAAAAGTAACAAATGAGCCGGAAAAATAAATGAAATCCACTTGAGTTTTTTTTCTCTCCTTCATCGCTTTTCTTTTCCCTTTCACGTTTTCTCTGTCCCTTTCACGCTTTCTCTGTCCCTTTTACGTTTGCTCTTTCCCTTTCGTTCAACTTCACATTTTTGAAGGTTCTTCTTCTTCTTCATTGCGCATCCTGTGTCCTTAAAATACGTCTGTGTGTGTATGTTTGTTTGTTGGTATGTGTGTGTGTGTGTTTTGTGGTTGTAATTTTTCTGGGTTGTGTTTGTTGGTTTTGGTTTTTTTTGCTACTGATGTTGTTGTTGTTGTTGTCGCTGTACTTCATTGCTTTAATTTGTTGCAGCCATTTGTCGTCCGTTTTTCTGTTGCTTCAGCTTCAGTTCCTGCTCCTCTGTGTGGTTCCGGTCATTGTTGTTGTTGCTATAATTGTTTTTTTTTTATTATTGTTACAACTCATGTTGTTGCCCTTACAACTGTTGTTGTTCTTCTTGTTCCCATCGTCCTTGTCACTCCTTGTTGTTGTTGTTGGAGTTGTTATAATGGCAATTGATGTTGGATGTTGTTGTTGTTGTTGGATTTTATGTAAATTTCCTTCCTCCCTTTTGTTTCTTTGCGGGATAAACTTTCATTTTCGCTCCCTTCGTTTCCGTTACTTACATATTATTTTTTTTTTCGTCAGGATTTTCATTGCTCTTTCTCCCTTAATATTTTTTCATTGTTCTCTTTATGGATTTTTATTTTTTATTTTTTTAATTTCTTTTTTTCACTTTTTTTGCCATTATATTTTTTCCTCTCTTTTTACATTTATTTTTTTTGTCCTTCCTTTTTTCCTTTCTGTTTTTTTTTGCTGTTTTATTTTTTTTCTCTTCATATCATATTATTATTTCCTTTTTTCATTTCCTTGATTTTCATTTTTTGTCATTTCGTTGTTTTTCTGCTAATTTTTTATACCCTACACCCTGTGGGTAAGGGTATATTCATTTTGTCCTTCCGTTTGTAACGCATTAAAGGAGAGGTCGTAGGTATGGAAAAGTATATATATTCTTGATCAGCGTCACCTCCTGAATCGATTTAGCTATGTCCGTCTGTCTGTCTGTCTGTCTGTCTGTCCGTCCGTCTGTCTGTCTCTGTGTCTGTGTGTCTGTCTGTGGAAATAGATTTTGTGAAGAAACGGTAAGAGATACTGACTTGAAATTTTGGATTTAGTATTTCTATATTAATAAGCTACTTGTATGTAAAAATGGACGTAATCGGTCAACGGACACGCCCACCTCCCATATAAAGCAAAAGGTTTATATGGGATATCTGGTGAACTATGGTATATATCGAGATGAAATTTTGTGTGTGATCATGTTCCACTGATACGAGTTTAAAAGACAAAAATGGAAAACATCGCCCATCGGACACGCCCACCTCCCATATAAAGCAAAAGGTTTATATGGGATATCTGGTGAACTATGGTATATATCGAGATGAAATTTTGTGTGTAATCATGTTCCACTGATACGAGTTTAAAAGGCAAAAATGGAAAACATCGCCCATCGGACACGCCCACCTCCCATATAAAGCAAAAGGTTTATATGGGATATCTGGTGAACTATGGTATATATCGAGATAAAGTTTTGTGTGTGGTCATGTTCCACTCATACGAGTTTACAAGTCAAAAATGGATAACATCGCCCTCCCATATAACGCAAAAGTTGAATATGGTATATATGATAAACTATGGTATATATAGAGATGAATTTTTGCGTCTGATCATGTACCACCGATACCAGTTTACATACTAAAAATTGACAAGCTACAGCTCAAAAGCTACAGCTCAATGTTGGATATGGTAAACCATATAGACAGTTATTAGATTAAATATTGCTACTAAGAGTTCCCAAGAATCAAATGGAAAATATCTCTTATAGGACACGAGCACCTTCCATACAAAATCGTAGATCTACAAGAAATCCAACTACTTTATGGATGTTATTAGCTGATGAAAGGTGGGAGTGAATCCAAGAAGAAAGAGACCACATCCAACTGAACCTCAATGGACGCCCATAAAAATTGATTATATCTTTTCAATATAAACGTAATGAGCAGGTGACGATTGAGAGAATACAATCCCTGCTGATGGGATCACAATCCACAAAAGTCAGGGAGCTACATATTTCCAAATGGCTGTTCATCTTCAAAGTGGAATCAATCACGCGGCACTATATGTTGCTTATAGTAGTGCAGCAAGTACTTCTGGACTTTATATTGTTGAAAATTTCTACCCTCCCAAGTCTGTTGTTGAATCAGATTTTGTCTGCATTGAAATGAACATCTAAAATAGGAAAAGCAACTAAAGGCACATTATGATTTTATGGCACACAAAAAATCATCGATTCAATTATTCTTCCATAAATTGCTGAGCTTTTATTCGCACTTTCAAGATATTAGCAATGGCACAATGCTGCAAACACCAGAACTACTTCGTTTTGTAGAAACATGGGCCCCTATAAGATTCCTAACTTCACTCTTATTCATAGATTAGACAATCGACACAAAAAGGGTATAATCGTGTTTGGAATACGAAAATAGCTTCAAATATATAATTTCTCTTTGAAAGAGGCCACAGTTGTGAAAATCGCACAATGGAGTTAATAGCATTGAAGTGTAATGATGCATTTTCACTAATTATTGATAGAAATTCACTCTTTTTCCTTTAATAAACGTTGTATGCAGGGTGTAGGGTATGTAAACTTCGGCCTGGCCGAAGTTAACAGATTTTGCCTGGGTGGACCAGGCAAACCGGGGAGCGAAGCGACCCCGGTGCGCTAGTTTTGTTTCACTTTTTGTCATTTCATTTTTTCTTTTCATTGTTTGTTAATTTATTTTTTTTTTTTTCATTTCAATTTTTTCATTTCATTTTCTTTTGTATTTCATTTTTCTTTTGTCCAAAATTACGTTCATTTGTTTTTCTTACCATATTACTTTTTTTTTACTTTTCACCATGTAGAATTTTTGTCATACTTCATGCTGTTGTTGTTGATATTAATAATGTTTTTTTTTTCATAATTGTGTTTTTTCATTACAATTTTGTTTTTTATTGCAATCGTGTAGTGTAGTTGTTGTTGTCGTTTTTATTGTTGTTCTTGTTCAAATGTAATTAGGCATTGCGCCGCGAATTCCAACCCTCGCCTCGACCTCTCCGCCTTCTTCCACGCCTCCCTCAGCACTGACAAGTTGACGAGATTTCTGTTCATTTGTTTAAGAAAACACAGATGGAAGAAGAATGAGAAGGATGAAGATGAGGAGTAGGATGAGGAAGATGAAGAGGAGGAGAAGGAAGTGAAAAGAAGGAGAAGGAAGTAAAGAGGAGGAGAAGGATGTAAAGTGGAGGAGAAGGAAGTAAAAAGGAGGTGGAAGATGAAGAGGAGGATGTGGAGAAAAGCGACAAAGACGAGCAGATGAAATGTGAAAGTGAAACTGGGGGTAACAAATAAACAAACACACACAGTTGGCAACGCTATGTCTCGTTGCCATTGTCAGCTTGTGAATTAAATGCGCATGAATTGTCTGCGAGAAGTTCTTTAAATTCAATTATTTGTACATTCACTTCAAATGTATTCAAGGGGCGGCAATGGGAAGATGAGAGGAAAGTGGAAGGAGATGGTTGAGGGAAAAAAGGAGAAGGATGAGATAGGAAGATGAGGGAGAGAGAAGGAGAGAGAGGGAGAGAGAGAAGAAGAGAGACACTGTGAATTATAAGAGGAAAACGACTGGTGTGAGTTGAGGATAAATCTTTGAATGTGTGGCCGTAACAGGAATGTTGGGGGGAGCTGAAGGGGAGCATGATAACTGTTGTTAAGTGAAAACTGAAGTCACACATCGTTGGGTTTGAGTTACACAAAGGGAGTGAGGGAGAGAGACAATGAGTAAGAGTAAGAGAAACAAAGTGTAAGAGTGATTGAAACAATGAGTGCGAATGAGATAGGGAAAGGTAGTAAAAGAGATTATTCCAGAATAGGGTGCTAATGATGGATTCCACTCAGTGGTTTGAGTGGTTTAAGCGGAAGGATGTGCCAATTGCATTAATTTGTAGTCTTGATTGTGTGGTAGTCAATCAAATCAACGGGATATAAAAATCATATCAACGGTAAATAAACATTAAATCAATGTAAAATAAAAATAAACGAGAAAATAAATAAGTCAATTATAAATAAAATCAATTCAATGTAAAATAAAATCCGAATAACATAAATATAAATCCAAATATGGGAAAATAAAAATAAATGAAGAATATATATGAAGATCAAGTAAGAATTAAAATAGTTTGAAATCAATACAGATCAAATCAATGGTAAAAATCAGATTAATGTAAAATAATAATCAAGACAATGATGATAATAAATCAAATAATAAATGAAAATTAAATCAAAGAGTATTTCAAATCAAAAAGGACAAATAAAAATAAAAAAATTAATAAAAATTTTAATAAAATCAATGTATAATAAAAATTAAATCAATGATAAATGGAAATACAAATTAATGGCATAAAAATTAAAATAAAAAACAATTCAATTAAAAAAAATACAAAACAAAAACCGCGATATCAAATGTCAAATTGGATTAAAATTGGATCAATCATACGTCCCGTGAAATTAATGAATTAGGTCGGGTCCTTGGAGAGAATATCAAGAAATTAAACAATGAGAAAATACTACAATAAGCAAATGATGGAACGAGAAAGTAATACAATAAGAAAATAATGGAAGGAGAAAATAAAACAATGATAGAAAATAATAAAATGAGAAAAGAATAGTATGAGGAAAAGGAGGATGTTCGAATTTGCATACATAATTAATTGCATTCTTCATAGTCGAATGCATTTTTGCAGAAATCAATTATCATCACTCATACGTCGTGATAACAATGAGGAGGAGGATGAGAAAATTTTGTCTGAAGAAGACGAAAATTTCGCGGAGTCGGAGAAGAGAACAAGGAAGAGCTCTAATAGAGCATGATATAATTTTCCGCTAAGGTTCTTGGAATTCGCATTTGCATACCTAATTAGCTGGATTTCTTGAAATTTTGTGGGCATTTAATTAATGCGAAAATCAATTTAAATTACTCATACTTTTTTTGGAAACGGAAGAGAGAAAAAACTGTAGATAAGAAGGAAGATTAGTTGGAAGTGATAAAATGGATAAAATATTTTAATTAAATTGAGATATTTAAAAAATTATTCAATATTTGTATTTTTCATTATTTTTCCGGCCTTTATGTTGTTTAATTTAAGCTCAGTATTTATGATTTCCCTCTAATTCATCTTCTATTAATTAGAAATCAATATCAATTATTTCCCATCTATTTTCTTTCTGATGAATATTGATATTTATATTCTTTTGTTTTTTTTTCTTAATGTTTAATTTAAATTTAAATTTGTCCTGCTTCTTCTGAGCTTCATAGTTATTTTTAAGTATTATTAATATTTATTATTTCCTACCTATTTATTATTTCATTCTCCTAGTTTAATTTAAAGTTTATATTTCAAAAACTTCGTTCTAGTTTTCAACTCCAAATAATATCCTTTAAAACCATCGGAATGTCAAGCTGAGAAAAGCACTTAACAACCAAATGTAAGCAATAAAATGGAGAGAAATGGGATGATGGCAGAGAGAGATGGAGAGATGTAGGGAGAGATGGTGAAATGTTGGAAGAGAGAGGAAGATCGAGGAGAGTGGACGAGGGAGAGTTGAGAAAAATGTAGACAATAAAATCAGAGAATTGACGTGGGTTTCCAAAGCTCAACATGCCAAAGAGGACACGAATCTTCCACCAACACAAACACGCACTCGAGTTATAAACATGAGCAGGAGAAACAAAGCCAAAGATGAAAAACGAGAACACAATGGGATCGAATACAAGAGGAAGATAGGAAAAGAGAGAGAGAAAAGAAGAAATAAATAGGAAAAAAGAGGATTGAAATGGTTTGAGAGAACAGGGGAAACGACAAATCAAAAATAGCTGACGGCCTGACGCCTTGAAGTAGACTTTAAAAATTGCCAAAATAACCTAATTTCCAGTGAAAAAAACAAGACTGAGGATGATGAGGAAAAGGAAGCTAGGCAGAAGACAAAGACGAAGAACAAGAAAGAACAAGAAGAAATGAAAGCTGAAACGAAAAACATGAAGAAAAGGAAACTGAAATGAGTAAAAAGGAAGAAAAGGAAGCTAAATCGAGGTCGTTGAGATAAAATAAATAAAAGCAGCAGTAGAAAAAATGAAGAAATTTCAGCAGTTGCCACGTACTTTTTGGAAAGCTCTGAAAATGCAGAGAAAGAGATTGAGAGAAAGACACTGAGAGAAAAACTAAAGGGAAGTCGATGGAAAAAATGTAGGATGAACTGACTGAGTAGATGAAATGAGGAAGAGAAAAATGGAGGGATAAAAAAAGGGATAAAAGGGAAAGGGAGGGATAAAAGAGAAATAAAGTACGAAACACTGCGAGAGAGAGCGAGACACATCGAGAGAGACAGAGACAGAAAAATAGAGAAAAGGAGAAGAAGAATTGAAGTATCAACCTTTTTTTATCTATTCTCTCATATAGGAAACCTGAGCTCCAAATCTTCGACAGCTGTCATCATTAACAAAACAATAATCATAAGTGAGCATGGTGTTGTTAACGGTATTGTTTTTGTTGTAGTTGATGTATATTATTTTTGTTGTTGTTGTTAATATTGTTGTTAAAGTTGTTGTTAAAGTTGTTGTTAAGGTTGTTTTTGATGTTCTTGTCAATGTTCTCGTTATTATTGTTTTTTTTTTATTATTTTTTTGGTTAATACTGATGTTATTACTGTTTTTTGTAGTTACTGTGGTTTTTGTTGTTGTTATTACTGTGGTTCTTGTTGTTGTTACGGATAGAGGAGATGTTCTTTTTGGATAAAAAAAAAAAGGTTTTCTTTTTTCGATTGAGTTTTGTTCACATTGGTTTTGATGTTGAGATCTGCTGATGAAGGCATTGAAAGGGAGGCGATGAGAAGGGAGTTAAAACAACAAAAACAAGCTTCAACTGTTGCAATAACAACAACAGGACAGAGTAGCAACAACAACAAAAAAACAATAACAACAAAAAACGATAACAACAAAAGCAACAACACCAAAAAAGGACAACATGAAACCATCATCACCACAATTCGATACCAAAGGCTACCGAATTCCTCGTCGACCTCGTTCAATGCTTTTGAAGTCTCAATTTTTGGTTTCCAACCGGCTGTCAATGGTCACATATGTATGTGTATGAAATTGCGTATAAATGTGTGAGTATGCGTGTGTGCATGTGTATGGGTATTATGTACATGTGTGTGATTTTATGTCTTCTCTATATGTGTATTTCAGTGCGTAAAACTATGTGCGTTGTGTGTGTGCGATCACGATGGCAAGCATCTGGGAAGCCAATTTGTTGAGCTCGACGTTGACAGTCGTAAAAAAATCGAACTGGGAAAAACTAGAATTCGCGCTGCATCGGAATTAGAGATTAGGATTGAGGCTTGGGGTGGAGGAAGCTGAGGAAAGGGGAGGAATCGGTGGAGAATGGTGAGGAAGTGGTAAAAAGAGGGGAGGAAGTGGTAGAAAGAGGGGAGGGAGTGGAAAAAAGAGGGGAGCAAGTGGTAGAAACAGGGGAGGAAGTGGTAGAAAGAAGGAAAAAAGTAGATAGAAAAGGAAGTGATAGAAAAAAATGATGGAAAGAATGTTATAGAAAATGTTTGAGTCGATAGTTGAGGTTTGAGTTTGCCTTCGAGAGGCGTGTCAGGTGCTTAGTTTGAGTTTATGGCTTGTTGATTAAGCCCAACAAGCGAAGGCCAACTGGTGTTGGTTTGAGTGAAATTGTCTAGGTCGCAAGAGATAAACAAGGATGGAGAAGAAAACAGTAAAATGACATGTGGAATGCGAAAACGAATAACTTGAGATGTAGAAGAAATAATCAATATTCTCTCTATGAAAGGTAATAAAATCAGATTACAAAAATTGAAAAAAAAATTGTATGCAATTTTTATTTTTTATTTATTTATTATGAATGAGATTTTTGTAAAAATAAACATTTATAAATATTTTCTAAATATATTATTAAATTTCTTTTTTTAAGACGTTATTTTTAGTAAATTATTTAAAATATTTTTTTGCATAATACATAAGCAAATAATATATTTTCACTTTTTCAATGTATAATTTAAATGTTTCAAACAAATGAATAATTTTATCAAATAAATTTTATTATACTATTTTTAATTTATAAATAAATACTTATCACATTTGTATAATCATTTGATTCAGTACATTTTTTAATGATGACAGATGAATTTCTAATACAAAACTTCTCCATTCATATCCATAATTTTTCACTGATCCAAATTGCAATTCAACTTTGAGGCCTTTGAGTCTTCTGTACATCGATTGATAAAAAACACATAACTTCTTAATACCTCCTCCAAAGCTATTCGAATTCCATTCGTTTTCAAAAAATCCACTTTCCAAATCAAGTCAAATTCAAATTCCAAGCGAAGTAAAATTCCAATCGAATTCAAATTCCAATCGAATTCAAATTCCAAAGTGAATTCAAATTCCAAAGCGAATTCAAATTCGCTCAAACAAATCGAGATGTAGTGGAAAGAGTAAATTTTAGGTAAAGTGATAAAAAAAGTGAGAAACGTTTTCTTTGAAAGGATTTCATTTCGTTTGGTTCTCTCTCTCTCTACCCCTATCTCTCAGTCTCGCTCTCTGTCTCTTTTTCACTGTCTCTCTCTCACTCTCTCTTTATTGAATGACCAACATAAACAGAGACAAATTACAAAAGCATACACAGGCTCAAAAATTCGCAGACAAATTCAGAAATACACAGACAAACATAATTGCATACACAGAAAAAAAACTGATATTCGCGGATGCTGAGGCTTTTATGATGGAATTTTTGAGTCAAACAGATCAAAATATGGTTAGAGAGGGGAGATGGAGCCATGGTACAGAAAGAGATGGATGATATAGATATAGAGAAAAACATGTGATGATATAGAGATGGATATGGATGTATGGATATATAGAGAAGAATATGTGATGAGATAGAGATGAATATAAAGAGATAAATAGAGAATTATTTGGAGAGATCGAGATGGAAACATGGACAGATATTGGAAAAGTTTGAGAAAATAATATGGTTAGCTAGAAATTGTGATATCAACAATAACAGATGTAAAATATTTTGAATTAAAGTCAGGAACATAGTCTGAAAAAGAAATCGATTAGGAAGATAGAGAAGAAAAACATGGACATACATATAAGGGTGATAAAAAGAGATATGGATAATAGAGATATGGCGATGAAAAGAGAGATAGATAGAGATATATCAGATAGAAAGTGAAAGAAAGAAAGACATTTGGAATAAAACAGCAGGCAAACCACAAATCGAGAGCTTTGAAACTTGGTTGAGAGTGATTTTTTCAAATAAAACAAAGAGTGAAAAAGAATGATAGTGAATGAGTAAAAGAGTGAACGAGATGGTGAGTGAATGAGTAGAAGAGGGCGACGAAACGAAAAAAAGGACAACGGGAAAAATCAAAGGAGCAACAGGAAACGGAAAAGCCATAAAAACAACATCAACCAGGACGAGGCCGTCAATAGAGAAACAAACCACAGAACACACAGCAGGGGAAAGAGGGAGAGAGAGAGGAGAGACAGAGAAGGAAACAAAGAGAGGGAGACATAGAATGAGACATAAAAGACAGAGGGGGAGAAAAGAGTGAATGAGAAGGAAATCAAAATAAAAGAACAAATGAAAGACAACATTGTCCGATTGCATACATGTGTTAGTGCGACTATGAGTTGGTTTATTTGAGTTGGTTATTTCTATATGTGTGTGTGTTTGACTATGTGTGTGTTTTATTATGTGTGTGTGATTTTTTTTAGGAGTTTGTGTGTGTTGCTTTCGTCGACTAATCCTGTTTCATTTCGTGTTTTCGATTATATTTTATGTCTGGCCGCAGGCTGTCGTTTTTCGGGTAAACGTCAGAAAGAGAGGCAGACAGAGAGTGGCAGAAAGAAAGACGAACAGAGAGACCGACTAACGAAAGGATGGACGAATGGACAAATGAAATTATGGACTGGAGTAGGCGAATAGATGGACAGACCAAAAGATAGACAGACGAAGAGATGAACAGTTGTAAAGATGAACAGACGAAGATATGAACAGACGAATATATGGACAGATGAATATATGGACAGACTAATATATTGACAGACAAGCAGTAGGACAGAAGAATAAAATAACAAATGGGGATAGATGGACAGTGGAATCGATGGATAGAAGGCCGTTGAATAGATGTACAGATGGATAGATGACCAGAACGGTAAATGGACATCTCTTCGGATAGAAAGAACGGATGCCAAAAAATATTTGAAAACTCTTTTCATACATTTCCGTCTGTCTGTCTCTCTCACTTATCGACATAGGTTTGGATGGTCGAAAATAGATTGAGAGAAGACAAAAGGAAAGGGGAGAGAAAGAATGAGGGAATGAGGAAGTGAAAGGGGAAAAGTGAAAGGGGAAAAGTGAAAGAGTGTCTGAATGGAAGTGTGAGTGAAAAGGATCTACTGTGTGAAGGTGAGGAAGAGTGTTTTTTCCGCTTGCTTCATTCATACGTTCGAAGGAAGCATTTTCCATTTCCTTTTATTAACTCGTTGAATATCCTCTTGCGAGGATGGGTCTTTTGCTTTGTTGTTGTTGTCCATAATATTGTTTTTTCGATATTTTTGTTGTTGTCGATATTGTTGTTATTTTCTTGATAGTCGTTTTTTTCGTGATAATTTTGTTGATGATAGTTGTGGTATTGTTGTTCACATTGTTGTTGTTGCTAATATTTTTGTTCTTTTTTTGTTGATGATAATTTTCGTTTTGTTTGATGATTGTTTTCTTTTTGTTCGATGATAGTTTTTTTGATATTGTTGTATTATTTGCTGTTATTCTTCGTTTTGTCTTTATCATGAATATTTTTCTTGTATTAATGTATGTTGCTTCAAACACTTATTATTATTTTACTATGTTTGTGTTATTTTTCTTTTCTCCTTCTCAATCATTTTTTTCGGTTATTTGCTTTTTTCACCATAATTCCTGATGATACTTTGTTGTTGTATTAGTTGCTTGGTCTTATTATAATCGTTATTAATATAGTTGTTATTGTTGGAATTCATATAGTAGTAGTAGCAGTTATAGTCGTTATTTTTGTAGTTTCTGTTATTGTATTTGTTGTTATTATTGATGTAGTTCATTTTATTATAGATGTTTTTGTTATAGTAGTGGTTGTTATAGTTGTATTTGTTATTGTCGTTTATGTTGTAGTCGTTATTTTTATAGTTATCATTGTTGTAGTTATAATTTTTAGTGTTGTCATTGTTCTATTTGTTATTGTTTTTATTTTTGAATTTCTTATTTTTGTAGCTATTTTCGTTATAGTCTTTATTCTTGTTGTTGTTTTTTTTTTTCAAACCTTTATTTTAGTTGTTGTTTTCGCACAATATTTTACACGATAATTTATTGAAAATATGCTGCCGGACAGCTATGCATTTATGCATAGGTTTTATGTATCGAGAGAGAGAGAGAGAGAGATGGAGATGGCGAGTAGAATGGTGAGTGAATGAGAGAGAGTGAGTGAGTGAGTGAGGTAGAGCTGGAGAATGTTTATGAATCCAACTATGTGTGGGTGTCATTGTCCTCTCTAAAGCCTTGACATGATTTACTTCGGGACAGTCTTGTATAGAGAGAGAGAGAGAGAGAAAGAAAAGGAGATGGAAATAGACGGGTAGAAAGAAACATGTAGAAGAAGAGAAGAAGGAAGATATAGAGTAGAAGAAAGAGATAGAGTGGGCCAAAGAGAGGAAGAAATATAGAGAGAGTAGTTAGAAAGATATAGAGATAGAGTGTGAATGAAAGAGAGAGGGAGATAGAGTCCTGTTCGAGAAGTCGAACGAAAATGGCATCCTTAAATCACAAAAATGTTATCCTCCATCCCACTCACTCACACTCTTCTTACTATGGACTACTCTTCTTCGTTCCTTTCACTCTCATCGCCAACCTCTCATTCTCTTCTCCTTCCTCTCATTCTCCTGTCCTTCTTACTCTCTCTTCTACCTCAGTACACTATCCTTACATTTTGATATTCTTCTCCTTCTCTACTCCAGGTCTTGCTATCTTTCTTCCTCTGTCCTTCGATTCCTACTTCGGCTGCCGCTCACACTCGAACCTGGTATTGGAATTTCAAATGCATGCTTGTGCCTGTATGTCAGTGTGTCTGTCTGTGTGTCAGTGTGTCTCTCTATGTCTGTACATGTGTGTGTTTGTCAGCCTTGGTGCATTTTCAATGTGCAACAGCAGCGTCCTAACCTTCCTTTTCCTCTTCCCGCCCTCTCTTTCACTCTTCCATCTTCTTCTTTATCTCTTCGTTTCGTGAAAATTCATCTTCTGCGATTTTCTTCCCAAAAGCTAAGTATTTCCTCGATCTTTTTTCTCTTCTACCTATCTCACTCACACACTCTATCTCATATACATCTGAAAGTTTTTTTTCTATCTCTCTCACTCACTCTTTCATTTTCTCTTTCACTCACTCTTTCATTCTCGCTCTCACTCACTCTGTCACTCTTTCTCTGTCTATCTTTCTCACTCACTCTGACACTCTTTCTCTTCCTGTCTATGTTTTGTTAATATGTGTCGATGTCTGTTTGTATCTCCCGTAAGTTTGTATAATGTAAGTATGTATGTGTGTATTGTAAATGTGTATATCTTTCGTTGTATGTCTTATTGTAAAATGTGTGTGTGTATGTGCGTGAATATTCTCATCGCATATTGATAAAATAGTTTGCTTCTCGAATGCTTTCGAGTATTTTTTTTGTGAATTATATGCAAATATAAAGCAGACAGACCCACATATTTTTCTCGATTACACCGAGACGAAAATTTAGTAAAGAAAATATGTTTTTAATAATTTGATTATGTTAAAAATTAGGAAATTAATTGAAAACTTTACATGAACAAAATGTCATTGTTATATTTTTGTTATAAATATTTATTTATACAAAAATCTAGTCTCAAATCTAATTTTTAAGTAATTTTCCAAATTTTCTGTCCCTATAGATTGAAAGAAAATAACATTTTTAATTGATAAATTGAATTGAATAAGAAAATTTAATAAAAATATATTAAAAAATATAAAAACAATTTTGTGTAAAAAATGATTTAAATTGTAATTTTTTATACAACAGTCTTTTATATTTTCTGAAATTCCTTTCCTTTTATTTAATAAAAATTTATATTCAAATTATAGTCTTAATTGATTTAAAATATTTTTAGTTTTTAAATGTTTTTACACATTTCCTTTATTTTCAGCTTTCAAAAAATTAAATTACTTGCACATTAATATTTGCTCATGATTTTCACACAAAGTTTTCCGAACATTTTCCTCTCTGCCACACATGTGATATATATTTCCATCCATATGTTATTTGAATTCAGTGAATTTCGTTTTGAACGCTCTCTCTCTTTTACTCCTTGGACACCTCTATATCTTTTTCGCTTACTCTTTCTCTAGCAGAAATTGGAATAACATAAACATAAACTACTTCGACGACAAGAAGAATGTTTCATTGTTGTTTTTATTAACATTTTCGATTTTCCCATTATCACTTCGAAGTCTACATTTCAGTAGAATTTCTGTTAAATGTCCTTTCAGAATATTAAATCGATTTTGATGGCATCTTTTTGAATGGAGAATAATTCAAAAAATCTCCCAATTTCACAAAAACATTCCGTTTGTGCTGTTGGCCAAATATCATTCTTGCTCATCCATTTCAAGTTCGATGGAAATTCTTCTTTATCACAAACACCTTTGAAATTTAATGCGAGGTGAATATTTGCAGTCTCTTCAATACGGCTGTTTTTCTGTTTCAAACTTGCTCTTTCTGTCTTCCACCTCAACTCTATCTCTCTCCTTCCTTCATTGACTCTCCCTCTATCACTCTCCCTCTTTCATACTACCTCTTCCACTCTCCCTTTTCATTCGTCTCCATCGCTTCCTAAGTCTGATTCTCCATATTTCTTAGTCTTTCCTAGTTTTGGTTTCACCAACTGAGGAATTCTTCATTCGAGTCAAATGCATCCTCACATTGGAATCGTGTCTCCCTTTCACTCTTACCACCACTTTCTCTATCTTTTCCTTTCCGCTCTCTATCTTTCCATTCCTCACGGTCACGTTCTCTTCGAGCATGGAGCTATTTTGCGCACTAGGCAAGGACACAAGGATACTGCATCGCCGGACGCTTCCACATAGCTGAACGCAGTGTCCTTAATAATCCACTCAACAAGGATTTAATCCATTTAACAAAGATCATGTGCGATCCGCAGGACACGAGTTCCACGTCCTTCGTCCGCACGTTCTCACATCGTCCACTACAACAACAACTACAACTTATCTCGGGGTTTCTCATTCCACACTTCATCCCCTTTAAATTACTCACTGCGCACACCATCGAGTTCTCGTTTTGCAAACTCTTCTTCTATCATCCTACCATCCTTCTTTCCTCGTGCTATCAATGTTCTGCTCTCATCCTACCTCCTTCATCCTTCTTCCCTCCTACGACACTTCTTACTCCATCTCTCTTTCCTCCTACTAACTTGATTCGTCCTTCATTCTACCGTACTTCTTCCTTCATCCTACCATCCTTCTTCCATCATCATATCATCCTTCCTTCATCTTCCTACTATGCTTCTCTTTCACCGTACCATCCTTTACTCGATATACCTACCTACCATTCTTCTTCCATCATCCTACCACCCTTTTTTCCTCATCTTACCATGCTTCCTTTTCCTCATTCCCTCATCCTATCCTTTCCTCATCCTACTACCTCCTTCCATCATCATACCATCAACTTTCCTTCATCCTACCATCCTTCTCCCCTCACCCTACCACATCCTCTTCATCCTACCATCCATCTCCTCATCTTACCATTTTTCTCCTCTATCTATGATCCTTCTTCCATCATCCTACTGAACTCATCCTCTACTCTTCTATCCAGCAAAAGCTTCATCTTCATCCTACTATTCTTCTCCCTTTAATCTACTATCCATACAATTATTCTATCCTCATCCTAAACTTCCTTCCTCTTGCCTCATTCTGCAAACTCTTCTTCACTCATACTCCACCACCTTCTTCCTTACTCCTCTCAATCGACGCCTACGACATTGCTTCGACGATGAGGATACGACGAGGAGCAGGAAAACGACGAGTGCATCGTAATACGAAGTCCATTTCACTCCCTTAGTTAGTTCTCGGTCTCCATCACACTGTCGTTTACAATCGGTCTCTTTCTCTATCACTTGCAAGCCTTTATTTATGTGTGTCTCTGTGTCACATTCTCACTGTCTTTCTTTTCATCTCTCTCCGTTTTCATCTTCTGTCTGTTTTCATCTCCTGTCTCTATATGTCTCCTTGTTTCTTTACGTCTCCTTGTCGTTATACGTCTCCTTGTCACTATCGTTTCACTGTCTCTGTATTCATCTCCCAGTTTCTATCCTGCCACTGTATTCCTGTCTATCTCTCTGTCTCTATTATTCTCTCTGTCTCGATTCGTCTCTCTGTCTCGATTCTTCTCTCTGTCCGCACTCTCATGCCTCTTTCTACTATTCCCCTCTATGTCTCCAACTGTCCAAAAAACTCAATTTTAATCTTTCTCAGTCTTACTTTCCCTCAATATCTCGATGGCCCACGCTCGCCATCAGAAATTCACAATTCGCAAATTCGAAAAATTGTTAATCCTATAACACTTTAGCTCGAAGAATTTCCTTCAAATTTGAACAGGAAACATTTTGAAAATTCCAATTTCAAATTTTACGAAATTCCATTTAATTTTTCTTTTTTTTTAATTACAATTTCTTTTTCTCTTTTTCAAAATTTCAATTTCTTAAAAGTTAATTCTACATAAGTTAATTTCTACATGATCTCTATCGATCACTTTCTCTATGTCTTCTATTCATCCCTTTCACTAACTTCTTCTCTGCCTCTCTCCTTGAACTTTGCTCGTGGACATAGTTTCCACTTTTTGGTCAAAAATTCGAGTCACGATGTTGTTCGGTCAACTTACCTGAAGAGTTCAAGGAAGTACAGAATGGTTAGAGGTGACATAGATGATAATGAAAGACTGAGATAGAGAGATGTACATACATCTAGTACGAATATACTGGAGAGATGGAGATAGGGAGAAGATAGTAGGTTAATGAACAGACATGTCAGGCAGAGTGTAATCAATTTTTGGATAGATTGAGGTAAAAGGGGATGAACAACAGGGTTGCGAAAGGACGATAAAGTAGAGGAAGATGGGCAGGAGAGGATTGAAAAAGACAACAAAAGCAGAATAAGAGTGAGAGAGGTGCTTCCAAGAATGATTATGAGACAAAAACAAGGAGGTCTCGGGAAAGGACGTCGATGAATTACCACGGTAAAGCAAAGTGTAGTTTGAAGAGCTCGAAAGCAAGAAAAAGGACACTCAAGAGGGAGAACGAGAGTGAGAGAAAGTATGTGATCGAGTAGATGTAGAAAGTGAGTGTGTGTGAAATAGTGAGGGAAACAGATAGGAGAATATGACACGAAATCACCAACAAGGACACGCAAGCCTTCGGAAGGACGACTTCACACCGAGAACGACACTCAAATGTGGATGCCGAGCAGGCTGGGCAGAAAAAGGACACCAATGCGTAGAGAAGAACATCCAATTGATCCATGAGCGGAGAACAAGAAGGAGTGTGTACAGAATGGTATAGGTAGAGCGAAGAAGAAAAGAGGAAGGCAAAAGATGGTGTATGAAGGCCGAAAAAGGGGTGGGGTGAACAAAAGATGGTGTAACGAGGGCAAAGAAGGGGGTGAGAAGAACAAAATATGGTGTATGGAGTCTGAAGAAGGGTTGAGAAGAACATCGAAAGGACCACCAAGAAGGACAACGAAGAGACGAGAGAAGAGCATTGAAGAGACGAGAGAAGAGCATCGAAGCGAAAGAGAAAGGCAAAGAGGATGTACAAGAAGTGGAGAGCGGCGGGTCAACCGAGAGTCAGCAGGTGTGGCAAAGGACACGGATGTCCTTGTTCGAAAGTCCTTCGATTCGCAAATAAAGCTGACTGTCGGCTGCATTGCGACACGTGACACGCAACCCAACGCCGGATGAGGAGACGACCGAAGGACGACGAAAGGACAACCGAAGGACGATGGAGGAAAAACGTGAGGACAACCGAAGGACGATGGAGGAAAAACGTGAGGACAACCGAAGGACGATGGGAGAACAACGAGAGGATGAAAAGAGTACGTCGGAAATCGTGCTCCGGAATGGATGTTTGAATCTCGAACAAGTGTTTTTGTCGAGTGTCGATCCATCTCTTTCTCTGGCACACTTTGACCCCATCTTCTGTGGGTGGACTTCATGATGCTTCCTTTCTTCTTCCTCTGAATGTATTCCTCTGATTCTATACCTCTGATTCTATACTTCTGATTCTATATCTCTGATTTTTCCTTTTATTCTGCCCCTGATTCTTTCTCTCCTTCTTCCTTAGATATTCCTATTCGGATTCGTCCCATCCTTCTGTCTTCTGACTCTATTTAGTTGTCCATATTATGTTTCTATTCTGTCTTCTATTCTATCGTCATGCTTCATGTCTGTCTTCATGATCCTTGTCTATTTCCATGGTTCTTCTCTATCTCCATAGTTCTATTTGCTTTCTTTCTCCCCATTCGTCTTCCGTCTCTTGCTGAAGTATGCAAAAATACTTTCACATCTTTAAATCACCGAGGAAATGAAGGGCAGACAGACAGGATGCGTCCAAACAGGACTTGCCGCCTTTCAGGACTTCCGTTTTTGTTTGTTTGTTTGCTTCTTTGTGTATATGTGTTACAGTCTATTTGTTACTGTGTATTTGTTATTGTGTATGTACAACTATGTATGTGTTACTTTGTATGTTATTGTATATTTGCGTCCAGCTTTCCAAAGATCTGGAAGAATATGGGACAAGTGAAAGGAAACACAAAGTTCCGGAATAAAAAGGACCAAAAAAAAAAAACAAAATAAAAAGGAAAATAAGAAAATCCCAGAAAGAATTCACAAAAACAAAAAAACTTAAAAAATTCAAAAATAGAAGAGAAATAAAGAAAAATCCAAAATTAAAGGGACAAAAACAAAATTCCATAGTGAAAGGGAAAATAAAAATTCTCTCAAATTTCTTGCAAAGCTTCAGAAGAATCAAAAGTGGAATGCGTTGAGAGCTGACTATTGTTGTTGGTGTTGACTGGAGTTGTTGTTGTTGTCACGATTTTTTGCCAGTTTTTGTTGTTGTCACGAGTTTTTGTCAGTTGTTGTTGTCACGAGTTCTTGTCAGTTGTTGTTGTCACGAGTTCTTGTTAGTTGTTGTTTTTAGAAGTTCCGAATTGTTGTTGCCAGTTGTTACTGTTGCTGTTGGTAGAGTTTTTCCAGTCTTTGTTGTTCTATGAAATGTTGCTACAGTAGGTCTTCTGTTGATATTGCTTTGTTTGCATAGAAAGGGTTTATAAAAATGCGTCGACGTCGAGTAGAAGAATGTGAAAAGCGAATGGGAGCAGAGGCAGATAAAGAGAACAATAAAAAAGCAAGCAAGATGTGAAGGATTTTGAAGTTTTGAGAAATTCTCAAAAGTCTTCGTCGACAGCGAGTTCAGAATTAAAATTTTGATATACAATTTTTCATTCGAGAATTTTTTGTTATTTCAGAAAAGTTTTCTATTTATGTATAAAAAATTTTGTTTTTTTTTTTTTTATTTAAATTTTTATTGTTAAAAATTTGAGTATTATAGCAAAGTTTTATAATTCAACAATATTTTCTTTAAGAACTTGTTTATCCAAATTATTTACTGAATGCCGAGTTTTTTATATTTCTCAACACATAATACAAAGTTACAAGTTATAAAGTTCTAGTTTTTAAATTTTATTAAAGAAAATATTTTAGTAAATAAAAAAACTTTAACTACAAAAACAATATAAACAACAAGCCTTAAACCACATAACTTTTACCTGCAACATTTTGCAGAAGTTTGAAAACTTTTCCAACAGCAACGGAAACAAATGCAACATCATTCAAGGCAAGAATAACAAGAACAATAACAAAAATAAAAAAAATAACAACTAGAAAGGGGGGAGGTAGAAAACCTACAACAACAATAATGTTAGTAATAATAACAACAACATATTAACAACAACACTATCATCAACAACAACAACATGTGAAACAACTCTAACAAAAACAAATGTTGAAACAACTTGAAATTCACGCAAAAGCCACAAATTGTTGCTTCACCCACATTTGCATATTTACGATTCCGATTCCACCGTAGATATGTCTATATATTTGTATGTATGTGTGTATATGAATGTTGAATACCTTCACATGCAGTTCCTGTTCATGTATATGTGTGTGTGTGTGTGAGTGTAAGTGTGATTGTATGTGAGTACATTTGAACCACTGAAATGTCCAATAATTGAACACCAGTCGATGGCGATATTTTGACCCATTTGCGATGCAATTTTCATATTTCGATTCTCGCTTCGATGCGTGTAAAAATAAGCTCACACATACACTGCCGCACATAACACACAGACACAACGACATTCCCACTCATCTCACTCACTTGCCTTCGATTGCGATTTCGATTGCATTGTGGCAAGTGCAAGTCTATCTGAGTATCTGTGTGTGTGTGTGAGTGGATGACAGAGACTTTATGTTAATCAGAAACGAATTCTGACGACACACAGACGACAATGGGACGAAAAGGTAAAGAGGAAAATTCAATAGAGATTTTAAATAATAATAATAAATAAATTTAATATTAGCTGAAAAAAAAGTAATAAATATCAGGAAAAAAGTACAGTAAATTTTTGAAAATAATTTCAAACACAAACAAAAAAAAACGTAATATAAAAATATGTCAATTCTAAGTAATAATTTTATAAACAAGTAATAATTTCATAACAAAATATTTAAAATGTAAGAAGAAATAACAAGGAAAATTTAGAAACATATTTTTGAAGTAATTTCAAAAAACAATATATTAAAGAAGAAAAAACATTAATTATTCTTAAAAAACTATACATTTTAAAATGCTTCATAATAACTTCAGAAATAAATAAATAAAATTTTAGAAGGAATAAAATACCATAAACAACCTTTCAAATAGTAATTCAGTTGACTTGAATTAAATTTTAAAATCACAAGGCTTTAATTGAAACTTCATTTGAGGCCCACTGAACGTTAACACAACCCACACGCAATCAAGAATAATAAACAGAGAATAAAAGACAGAGATGGAGAGATAAATCCAGAGGGGTGAATGAGAGATAAATCAAGGTGGTAGAGAGAAAGAGATGTCGTACACAATTCGTGGCTCATGACGAAGCTGGACGCTTGACCGATAATCGCAGCCGTTGAGTATCGAGAACTACGAAAGATCACGAAGGATGAGAAACGGAAACGCAGACAGAGGCATCACTATCACACACACATGCACACGCACACTGAGGGATCACATACACACGCCTGCAGATAAAATGATGCACTGATGGAGATGGTGAAAGATATGGACAGATGGAAAGACTGACTGAAAAACTGAAGGCAGATGGACAAGCAGAGAGAGAGATGGAAGAAGAGACAAACGGATGGAGAGAGAGAAACTCATTCATTCACCAGATCGAACTGAAGGGTAAAAGGGTGAAAAGTGTGGTGAAGTAAAGTGAGGGGAAGAAAGATGTAGTGAAAGGATTGTGAAAAGCGGTGTGAGGAGGAAATTCAGACGTGAAAAGGAATGAAAGAGCGAGACGAGGCAGGAGTGTTCGACACGTGGCAACACTTACGAGTTGTGGTCAAGTGCTTCATTTCGATGGCGACAAGTGTTTTCGCATTCCAACAACAACAAAAACAACAACAAAAACAATAAAAATAACAACAACAACAAAAACTGATGCAACAAACTCGAGTGAAGAGAGATAAGAAGATGATGAGGAGTGAAGTGAAGTGAAGTGAGGAGAAGGATAAGTGAATGCGAAGTGAATGAATGAACGACATCAAACGTAAGCGGAAATGCACATAAGAGGATTAATAAAGCGAATGGCAAATGAGTGAATGGGGAAAAAATGAATCGAAAAGATAATTACGATCATAAAATGGAATTTTTATGAAAAAAGTATATTAAAAAATAATAAATAATAATTTTTAAGTGTAATAAGGTCTAATTAAGTTAAAAAATATATCAACGGAACACATTAAAATTAAAAAATAATTTAAAAATGTAAAGTAAAAGATTCAAATTAAAAAAATTATTTAAAAATGTAAAGTAAAAGCAATATAATCAATAGGAAACAATTAAAACTAAAAAATTTAATATATTAACATGTATTCAAAATTAATTTCAATTATATTAAAAATGCTTTAAATATCTCATAAAATAAGAAAATTAAATTAAAGGAAGAAAAATTAAAATTAAAATGAGATGTGTTTTTCATTTTAAATTTAAACAAGCACAAAATAACAATAAAAGAAAACAAGCTGAAAAAAATGTCGAAAGAATTGATTCCAATGAATAATTAATAAAAAATACAAAATAATTTGGAAAAAAATAATATAAATAATTATTTAGCTAAATAATAATAAATAAAACAAAAAATATTAAATATTTAAAATTTGTTTTTCAAATTTGAAGACATTTCTACATTGAAAATAATGTAATAAAAACTGATAAATAAAAGTTAAGAAAAAAACAATAAATTTTCCTGAACATAAATTCCACCGAATATTGAAATTGTTGCATTTACCTGATTGACTTGAAACAAAGCGATACTTATGCTATAACAGAAGGAAACAAGAAATAAGAGCGATGAAGAAAAGAACAATGATAGTGAAAGAAATTCGCTTTCGGTTTCCTTCGTGTGAAAGTAGAACGAAAATGACGTCGAGGGAAATCATCGGCGAAATCCATGGGATATTCTGGAAAATTTGTTCCTTTCAGATATGAGTTTTTGTTGTTGTTGTTATTGTGGCACTTTCGTTGTGAATTTTTACTGTTGTTGGTGGAAGGATCGTTGTTATTTTTGGGAGGATTGTAGTTGTTGGCATGATTTGTGTTGTTTTCATTATTGTTGTTTTCTTTACTATTATTTCTTTCTTATTGGTTCTTTGAAATTTATTTATGTTGTACAGCGGTTTTATTTTCTTTTTATCGTTATTAAAACTGAATTAATTTTTGTAGTCGCTTCAATTAAATTAAGACAAGAAGCTTCAATAGTAGAAACAATAATTGAAATAAAAACAACATATCAGTATCTTTGTCTCGTTTCCTTAGTTCACTTTTTCTTTTCATCTCTGTCCCATTTCCTCAGTTCACTTTTTCTCTCTTTCTTTGTCGAAGGTTCGATTTTCAACATTAACTTTACATCTTTCTCTACTCTCTCTTTCTCTCTCTCTCTCTCTTTCTCTTACTTTCTCTATCTCTCCCTTTCTCTCTCTCTCTCTCGCTATCGTTCTCTACGCAATTTTTACTTTTATCTTTATTTCCTCTCACTCTGTTTCTGTTTCCCTTTGACCGAATATCTCCATTTGCTTTGCATGAAAGCTTCTGGAGACAAGGAATCACCGCAACGTTATCATTCGCCTCCTTCTCCTCCTCCCTTTACCACATCTTATCCCAGCTCTTCCTCTCTCTCCTCTTCATCAACTTGCATCTTCATTCTCGAATCATTTTTTCCTTTCGCTCTCTTTTACACTATTCACCGCATCTCTTTCCCTCTCATGTTCATACGTGATATTGTTGTTTTTTTAATTTTTATTTCTTTTAGTATGAAAACCACGCGCATTTCCGCTTCCGTTCGTTTCGTTCGTTTTCGTGTAAACGCGATGGCGTCACTTCCGCAATCGTCCTCTCTCGTTCTCTCTTGCTCTCGCTCTTTCTCTCCCTCTTTGTCTTTTTCACTTCCTCTTTTTTTTCATCTGAAGTGCACTCTCTCTTTCACTCCTCTCTCAGGACCCGAGAAAGGGAGCGAAGAGAGTCAAGTGAGGGAGGACGAGGAAGAGAATTGGGAAGATGAGAGAGATGAAGGGATGAGTGAGGAACATGAAGGGAGTTGTATGAGGAAGCGAGATGTACATAGTTGGAAGCAGATAAATATGTGTGTGTGTGTGTGTGTGTGTGTGCGAGTGAGATGCGGAGACAACGACAACAACAAACGCATGTCGTTTCGGCCGTCGAAGTCGAAGGCAACGAGCTGTGGAATTTATCCAACATAATCCGATTATTAAACCGTTAAAACGGGATTTTTATGCACTGCAAATGAACGGAAAGTGAACAAGTTCATCATTGGGTTTGTTGTTACTATCTCTTTCACTCAAACATTCACTCTCTTTCTCTCTCTCTCTCCCTATATTTATTCATGAAACATTAGAGGATTCTTGTTGTTGGTTTTATGCATGTTCACAAATTTTGTGGAGGTTTTAAGCGAATTTTTGTTGGTTTATTTTTATATTCAATTAAAAAAAATATATAATATTTAATGTATATTCAATAAATCGATTGAAAAATATTTCACAAAGTTGTGGAGTGAAAAAAATATATATGAAATATATTTAATAAATTTAAAACGTTATTTAACATACTTCTGGTTTTTAATATTAATAATTATAAATCTTATAATATCAATTTTATTTTTATTTCTTTTATATATAAATATATTACAAATTTTCTCAACAAAACTTTAAACGCCTCTACAGGCTAAACGGGGCCTCTAATCTAAAACTAAAACTATATTTTCGATTCACTCGAAAAAATTAAACTTTCTGAGTCTATTATATTCGAGCACACAAACATTCATTTTTATATATAAGATAGTTATTTATTTATATGTATGTAGTTATAATTATTAATATTTTTTAAATTTTTATTATTTTATTTTATTTCTCTTTTACATTCTCTCATTGTTATTAATTTTTCATCCTGCTCTACTTGTTCAGCTTTACCGCTCTACCGGAATTTTTTTCCTTATAATTTCTCTCTTCTTATTATTTTTTCTATTCATTCCATCCTTTTCATTTATCCATTCTATCCTATAATTTTTTTCCGTTCCATCCTTTTTTCTCCACTACATCCTATGTTCCATCCTATTCTTTCCACCCTAATCATTCTATCCATTCCATCCTTTTCTTTCTGTCCTTTCTTTTCGCTCGTTTTATTTCATTCTTCTCGCTATCTTCTGCTCGTTTTTCTTCTTTCAATCTCTCTCGCTCTTGAGTGATTCGCTTTCAGAGGCGTAATTTTTATTCCTGCCAATGCAATGGATAATAGAATACACATACACACATGTAGAGGAGCATACATAGACACAAGTAGCTCACACAAGGAACATCATAGATTCTCACAAGAAACACCCTACATTCACATGAGAAAAACTCACACTGCCACATTTACATACGTACACATGAAACTGAAGAAATACAATCGCAGGCTGTCAGTGTGAAGCACATGCTTAGCCAGCTGATATGCTATCAATATTTATCCCTCCATATCCCACTATACACCCATACATATGCACAATGATAGCCACACACACACACAAACTGTAAAGAAACAAACACACACACATATTATCAATACACACATCCATACACTGAAAAGAGATGGTCGCACACGCACACACAATGTCTCAATTTATTTTAAATCAGTTTGACATTTTCACCATCATTTGCAAACTTGAATGATGGGCGACTTTGCCATCGGCAACGACCTCTCTGTCGCACAGTAGGACACTGCACTGAAAGAAAATTCCTATTGCAAAAGCAATAAAGCATGTTTTGAAAAAAACAGTGAAAAAGATGCAATGAAAAAAATTGAATAAAAAAATTCAGTGATTAATTCCAATCAAAAATTTAAATGAATAATTTCAATAAAAAATACTTTAGAAACAATTTAAATTCCTATTTTAAATTTCTGAATTTCTTCTTCATTTTAAATTCCTTCATTTGAAATAACTTAAATAAATTTTAAATGAACTTATAAAAATTTTTTAATTTCACAAATTTTAATTCAGAATTCTTCATTTAAATTCCTTATTTAAAAGATAATTATTTTAAATTCATTTATATTAAATTTATTTATTTTACATTTCATTTCTGTCTTTAAATTTTCCTACTTTTCTCCATTTCGAATTTCTTTATTTTTAATCAAATAATTTAATTTTCTTTATTGTATATTTCTTAATTATTTAATTTTTCCAATTTATTTAAAATTTCATTCATTCATTTTAAAGTCAATTATTTTAATTTCTTTATTATTTAATTAGTTATTTTAAATACGTTTATTTTTCTCAGTGTATTTCATCATCTCATGGTATCTCGATATCTATTTAACTTGTAGCTCCCACAGAGAATTCTCGCACTCCTTCTCTTTTACACCCTATTCCTTTCTCATTCTTCCTTTTATTTCTTCTCTGTTTCGCTTTCCTTCCCATTCCGCTTTATGTTCTGTCTCACATTTCAATGTTGCTGTCTCTTTTTCTTCTTCTCCCACCACATCACATTGTTATCCTTCGATAAAAGGGGTTATTGAGGCGACTTCCCCTTTCTTCGTCGCCTCGTCTTTCATTCCTTTTCTCCCTTCAACCATCTTCTCACTTCTCCCACTCCTCCTCCACCATCATCACATGGTCCTTTTGGTCCTTGTGGCGGGATTTTCCGTCGCCGGATCGCGTGAAAATTGATGCCAAATGTCGTTGCCACATGCGTGGATAGCGCTTTATTAGGTTGACAGTTGAAATATTTCAACCCAACCGAACTCAACTGAACTGAGTTGAGCATCGTGCTAAAAATTCGATCCGCCCAATATTTACAATGCAATATGTATATTGTATGCCGAAATAGTTTTCCCACCATTCACACATTCCGTTAACATGTCTTCACGTCCGTCACTGAATTGTTTTTGCCTTCTGTTCATGATATGAATATATATTTGGTATTTCATTTATTTACATTTGTAATTTATTTATTTACATTTGTGTTTCATTTGTTTTTCATATTTATTTTATTTGTTTTCATTTGTTTGTTTTCTCTTCGGATGACCTTCAATAGAGAAATATGTAAATACAGTCATGTCAAGAATGAGTTTACACATAGAAAATAAATTCAATTTTTAAAGTTTATAATAAAAAAATACTACTTTTTATATATGTACAACAACATCGTTCAAAGTGTTAAATTTGAAAAGTTGTCTGTTATGATTACACCCCCAAATGCTTGATAAACATAGCATGAGAATTTATTTGAATTTAAAAATTGAGGTATGTTTAATCAGAGTTAAAACTACTATTGTTTCAATTTTGGGAGTACGGATCATTCTTCAGGTACAGCAATTAAAAAGAGCGAAAGCTTAACATTTTGCATTATATTAATCTTTAGTTTAAACAACTTCATGATAACTTCGAACAATACGGAACTCAAAGTCTGGATTCTAATCAGTTGTATAATGTGCTGGCGTACGTTTAAATTATATATTAAATTTACATATATAAATATGCACTTATTTTTGCAAGTCAGTCTTACAGGTTATCGGGTGATAATCAAGGTACATTTAGGAAATTACACAAGGAAAATGATCGTCATTGGCTGTCGAATCCCACCCTATGACCTTATTAAGATTTCTTACATCTGAAATTTTGAAAGGAAAGATTTGGTATTAGAGATTATCTCTATATATAAAAATGAATGTCTGTATGTATGTACCTTATAGAATCGTAAACTATGCATTTGATCGCGATGAAACTTTTGTGAGGTGTGGTAGGCGTGGTCGCGAAGGTTTTAAAAAAAAATCTCGAGAATGTAATAAATTACAACTTTTATAAGCAAAAAACGGCACTACAGTTTAAATTTCACTGTAGTCTCACAGTTGGAGAAGAAAATTTTAATTTTGTAGTTTTACAGTTAGAGAACAACTGAAGAGCTTTACGCACATGCTCTTTCATTCAATGAAGAATAATTGTTTAGAATTATTTTGGAACAGACAATATTGAGCGCTTTTTTATATTTGGATGCGTTTTCCGAATACTTTACGCATTGAAATATAATTTGACATTTCAACAAGGTTCCGTAAAATGTAAAGAAACCCCAGGACTCCAGAGCCGTTGAAAGCTTACTTTTCGTTTGAGCTGTATGAAATAGGTGGACCCGGCAACCCACCTAGCGCTAGTTTCTAATAAATCTGGAAATATTGTTGGGTAACGTAAACGTTTTGTATATTTTACACCATGTGGAACAAAAATGATTTTTGAAAAAATAAATTTGTATTTATTTAATATTCGTATAATGTCATTAAATCAAAATATTTTAATTTTCCTGTAACTAAGCTGATATTTCGTTCTTTGTTAAATCAGTCACAATAGAAAAAATATCTCCTATCATATCCAACTTCTTCTCATATTCGTTCTCCTTCTTCAGTTTCTGCTGCCAGACGTTGAATTTCTGATATTTATCCTGTTCCTCATTAGTTAAATCATTCCAGAAGCTACCTAATTTTTCTTCAATTTTTTCGAAAATTTCCTTCGATTTAGTTTCGAGCTCCTTGTCAAGGGCTTCGACCCCGTGCTTTTTAAAATATGCACTGAAAACTCGTTCCCCCTCACTTGGCTCCTTTGTGGTAGATATATCAAAGTGGTCTAGAACTTCAAAAACATCAGCGGCAACTGGCCATCTCTGTTGTACCTTATCAGTTGGGACGTTTCTCACTTTCTCCAATTTATCGACAACCACTGATATTATTTTAGTTATTTGACTTATCTCCCCGTTGCTTTTGTCTCCCGTTTCATTGGCATCAGCCAACACGTCCTTAAAGAGTTTCTCGCTTTCTGTGAGAGTGTAATCCATGAAAATAGAGAGCTGCTCGAACACAGACAACATGAGATTTGCGATCTTTGGGTTGACCTCTCGGCTTTCCTCGGACGATTCTGAGGACTTGGGATCGTTGCCAGTATGAGGTTTAGCGCAGCACCCCTGATAAAGAGTTGTTATTTGAGTCCATCCAATTGTTCGATGTGGGAAATTTCAGCCATTCTCACCTGAAGCAGGAGAAGCGCACCTAAAACCACGAAAACCGTTTCCTTAGACATGATTTATTGATGTATGTTCACGTTTGATCGATGATAGAAAACTATTGAAATCACAATTGTTGCGTTCCCGTTTTATTCCAAATGCTCTGATGTTTTTCATTTGACCTACACATATAGGACAATCAGAAAAAATCAGTAGAAACATTATCTTCGATCTAAATGAAAACTATATACGTACACTACACGTAGTAATATATATATTATATTATAGGCAATATATTATATTATAGGCAATACAGGGGTGGTCCAGTATAATGAACGTTTTTTTTAGTCCATGGATAAATCTAAATAACGAACGGTTAATAAATTAAGTATTCTATATAACGAATTCTATATTGACTTCAATACAGAAAAAATATCTCTAAAAATAATTAATTTTGTTCATTTATGTAAATTCTTTCCGTTTTTTTAAGAAATATAATACGAATAGAGTTGCTACTATGCAAATATTTATGAAAAGAAATATGTATTTCGATATATTCGATATACGAATTTTTGATATAACGAACGAACCCTGGAAATTATATCATTCGTTATACTGGAACACCACTGTATATATTATAGTTAATATGGGTAAGAGTCGTGATTAATAATTTCTGTTAGAGACTACCTTGGGCGACCCTGTATGGAAGACCTGTACTTTCCCATACAACATTTTTACATATTATTTACGAGCACCCCTTAGGGGCCGATACAGCTAATACATCTATAATTTTTTTTGTAGCGCTTACTTTTTCTTCAAAAATTGATTTCAACAGACGGACATCGATCGACTCAGGGGGACACTGATAAAGACTATACTATATATTTTCCATACCTACGACACCATTTTACATGTATTACAAATAGAAGGACAAAATAAATATACATACAGGAAGTAGGGTAAAATCTTATCAGCGTGTCGCTTATTTTTCTGTAAGTAAGTAATAAATCACTTAAGTGCAGGTGTTGTTGTACGTTGGGTATATAATGAAAGATCAGCTTGAAATACCCTGAATAGATTGCATATTTATTATCTCTTGATATATATTATATATTGTATATAAATATATTATTTATATATTTGTCTACATTCTAAAATGGTCCGTTGATTGAATGAATTCGAAATAAAATTTAACAATTCTTTATTTGTTATAAATACATATTTTATTGTTCTACTAATCATTTTTATGTTTTATTTAATGTCATTTTGTCAATTGAAAGACATACATTGCCATTATATTTTGAAATTGCAGCCCCAGTAATATCTTTCTTCCCTTGTTGTTCTCTTTCTGGAATTGTTGATACCATTCGTCGAATTTCTGAAGTCTATTTCTCTCTTCAATATTCAAACTATTCCAAAACTTTTCAACTTCCCGTCCGGTATAGTCAGCATATTCTGTTAACATTTGATAAATTTTCTTGCTATAGCTTTCGAGTCCATGTTTTTTAAAATAATCATAAAATAGTTGATCTACTTCAGTTGGCTTCTTCATCATCGTAATATCGAATTGGTTCAACGTGACGCTAACATCCATCAGTGTTAGCAATTTCACTAAGTAGTTATCCGTTGACATCCCCTTAATTTCCTCAATTTTATCTATAATATTTGAAAGTTTATTGAGTCTTTGCTCGATCTGTGCGTTATTCTTGTCCTCATGTGTCGAGACATCAGCATACACATCTTTAAATAATTGCTCGCAATCTTTGAGTACTGAATCGGTATATGTGGAGATTTCGTTGAAAAGATTCAAGGAGAAATTTTTAAGTTTATTAACGAGAAGAGTAGTTCTCTGAAGCGAATAGTCCTCTGACGATTCTGTAGATTGTATATCGTTATTAAAGAGTGGTTTTCCGCAGCAACCCTAAGATTAGATTTGGTCGTGATAATTACACAAGTTCTTTACAGAAGTACATAGGTGGGTAAAGTTTACCTTGAGAAGGAGCAGAACACTCAAGAGCACGAAAATCGTTCCCTTAGCCATACGTCGTTTTCAATTGATCGATGAGAAAAAACTAAATTGAGTTCTGTGAATTTCTTGAAATGTTTTAAAACGTAAATGAATCACAACCCAACTCTATAGCTTATCATTCTGTCAAACGAAATTAAAAAACAATCTGAATTGGGTCACGGATGTTATCAACGTAACGATGTACTCATGTTGTCCATAAATTCCATTCTAATAGATTTCCACTTAGCGAATGCTATTGATGAAATCTTTTACAGTAGAAAAACGAAAGATTATACAGTGGTGGTCCAGTATAACGAAAGCCGATATAGCGAATGTCCAATATAACGAACGCTTTTTTCTAGTCCATTGATAGCTCTAAATAACGAACGGTACAAAAATTAATTATTCTATATAACGAATTCTAGTACTAGTTTTTTCATGTATGTAATTTTTTTTCCGTTTTTTGTTAAATGAATTAGTATAATAAAAATAGAGTTTAACGTGCTACTACTACTAATATTTATGAAAAGAAATATGTTCGTTATATCGAGAATTTTCCATATAACGAACGAATCCTGGACATTATATCATTCGTTATACTGGACCACCACTGTAATTTCGCATATTTACGGAGATATGAAAAATTTAAGAATTTTATAAAAATTGTGAAATTTTCGAAAATTTCGAGGTAGTTACGAAATAACGTCCTTTTCGCGAAATAACGCGTAATTACGGAGATATGAACGATTTAAGAATTTTATGAAAATTGAGAAATTTTCGAAAATTTCGAGGTAGTTACGAAATAACGTCCTTTTCGCGAAATAACGCGTATTTACGGAGATATGATCGATTTAAGAATTTCATAACAATTTGTCTAAATTATGAAACTTTCGAGGTCGTCGCAAATTAACGTCCTTTTCGCGAAATAACGCGTATCTACGGAGATATGAACGATTTAAGAATTTCATAAAAATTGTGAATTTTTCGAAAATTTCAAGGTAGTTACGAAATAACGTCCTTTTCGCGAAATAACGCGTATTTACGGAGTTATGATCGATTTAAGAATTTCATAAAAATTGTGAATTTTTCGAAAATTTCGAGGTAGTTACGAAATAACGTCCTTTTCGCGAAATAACGTCCTTTTCGCGAAATAACGCGTAATTACGGAGATATGAACGATTTAAGAATTTTATGAAAATTGAGAAATTATAAAAATAAGAATTTTAAAAAAATTGTGATATATTCGAAAATTTCGAGGTAGTTACGAAATAACGCCCTTTTCGCGAAATAACGCGTATTTACGGAGTTATGATCGATTTAAGAATTTCATAAAAATTGTGAATTTTTCGAAAATTTCGAGGTAGTTACGAAATAACGTCCTTTTCGCGAAATAACGTCCTTTTCGCGAAATAACGTCCTTTTCGCGAAATAACGCGTAATTACGGAGATATGAACGATTTAAGAATTTTAGGAAAATTGAGAATTTTATGAAAGTTGAGAATTTTTCGAAAATTCGAGGTAGTTACGAATTATCGCCCTTTTTGCGAAATAACGCGTATTTTCGGAGATATAAACGATTTAAGATTTCAATGAAATTTTGGATAATATGAAACTTTTGTAAATTTTGAAGTCGTCACGAAATAACGCTTCTTTTGCAAAATAACGCGTTTTTTCGGAGAATCATCTGGAGTCTTGAAAGATATGGAATTAAATATTATTACTAATATATCTGAAATTTTTTGAGTAACGTAAACGTTTTGTATATTTTACACCATGTGATACACAATAAAAGATTTGTGTTTTTTTAATATTCGCATAATGTCATTAAATCAAAATGTTTTAATTTTTCTGAAATATATCCTTCTTTGTTAATTCAATCGCAATAGAAAAAAGATATCCTGTAATTTGCAACTTCTTGTCATAATCCTTCTCCTTCTTCTTCAGTTTCTGCTGCCAGTCGTTGAATTTCTGATATTTATCCTGTTCCTCATTAGTCAAATCATTCCAGAAGCTACCTAATTTTTCTTCAATTTTTCCGATAATGTCCTTCGATTTAGTTTCGAACTCTTTGTCAAAGTCATCGACCCCGTGCTTTTTAAAATATGCACTGAAAACTCGTTCCCCCTCACTTGGCTCCTTTGTGGTAGATATATCAAAGTGGTCTAGAATTTCAGAAACATCAGCGGCAACTAGCCACCTCTGGTGTACATTATCAGTTGGGACGTTCTTCACTTTATCGACAACCGCTGATATTATTTTAGTTATTTGACTTATCTCCCCGTTGCTTTTGTCTCCCGTTTCATTGGCATCAGCCAACACGTCCTTAAAGAGTTTCTCGCTTTCTGTGAGAGTGTAATCCATGAAAATAGAGAGCTGCTCGAACACAGACAACATGAGATTTGCGATCTTTGGGTTGACCTCTCGGCTTTCCTCGGACGATTCTGAGGACTTGGGATCGTTGCCAGTATGAGGTTTAGCGCAGCACCCCTGATAAAGAGTTGTTATTTGAGTCCATCCAATTGTTCGATGTGGGAAATTTCAGCCATTCTCACCTGAAGCAGGAGAAGCGCGCACCTAAAACCACGAAAACCGTTTCCTTAGACATGATTTATTGATGTATGTTCACGTTTGATCGATGATAGAAAACTATTGAAATCACAATTGTTGCGTTCAGGTTTTATTCAAAATGCTCTGATGTTTTTCATTTGAACTACAGAAATAGGACAATCAGAAAACTAGTAGAAACATTATCTTCGATCTAAATGAAAACTATATACGTACACTACACGTAGTAATATATATATTATATTAGAGGTAATATGGGTAAGAAGGTTACCCCAGGGAGATATGAAAACGTTTTTACATATTATTGACAAGCACCACTTCGGGACCGATAATATTACCTTAATATACATATATATAGATATATAATCTATAATTTCATTTGTAGCTATTACTGTTTCTTCAAAAATGGATTTCAACAGACGGACATCGATCGACTCAGGGGGACACTGATAAAGAATATACTATATATTTTCCATACCTACGACACCATTTTAAATGTATTACAAATAGAAGGGCATAATAAATACACATACAGGTAGTATGGTAAAATCTTATCAGCGTGTCCCTTATTTTGGAATCACTTAAGTGAAGGTTTTGTTGTAAGTAGGGTTTTTAATAAAAGATCAGCTTCAAATATTCTAAATGCATTGCATATTTGTATACCTCTTATATTACTTATTTGTATACATTCTAAAATAGTTCGTTGATCAATTTTCATAATATTATTTAAAATTGAAATTGAATGGTATATATTACCATTCTATATAGCAATTGCATTCCCATTAATATCTTTCTTCCCTTGTTGTCCTCTTTCAGGAATTCTTGATACCACTTGTCAAATTTCTGAAGTCTCTGGAACCCTCAAACGATTCCAAAACTTTTCAAATTCTCGTCCAATGTTATCTGTTAAAATTTGACAAAGATCCTTGCTATAGGATTCGAGTCAGTGTTTTTTAAAATAATCATAAAATAGTTGATCTATTTCAGTTGGTTTCTTAATGATCGTAACAGCGAATTCGTTCAATGTTAGTGTCACATTAAATAATGTGAACAATTTCTGGTAGTATATATATATGGGTCGAGACATCAGCATACACATCTTAAAATTGGTCGATTTCGTTGAGAGATGTAAAGGCGAGAAATTTAATTTTCGATTCTATATCGTTATTTTCTACTTAAGCTATTTTCTACTTAAGCTACTTGGTTTTCCTCAATATTCAAATGTGTGACCACAACATCCATATTAGAATATTGAGGAAAAGCCATCCATATAAAAATATATAGAGTATAATCAAACAAAAGTAAACGATTAAACGCAACATTACGAATATTTACAACAAACGACTGTCAGATAGAGCTACCATAGATTTCCCAGTAATAAACACGAACAAATGACAATGTAAACAACCACGTGAGAATATTAAATATTACTATGAATAATGTAAAATTTGCATTTGCATTAGATATATGGGTCTACACATATTAATTAACGCCAGTATAAATACGTCGTTTTATTCATTCAACTGTCGATCGACCTTACTGTCAGCTCTACTGCAGTTATTAATATCTATTTATAGGTTGTTTCGTTCAAACTATCGTTCATTAGCTCCTACAGAGAAATGACGCGAACAGTCGACGCTAATGGTAAAAATAGTATAATGAAGTCATAAAAAGATGTGTTGAAACGTATACTAGTTTGAAACCAAGATGAGATTAATATAAAGAATATTTGCAACCGTTTAGAATGAACATGTGAATGAATAAAAATAAAAATTGAAACAGAACATAATTTAGGAAGTAAAATGTATTAAACAAAATCACTTCAATTAGTTAAATCTATAAAATTTTTTTATGAATAATTCAGCTATGATCCGAAATTTGTTCTCAGGATCGGACTCCTCTTCTAATTTCTGGTGCCAGTCGTTAAGTGCTTTATATTTGGTCTGCTCCTCAAAACTCAATCCACTCCAGAAGTTGTTAATATGCACATTGATTTTGTCATATAACTCTTTCGCTTTAGACTCCATGCCTTGATTTACAGCAACGACATTGTTCTTTTCGAAATAGTCGTTGAAAACTCGGTCCTCTGCGGTCGGATTTTTCTTCGTTTCGATATTGAACTGATGTATAACATTGATGAGATCTAAACCAATACCCCATTTCTGTTTTTCAAATTCGTCCCGTGAGAGTTTCTTCAATGCATCAATTTTATCCAGAGCGTTTGAAAGAAGTTTCCTTCTTCGATTTATCTCCTCGTTGCTTTTGTCTACCGTTGCATCGACATCAGCCAGAACGTCCTTGGACAGTTGCTCACTTTTTGTTAAAATGTAATCCATTAAGGACGAATAGTCCCGATACACGGACGATTTTAGATTTGCGATCTTTTGCTTAACTTCTCTATTTGCCTCTGAATCACTTTGGCCAGTTGTTACTCTGAGGCTTACTGCGTTGTTGACATGTATAGTACTTTGAGGTACTTTAAATCATTCCGGTTTTATTCAAATTTCTTAAGTTTCTTCAACCTACAGAAATACGTACATAAGTAAATTGTAAGTAAGTACAGTGCACTCGGGATAACGTCAATCCCCATTACGTCAATTTATGATCAATGAAAACGCATTCTCATTAATATTTTGAACTGAGATTTACACATTCAAAAAAGATGTATTTATAAAAAACTGACCTTAACTATTAATAATGTTCATATTCGATTTATATACAAAAAATTATCGATTCACCTATGGGTTGTAAACTTAATTTTTCTTAATTTCTTTGATTAGAATCTGTAAAAATAGTATGTGATTCCGATACTAATGTCTCAAATTTTCACGTTTAACACTTTACATAAGGTTCGCCTTGGTTTAAGAATTTCATCTTCTTGTTTTGCAGTAATCTGAATTTTCCTGAAATTTTGCGGGCCGAAATCGACTCGAATTGAATTAAAAAAAAAACATTAATGAGGACAATATCATATTATACATGTTAATATTAATAACATAACAAGGCCTTACATAAATTCATTAAATTGTGTTCATATATAAAGTATATAAGGTACATACATGAATATTTAAATAGTAATATGTATTTATTTCTGTTGCTTGAACAATTTGTTCTTCCGATTTTATTAATTGAGAAATTAAATTATTTAATGCCATGTAAGAAGTTGAATATCTCGAAAAATTCTGCCATTAACTCGTCGATGGCATTATTCTCAAGGCCCAATTCCTCATCGGTACTCAACTCGTTCCAGAACTTTAGGAATTTATTTTTATTTTAACCGTTTGTAAAGTCAAGAACACATTGAAATATATTTTCACCCTTCAATAAAGCTACGAAAATTGCAGGAATTTACAGGAATTCTGAGCCTTTCAAATATTACCATCCATACAAAAATATTCATATTAATCTCGGGAACTACCACTACCAATGAGTTGAGATTTTCACGAGATGAAATTAAGTGGTCTTTTTTAGATATTTACATTTTTTATTTGTTTACTGTTTGTTTGGTTTTTAACATAAATTAATTTTTATACTTCACTTAATCAATTTTGAAAGCGAAAAAATCTCTCCTATAATTTCTACCTTCTTCTCAAGATCGCTCTCCTTCTTAAATTTTTCTTGCCAGTCGTTGAATTCTTTATATTTGGTCTGCTCCTCAGCACTCAATCCTTTCCAGAAGATTTCAAAATGTTTGTTAATATTGTTGAAAAACTCTTTCAATTTAGTTTCGTGCACTTTTCTAAAATCATCGACACCGTTATTTTTAAAATAGTCGTGAAAAACTTGATCCTCCGTCGCCGTCGATTCTTTCTTGTTCTCAATATCAAAATCCTCTAAAACATTAAGAAGCTGTATTCCAACATCCCATTTCTGTTCTTCAAATTCATCCCGAGTGAGTTTCTTCAAGTTATCTATTTTATCCACAATACTTGATAGAATTTCGGTTTTACGATTTATCTCCTCGTTGCCTTTGTCACCGGTTGCTGTAACATCAGCCAAAACGGCCTTGGTAAGTTTTTCCCCTGCATTGAGGATTTCCTCAGTGAAGGTAGAGAATTCCTCGAATACGGTCACAGCAAGAAATGCGGTCTTTAGATTTACTTCTTGATCTCCCTCTGCAGATTCTGATGCCTTTGGATCGGTAGCACTCTGAGGTCTACCGTAGCATCCCTGAAAAGAATTCGAGGATCACGGGTGAATCCAATGCTTTGTTTTAGGAGATTTCAGCACTCACCTGGAGCAGGAGCAAAGCCCCCATGACCAAAACAACCGTTTCCTTAAACATGATTCGAAGGTAGATCACGATTGATAGAAAACTTTTTAAATCAAGATTGAATTATTCCAACTACTGATCGTAAATTGGAAGTTGTTTGTGCTAGTTTATTAAACCGGTCTGCAAGTGTTGCAAATAGTGATGTTCACGTTCGACGATTGATAGAAAACTGTTCAATTCAATCATGTTTCATTCTGGTTTTATTGAAGTACGGAAATCTGTAATATCTATTTTCTAGAAGCTGTACGATTGTTTTAGTTATGTAAGAGATGAATACTATTTATTATGCACGGAGATGTATGCATGGTATACGTTCATCAGTAAATTCTCTTTATTGAAGCTCTTCTATGAAGCACTTTGTGTGTTGTGTTTATGTAAGTACAGTGCACTCGGGATAACGTCAATCTCCATTACGTCGATTTATGATGAATTAAAAAGCATTATCATTAATATTTTGAACTAAAATTTACACATTCAATAAATATGTAATTATAAAAAACTGACCTTAACTATTAATAATGTTCATATTCGATTAATGTACAAAAAATTATCGATTCACCTATGTCTGTGTGTATGTCTGTTGAAATAGATTTTCTGAGGAAACTGTAAGAGATACTGACTTGAAATTTAGGATTTAGTATTTCTATTTTAATAAGCTACTTGTATGTAGAAATGGGCATAATCTCCCATATAAAGCAATAGGTTTATATGGCATATCTGGTAGCTACGTTCGTAGTATAGTCCAAACCCTGACTCTGAGTATAAGGAAACATTTTATAAGACGCTCGAAGTTCTTCATGCTTATGCGTATGATGCTTTTCTCGCATCATACGCTTTGTAAATTTCAAATGAAGCCAATTTTCAATGATGGATGAATGAGAAACTTCAAAAGGGACACGTGTTCACTTGCTTCGTTAAATGGAGCGGAGGGACTGCGAGAATTGACTCCCAAAATAACCCAGTTTTTTCAATACTTCGTACATATCTCAATTGCGCAAATAAGAATAAACAAGTTCGTCAATCAATAATATATTAAAATTCATATTTAGTGATTTCTCTTATTAATCGATAATAGGTACAATCCACTGACAAAAATATCAGGAGCTTAAGAACATATCCTAATACATCAGCAGAGCGTTGTCGCGATTACGATGATGTATAATAAAATTATATGCGGTTAATTACCACCGAAGTTTCACTTCTTTCGCGTGTACTCTGTTGCACACATATTTCTTTTAATATCTTGTATTTATAAATGGGCCTAATTGGGATATCTGGTGAACTCATAAAATATATATCGCTGGATGTACACGTCTAAGTCAGGCATATAATTAGCACATTTAATGCCTAATTTTGTCCATGGTTGGAAATATCGATACTCATTATATAAGTTTCTTACAAGTTCTCCGGCTCTTGCCCAAGCGACGGCTTTTCGTATAACTCTTCAGAAGTAGTCAAGGACAGTTGAGGACTTCGACCGACACCGACAATTTCACGACAACAACCTTGAAAATGAAGATCGATGGCTGGTGGGACAAACTTTCTTCGGACTCACCTGCAGTATAGCGGCGAAAAAGAGAACAAGAGCGATTCCTATGGACATTTCGCTGTTAGAAAGCTATTACGTGGTCGATCAATTGGATAGATAGAAGGAAACTATTTGAAACGTTTGCTTCCTATTGGTATATATTCGACGTATAGTTAATTACAGTGATAGTCCAGTATAACGAATGATATTATGTTCAGGGTTCGTCCGTTATATCGAAAATTTGTTATATCGAAAATTGGTTATATCGAAATACATATTTCTTTTCATAAATATTAGCATAGTAGCAAGTTAAACTCTATTCGAGTTATATTAATATATTTATTAAAAAAACGGAACAAATGTATTGTGTTTTTTTACATCATTTTGTTGTTTGGTTTTTAAAACCAGTTAACCAGTTATCTAAATCAAAAAAAAATGCTGTCATCAACTCATCGATGTCGTATCTTTCAATAAAACTCCAGAACAATAAGATGGCCTCAGTATAATCAAACAACTCATCGGTACTCAACTCGGTCCAGAACTCTAGGAATTTCGAATTAATACTCTTCTTAAATTCTTCCCTGCGCTGCTTAATTTTGTTCTTAATGTTTTCGGCTTCCTATTGGCTAGATCTAGATCGGGGGCTACCAGTACCAATGAGTTCAGATTTTCACGAGAAGAAATTAAGTGTTTTTTTTTTTAAATATTTAAATTTTTTATTTGTTTATTTTAACCAAGCCAAACTGTTTGTTTAGTTTTTAACATAAATTAATTTTTATACTTCACTAAATAAATTTTGAAAGCGAAAACAGCTCTCCTATAATTCCAACCTTCTTCTTAAGTTCACTCTCATTCACAACTTTTTGGTGCCAGTCGTTGAATTCTTTATATTTGGTCTGCTCCTCAGCACTCAATCCTTTCCAGAAGATTTCAAAATGTTTGTTAATATTGTTGAAAAACTCTTTCAATTTAGTTTCGTGCACTTTATTAAAATCATCGACACCGTTCTTTTCGAAATATTCATGAAAAACTTGATCCTCAGCCGTCGGTTCTTTCTTGTTCTCAATATCAAAATCCTCTAAATCATTAAGAAGCTGTATTCCAACATCCCATTTCTGTTCTTCAAATTCGGCATGAGTGAGTTTCTTCAAGTTATCTATTTTATCCACAATACTTGATAGAATTTCGGTTTTACGATTTATCTCCTCGTTGCCTTTGTCACCGGTTGCTGTAACATCAGCCAAAACGGCCTTGGTAAGTTTCTCCCCTGCATCGAGGATTTGGTTGGTGAAGGCAGAGAATTCCTCGTATACGGTCACAGCAAGGAATGCGGTCTTTAGATTTACTTCTTGATCTCCCTCTGCAGATTCTGATGCCTTTGGATCGGTAGCACTCTGAGGTCTACCGTAGCATCCCTGAAAAGAATTCGAGGATCACGGGTGAATCCAATGCTTTGTTTTAGGAGATTTCAGCACTCACCTGGAGTAGGAGCAAAGCCCCCATGACCAAAACAACCGTTTCCTTAAACATGATTCGAAGGTAGATCACGATTGATAGAAAACTTTTTAAATCAAGATTGAATTATTCCAACTACTGATCGTAAATTGGAAGTTGTTTGTGCTAGTTTATTAAACCGGTCTGCAAGTGTTGCAAATAGTGATGTTCACGATCGACGATTGATAGAAAACTGTTCAATTCAATCATGTTTCATTCTGGTTTTATTGAAGTACGGAAATCTGTAATATCTATTTTCTAGAAGCGATTGTTAGTACGATTGCTTTAGTTGTGTAAGAGGTAAATACTATTTATTATGCATGGAGACGTATGCATGGTATATTAAATTAGTATGAAACTAATTGTTTTTATAAGTAGTATATAAATATACATATATCAACAGTTCATAGGTTCAGTTCAGTTCACAAAATATATAAACTAGTTGTGAATTTATATTCAGTTGTAGAACGTTAGTCGATAAACCGTAAAAACCCATTATAATGTACTCATTATAATATTCCCAGAGTAAACCAGTAAACATGTTATTGGTTTCCAGGTTAGAACTTTAATCGAACCGAATAAAATACGTTTTCTTGTTCATAATTTATCGATGACTAATTGGCAAATTCTAACTTTATTTTATTCTTATTTTATTTCTCGCCAGAAATACGTATTTTTATTATCAACTTGGGTAGGGAGAAAATAATTTTACGCTTCAATAATTGACCACACTGATCGTATTGAAGATGGCAATAATAATTATAATTATCTCCTTTATCTGGCTAAGGCAATTTTTGTTTATGCGCAGGCTACACATTTAAATAGCTTAAGTAGAAAATTATTTCTTTTTGATGATGATTGATATGTTAATTCCGTTGACTTCTATTCATATTTTAATACTTATAATCTATGGGAAAGTTTAGTTTTATTTATTTTTTACGGTTGAAACATATTAAAGAAAGATTTAAATATAAATCTGTCTTGCTTATTATTTGTTCAAGTGCGGTGTTCGGTGCTCTGCTCCTGCTTCAGGTGCGTGTCGAAGTCTCCTACTCTGAACCATTTGATGGATCCAAATCCTTTTCAGGGCTGCTGTGGTAAACCTGTTGATGGCACAGATCCAAAATCATCAGAGTCGTCAGAGGAAGTTCGTGTGTTCACTGTAAAGGCCCACAATCTTATGTTGGCCGTTTACGAAGATCTCTCGAATTTCACCGATAATAATATTGTCAAAGAGCTCGAGAAACCCTTCAAGGATATTCTTTCTGATGTCTCTACCACGGAAGGCGAAAATAACGACGAGATAAATCGTGCTACTGAAATAATTTCAGATATTGTGGATCGAATTGACAAATTGATATACCACTGTCGTTGAATTGCTGCAAGTCTTTAGTTCAAAGTTCAAGGACGAACTAAGCACTGCGGATAGAATCTATAGAAAGTATTTCGAAAAATACAATATCAGTTCCTTTGAGAAGACTTTCGAAAATCAGTTGAGAGAGCAAATAAGAAGTTTCGAAGCGAAATTTGATCATGAATATAAATTAATGAATATAAATATACCAAGTTCTGGCTACAGCGATTCAAGGAGGGCGATGATTGGAAGAAGCTAGATTTGGTATTAGATTTTTCTATTATGTGAAATGACTATAATTGTAAAACATATTTTCATGACTTTAAATTAATTAAAGATTATATTAATGAAATTAATTAATAACAAAATATGGAATAGGAAATAATAGAATTACATGCGAAAAACCACTTTGTTTAAGAAACCAGAGATGATTTTTTATTTATCTTTTTTTTTATTTAAAAGTTTATAAAATAGTATTTTAATAATCTAAACTTGATTCTATACTATTCTATATGCCCAGCGTATAGTTTAAAATGTTGAAAAGCAGGTTTTTAAAAAAGTCGTTCACATGACAAAATCGATTTTCCTATGTCAGATTTCGTTTAGCGGTATTTAATTTGCTTTGTATTGGTTTATATTTTACACACGTTTATAACGACTTCTACATTTGTTATGTTACATTGCTTTGCAGGGTAAAAGATTTTTGGGAAATAGTACTTTTTTGCTTTTGTTTTGTTTGTTTTTTATTTTATTATATATGAACATATTGTAAACAATACATTTTATTTCAACTTGTACTATCAATTGAAACTAGTTAATAAATCAATTATCAATCCTAGCTGCCTCTGACTGTTGCTCTCCTCCTTGAATTTCTGGTACCAGTCGTTGACTTTTTGGTATGTATTCTTTTCCTCCAGACTCAGCCCATTCCAGAAGTTTTCAAATTTTATTTCAATTTTGTCAATTGGCAATTTTGTGTCGGCATTGTCATCGACATCGACAGAGAAATCGGCTACATGTTTTTCAAAATATTTTACAAAGATTAGATCTTCAGCGGTTGGATTTCCTTTGTCCATATACTCGAATCTGCGAAGAGTATGAAAGATGCTACCGAGACATTTCAATCTCTCTTCAAGAAGATTATCCGATGAAACATTTTTGGATTTCTCTATTTTATCAACAATGTCTGAAAGTAATTTAGTTCTTCGATTTAACTCTTCGTTGTTTTTGTCCTCTGTAGTAGTGATATCAGTCAGAATATTCTTGAAGAGTTTTTCGAATGTGTCGATCATATAACCGATAGACGGAGAGAGATCATCGAACAGGGATAACAAGTTCGCATGGATGTCACCATCTTTCATTGATAATTCTGAGGACTGTGGATCATTGAGAGGTTGACAGCTACAGCTCTGGAAAGGATTAGAAAATATAGATTCTATCCAATCGTATTTTAATAAGAACATTTGCACTAACCTGGAGCAGGAGGAGAGCACTCAAGAATACGAAATCCGTTCCTCTAGACATGATATGAAGAAAACTAATTTAATACGATTGATTCGTCGCGGTTTTAAATAAACTCCAGATGTTTTTCTTCAAATCTATCTAATATAGAAAACGTGACTCTATTGCTTATCAGTTGTGAGGTTAAGTGCACATGTTGGGGTTAATTTAATCTTGCTTCAAGGTAATATGAAGGTAAAACGGTTGCATATTTTACGTAATCATCAAATACCTAACCTAACTTTATGTATATACCCATTGATTTAACATGATATATACATTTAAATATTCAATATTGAACTTTAACTTTATATGGGAGGTGGGAACTACGGTTACAGTTTAGTGCCGAAGTCCTTAAGACCATGCGAAGTTGTTATTTTTAAAGGAGTTTAATTAATTTTATATCAAATTAAAATTCTCCTTTTCTAAAAACAAGCATACAATTTATCATAGACACACTTCCCCTATAAGTCTGCGTACATTAGTTTGTTTAAGAATTATTGACAAAAAAAAAGTAATGATTATTAAAATTTTAATGCTATAAAAAAAAAACAAGTCGGTTTTTTTTTTTAAACCATCCCTTTTTATTATTCTTATTCAAAAGTTCATAAAATATTATTTTTCTGAATCTAAAATTTCGTTCATAAGACCATCGTATAGTTAATAAAATTTTTGCTTTTAGCTTAATTTCAATTTTTTTAACTGCCTAGTTTACATCGTCCTGTATGGCGGTAAGTCAGCAATTTTGAATAATGTCTCAAAGACTAAAATCAAAAACGAGTTCATTTGGACTAAACCCAGAGTGTTTTTTATCTGTCAGTTTACGGTCAACTCAGGTCCCAGTTTTTTGGATTATAGGTAGATGTGGGAATGTAGCACTGGAATGTAGTCTGGTTAGCACTGTCTTGCACATGTCAATCCTGAAAATTTCATTGATTTTACTCACTTGACCCATAGTATGGAGTTATTTCTGGAAATGCAGACCAAGGTGCGTTGGTCTGGATAAATTGAGATATAGTTTTAGGATAGGATACAGATTGAATCTGTTATGTACACATTTAGCCCAATTCCAATCCAAATACTTGTTGATTTTTATACCCTACACCCTGTGGGTAAGGGTATATTCATTTTGTCCTTCCGTTTGTAACGCATTAAAGCAGAGGTCGTAGGTATGGAAAAGTATATATATTCTTGATCAGCGTCACCTCCTGTCCGTCTGTCTGTGTGTGTATCTGTCTGTGGAAATAGATTTTCTGAAGAAACGGTAAGAGATACTGACTTGAAATTGGATTTAGTATTTCTATATTAATAAGCTACTTGTATGTAAAAATGGGCGTAATCGGTCAACGGACACGCCCACCTCCCATATAAAGCAAAAGGTTTATATGGGATATCTGGTGAACTATGGTATATATCGAGATGAAATTTTGTGTGTGATCATATATCACCGATACGAGTTTACAAGACAAAAATGGAAAACATCGCCCCATCGGACACGCCCACCTCCCATATAAAGCCAATGTTCAATATGGGATATATGATGAACTATGGTATATATAGAGATGAATTTTTGCGTGTGATCATGTACCACCGATACGAGTTCACATGCTAAAAATGGAAAAGATCTACCAACTGACAAGCTACAGGTCAGCTCAAAAGCTACAGCTCAATGTTGGATATATGGTAAACCATATAGACAGTTATTAAATTAAATATTGCTCCTAAGGGTTCCCAAGAATGAAATGGAAAAGATCTCTTATAGGACACGAGCGTAGATCTACAAGAAATTCAACTACTTTATGGATGTTATTTGCTGATGAAAGTGTGGAGTGAATGCAAGAAGAAAGAGACCACATCCAACTGGACCTCAATGGACGCCCATAGAAAAATTGATTATATTCTTTCAATATAAACGTAATGAGCAGGTGACGATTGAGAGAATACAATTTCTAATTGTACCTGCTGAAGGGATTACAATCCACAACAGTCCGGGAGCTACATATTTTCAATTAGCTGTTAAACTTCCATGTGGAATCAGTCGCGCGGCACTATATGTTGCTTATAGTAGCGCATCAAGTACTTCTGGACTTTATATTGTTGGAAATTACAACCCTCCCAAGTCTTTTGTTGAATCAGATATTGTCTCCATTGAAATGAACATCTAAAATCGGAAAAGCAACTAAAGGCACACTATGATTTTATGGCACACAAAAAATCATCGATTCAATTATTCTTCCAATGGCACATTGCTGCAAGCATCAAAACTACTTCGTTGTGTGGAAACATGGACCCTTTCAACAGAAAACTATAATATTACTAACTTCACTCTTATTCATAGATTAGATCTAAAGACAATCGCCGCAAAATAGGGTATAATGGTTTTTGGAAAACGAATATAGCTTCAAATATATATATCTTTTTGAAAGAGACCACAGTTGTGAAATGTAATGACGCATTTTCACTATCTATTGGTAGAAATTCACTGTTTTTCCTTTAATAAAAGTTGTATGCAGGGTGTAGGGTATGTAAACTTCGGCCTGGCCGAAGTTAACAGATTTTGCCTGGGTGGACCAGGCAAACTAAACGGTGCGCTAGTTTATTTTATTATATAAGAATTATAAGAACAATGTAGACAATAAATTTTATTTCAACTTATACTATCAATCGAAACTAGATAATAAATCAATTATCAATCCTATTTTCTTAAGACTGTTGCTCTCTTCCTTGAATTTCTGGTACCAGTTATTAAATGCTTGGTATTTATTCTTTTCCTCCAGACTCAGCCTATTCCAGAAGTTTTCAAATTTGGTTTCAATTTTCTCCATAATCATTGGCAATTTTTTATCGGTATCGACATTGAAATCGGTTGCATGCTTTTCAAAATACTTTTCGAAGATTCGATCTTCAGCGGTTGGATTTCCTTTGGTAATTTCCTCGAACTTGTTAAGAGTACCGAAGATGCTAACGACGCATCTCAATCTCTCTTCAAGAAGTTTGTCCGATGAAACTTTCTTCGTTTTCTCTATTTTATCAACAATATCTGAAAGTAATTTAATTCTTCGATTTATCTCGTCGTTGGTTTTGTCCTCTGTAGTAGTTACATCAGCCAGAACATCCTTGAAGAGTTTTTCGAATGTTTCGATGACATAATCCATTGAAGAAGGGAGATCATCGAACACGGATAACATATTTTCTGGGATGTCACGGCTTTCCGTTGACGATTCTGAAGGCTGTGGATCGTTATCATTGAGAGGTTGACAGCAGTAACCCTGGAAAGGATTCGAAAATCTAGATTCTGTCCAATAGTATGGGCGTAAGGATTTCGGTACTAACCTGGAGCAGAGCCAGAGCACTCAAGACTACGAAAACCGTTCCCCTAGACATGATTCTTTGTTTCATGTTCACGATGGCTTGATGTGAAGAAAACTAATTGCATTCGATGAATTCGACTCGGTTTTAAATAAATTCCTCAAGTTTTCATTTCAAATCAATCTAATATAGAAAATGTGACTCTATTGCTTATCGGTTGTGAGGTGAAGTGTTGGGGTTAAATTATTCTTGCTTGAAGGTAAAACATTTGCATATTTAACGTAGTCATCAAATAAAATAAAATTAGTAAAACTGTTATCTTCGGCCTACCCGAAGTTTATATACCCATTAATTTGACATGATATGAAAATTAAAATATTCAAAATTGAACTTTATTAGGGAGGTGGATGGTGGTTCGCATATTTGTAGGTACAAGCATCTAAATATGAAAATCATAAATACAATTTTAAAACAATAGTTCTACATACGCAGACAATTCGTACAAAATGACAAATTATTGATCTTTACAGCTCTCGAGGGGCTTTGACCGAGCTACTCGCAATCATTGGTGTTGTCAGTTTGTAATGTTTTACACCAATGAAAGAGACCTACAGTTTAATGCCGAAACCGAACGGCTGGGTGAGAGCTTTTCCATGACAAGTAATTCTCTCGGAAGTTTGCCATTGCTCGCCAAGAGGAGGAGGCCGTAAAGAAAAATTGATGTTGGCGGAACCGGGTTCGAACCGCGGCCTCGCAGGCTCGTAAGCAACGCACTGAACCATTGAGCCACGGCCCTCGCCTTATTCAGAAGTTACTTTTTGGACAACTGATGTGCCCACTTCCTATACAAACTTAAGCCTCATTGTACAATCAATAGTATTCTTTATGTAAAAAACACTCTCCGTTTCCTAATAATATCAATAAACACCTATTCAAAAAGTTCACATTCATATTTTATATCCAAATTTTAAAGTAATAATGTAGGGTATACCATTTTTACTTGTTTGTTATTAGATGTTTTGATTTTGAAACCTTTCAGTGGAATATTACCTTCGAACAGATTGTATTAAACCAATCATTTGCATACATTTGACCTTACAACTGATAAGAAATCACGTTTTGCAACAAATATACCTGAGTTAACTAATAGGAATGAACGAGTCATTTCCTTTATTGGATGGACTCCAAATCATTATAAAATGGACTTGACTGGACTTGATAGTACTTAATGTAAGACATGAAATGGGTTTGAGAAAAATATCTAAATATAACGAATTCAGTTGCATCAAGGATTAGGTATTTAAATTTTTACCATTTTTAAAAATAGTGTATAGACTAGTTTCATTTCTGAAACTTGCTCGAATCGCCTCCTAAGTACTAAATCTTATCACTTAAAAGATTTTCAGTTATTATTTTTGTTTTTCTTTATTTTATTCTGAAAGCACAATATGACAGATTCTATTTTGTAGACAATAAATTTTTCTTTGACTTTTACTATCAATTGAAACTAGTTAATAAATTAAGTACCATCCCTAGTTTCCTCATGCTATTGGTATCGTCCTTAAATTCCTGGTACCAGTCGTTGTATTTCTGGAATTTAATTTTTGCTTCCAGACTCAGGTCATTCCAGAAGTTTTCAAATTTGATTTCAATTCTGTCCATAACCACTGGCAATTTTTTGTCGGGATCAACAGAAATTTTGTTGATGTGCTCTTTAATATGCCTTTCGATGATTTGATTTTCAGCGGTTGGGTTTCCCCTAGTGAAATCCCCGAGTTCACGAAAAGTATCATAGATCTTAATGACACATCTCAATCTCTCTTCAAGGAGAAAATCTGAAGGAACTTTCTTCAATTTCTCTATTTGATCAATAATATCTCTAAAAATGTTGGTTCTTTGATTGAAGTCTTCGTTTTTGTTGTCCTCTGTGGCAGAGATATCTGCCAGAATATCCTTGTAGAGTTTCTCGTTTATTTCGATTATATATTCGGAAGACGATGAGAGTTCATCGAATACGGATAACATGTTCGCAGGGATGATATGGTTTTCCGCTGAAGACTGCGGATCATCATCATTGATAGGTTGACCGCAACAACTCTGGAATGAATTGGAAAATCTAGAACCCAACCAATAGTATGTATACACGGAGTTCGGTACTAACCTGAAGTAGGAGCAGAGCACTCAAAACTACGAAAACCGTTCTCTTAGACATGGTTCCTTGTTTCATCTTCCCGATTGCTTGATATGAAGAAAACTTATTTAATACGAATGATTCGACGCGGTTTTAAATAAACCCCAGATGTTTTTTCTGCAAGTCAATCGAATATAGAAAACGTGACTAGATTCTTTATCAGTTTTGAGGTCAAGTTCATATGTTTGGGTTAAATTAAGTCAGCTTGAAGGAAATTCGAAGGTAAAACGGCTGCATATTTTACGTAGTTAGGAAAGAAAAGAAAATTAGTAAAAATCTTATTTTTGTCCTGGCCGTAGTTTATATTGTTGGTTTTAATAAATACAACACGACGGACTTCTACAATTATTTTATTAGAACTAAATTTAAACAATTAAAAACACACAAACAGTTGAACACTACAATATAACCTAAAACGGAATTTGTAACTTTAAATAAAATTATATAGTATATTAATTTTGTCCTTCTTATTAAAAGTTACATCAACATAAATACACATATATACAAAAAATGCACAGACATAACTATATTTTATACGAATTTCATAGTAATAATGTAGGGTATGTAAACTGCGACCAATCACTTTTATTTGTTTATTATTATTGTTTTGAAATTGCAAACCTTTCAGTGGAATATTACCTATGAGCAGATTTTTTTCAAATTATTATTTTTTATTCATTTGCATACATTTGACCTGACAACTGATAAGAAATCACGTTTCGCAATAAGCTTCCCGTTTCCGTATTAAAACCGAGTAGAATCAACAACATTCAATCACTTTCCTTCACATCAAGCGATCGTGAACATGAAACAAAGCACCATGTCTAGGAGAACGATTTTCGTAGTCTTGAGTGCTCTGGCTCTGCTTCAGGTTAGTGCCGAAATTCTTAAGACCATACGATTGGATGGTATCTAGATTTTCGAATCCTTTCCAGGTCTGCTGCACTCAACCTGTCGGCGACTCCGATTCAAAGTCTTCAGAATCAACGGAGGGGAACCATGGAATATCCATAAAAGCCGCACGTCTCTCGACGTCTGTATTCCATGAACTGAACACATTCGTCGATTCCACACTCAATAAAGGCGAGGCACTGTTCAAGAAACTACATGCTGATACCACCGACGATAAGACTGACGAGCAAAGCAAAAAAATTTCTGAAATTGTGGACAAATTGGAAAAATTGAAGACAACATCATCGTTCACAGTGTTCCAGGATAAGTTGGCGATGGTTGCTGAAGTCATTGTTAACCTCAAAGAAGTGATTGAATTAAACGATGTCGAAGCCTTCCGTAAGGATGTCAAAGCCGGCTTTAATAGTGTTTTCCCCAAAATCCAAAGCGAAATGGAAAACTTCTGGAATGGAATTACTGAGGAGGAACAGATGGAGTACTCACAATTCAACGAGTGGCTCCAGAAATTCAAGAATGAATCCTGTGTATTCAGAAAAATGAAGTTAATGTCAGAGTTCTTTGTCACTATAATACCATATGATGCTTAATATAATGAGCTGTTACCAATAAAATCTTTGTAGAAATAATTTTTTAAATTATATCAAATTTCTTATAGCTTTCACTTAATAGTATTTATTTATTTAGTCCTATAGTATATATTCCTTGTCAACTGTATACATGATTTTTTTGGAATGTACTTTGCTAATAGGGATGGCACAATTTTTCAGTTTCTCATTTCATTTTAAAATTTCTATTTCTAAAAATAAGCATAAGATTTTACTTACAAAATGCCCTACGAGGGGCTTTGATCGAGCTACTCGCAATCATTGGTGATGTGTGTTTGTAATGTTTTACACCAATGAAAGAGACCTACAGTTTAATGCCGAATCCGAACGGCTGGCTTGAGAGCTTTTCCAAGGCAAATTATATTCTCGGAAGTTTGCCATTGCTCGCCGAGAGGAGGAGGCCGTAAAGAAAAATTTATGTTGGCGGAGCAGGGACCGAACCGTGGCTCCGCTGGCTCTTAGGTTCCGCATTTATACACTGTGCCACGGTCCCTCTTTTGTATATAACATATGGGGAAATCCGTCAAGGGTCACGCCCATCTACTTTAAAAAGTTGTTGCTGAAGATCGGATATCTACAAAATCATATGCTGTATCATATCATATGCGATGCTGTAATTAACTATGCCTAAAAATGTACACATACTTCTATGATTATTTACGTATTTATAATTCGATTTACTTGTTTTCATGTAATGTTGACGTCATTTTCCAGAAACTCAATTGAACTTGGTAACCTTTGAGTAGGAATTTAAGCGTAGTAACATCTGGAGGAATCAATTTAACCCCTACCTTTGTATACATTTTAACTTTCCATTGATAAAGCAATTGAATTTCCTAATCTGATATTGTCTATGCTAGATTAAAAGTGAGACATTTGAGTAAAATTGCATTCTATCAGTTTATTTGCACATCAGTCAATCATGTGATCGTGAACATCAGACAACGAATCATGTCTAGAAAAACAGTTTTCATCACCTTGAGTGCTCTGCTCCTGCTACAGGTGAGTTCTGATTTCCTTTCTTTCTTATACTAAGGTATCCTTTCCAGGTCAGCTGGGGTAAACCAGAAAGTGGTACGGAACCGAAGTCCTCGCAATCATCAGAGGAAAGCGGAGAGGTCAACCCAAAGGTAGCCGAACTCAGGAAGTCCATGTCCCAGGACCTCACAACCTTCATGGATTACACTTCGACAAAAAGCGAGAAACTCTTCAAGGATATTCTGGCTGATGTCTCCACCAAGGAGGACAACACCAAAGAGGAGAACAATCTAAGAACTAAAATAATTTCAGATATTGTGGAGAAAATTGAGAAAACTTCGACATCTGACAAAATTCAACAGAAGTATGAAACGATGCTCGATATTTTTAATGTTGTAGAGCAATTTGAACTTACGAGAAAGGAGAAACCGACCGATGAAGATCGTGTGTACAATAATTATTTCATAAAACATGGTATCGAAACCTATAGTAATCTTATTATACCAAAATTAAAAGAGTTTTTCGATAAAACCGATATTAATTTCGAAAAGTTCTGGAATGACTTAAGTATGGAGGAACAAACCGAATATAAAAAATTCAACGACTGGCACCAGAAATTCAAGGCAGCTCGTGACCCTGTGCATAAACTGGATATAATGACTGGTGTTTTCAGTCTTTAAAAAATTTGAAAATAAACGTTTCAATTTAGATTTTCTATTATGATGATATTGCATGAAATTTAAACAAATAAAAACTTTAAACTGGAAATAAAATTGTTCCTGAATTAAATCCAATCTTCCGTTGGATTTACAATAAATTTTTCATGGGATGGGATTTAGTATTATAAAAGCGAATAAATAAAAATTTATCGATAGGCATATTTTAGAATTTGGTCAAATTTTCCACTAGTTTCCTATTAAACTAGTTAACATATTAAACATTAATAATTCTATTCACTGGTAAATTTTTGGTTTTATTTTTTTAATCATGAAAAAAAAAAAATAATAATCAAATAAAAGCGATAATAAATTGTGCGTCCTAGTTTTGATGGAAAATTCAAAGAATATTTCCAAAGAGTCCACAAAGTATAGATGTAAAACTATTAAAATAATTCTCTTAATATGTAACTTACTTGTGTCTGCTGTATAGACAGAACAGAATATAAATATGTTAATTTGTAAAGAATTAATTCCTAATCTTGTTTGTCGACGATCTGTAGACAAATAAATATATTTGCAAAAATTCAGACTGACATATGCACATTCAGTACTTATATAAATAGAACAGCAGCAATATAATATTGATAAGCAAAATTACAGATGTTCTTGAATATTCGTATCAAATATTTCAAAGACACATCAATAAAAGCAGGAGCAGTCAGTTTTGAATGAAACAGTTTCCTCGAACAACAAGTACATCGACTCTCACCGAACAGCTGGAAGACGGTATATACATATAGTCAAAGACCCCAGTCAGTGAAAAAAATCGTCGTGGACGGACAAATCCACTGATCGCGTCCAAATCGTCGGAAAAAGCAAGAAATGTCCTAGAGCAGAAAGAAAAGGCTCGGAGTTTCGAAGTGCGGCGAAAAAAATCGGGTTTTCCATGTAAAATAACATATATTTCATAAATAAATGGAAAATTTCCCGAAAAATTGAGAATAAAGGTGTAAAATATTAGATAAAACCGAAGGAATTACACCTTAGGAAATAATCCTGAAAACAAGTGAAAGCTGGTGTTCCAATATGGCAGTGGCGCGGTTATTTTAGTTAGAATTAATGCTGTAAAATGAATTTTTAGTGTAGTGAAATAATTAGAATAAGTCATGATTATTGTTAGTAGTGCATTTTTAGGTTATATATAATAGAGAGCAACTTTGTATTTTATTGTTATTGTAATTTTTAGTTTAGACCTAAAAGTAGGCAACACTTTTTCTCAGATTTTTGCAAAATGTTTAAAAGTTAGTTTAAAACCGAATTAGAGTTTTATCTCATTAATTTTTAAGTATACACATGAATTAATGTAGTTTTTATCATTTAAATTCATTTTCTCTTCGTTTAAACAGAAGTTATAAGCGGAAGTTGGGAAAAACGGATGGATTGTCTCATGTACCCATGAAAAAGTCGCATGAGATAATTCTTCCAGCCGCCATAATTTGTCTCCGCTCTCGGTATTTCGTGCATAGCTATTTACTCTCTCTCTCACAGCTCACTTCGTTTGACAACAACAACCTCAGCGTCCAGCATGAAAGATCTTTCATCGTGGGAGAGTAGCAGGTGCATGTAAGTGAAACAAAAGTAGAGAGTCGAAAGCCTATGCAGGGTTACCACCCGTTACTTATTTTTTTTATTTATACATATTATTAATTCGATGCATAATTAAAACCATGATATCGAACTAATAATATTAACGAATTTCATTTAATATTAACATTCGTGAAGTGCAGCCATTTTGAATTTTCGCACTCCGGATGTCTGGTGGTAACTCCAATTTTTTTTTATAAATCATTTTCTTTTGAGGAATAAATAGCGTCATTGATTGATGTGTATCCTCGCGTAGAGATTAAAAGGGGGAAAAAAAAGAAAAAAAAAATAAGAGAAAAACATAATTTTGGTTTCTCATGGCAACCCTAGCCACGAATGCATGTAAATTTTGCCAACAGCTGATCGCGAGCTGCAATGTTTTATAAATTTTTGATTAATTGTTTTCTATTTTAATCCGTTATTAATTTTAATTTTTTCAAAATAATTTTAATTACAATTTTAGTTTTAATTTGCTCTTATTATTTTATATTTTATTTTTGAATTATGATTAAATCTACCATGAATTGCTAGTTCGTTGATTTGATTACTGGTGCATGATGTTGTTGGTAGGGTGATGGGGTCAATGGGGTCATTATGATTTTCGTGGCCTTGATGATGATGACCATGGTTGGGAGGGTAAATGGTGCAGTCATAACACCAAGATGCAACTTTTAAAGCAAATGTTTGTGTTTATGTTTCGGTTTCACCTGTCCTCTTTCTCTTTCTTAAACTTTTCTTATCCTCGGTCGTTCTCTCCCCCCTGCTCTCTCTCATATTTTCCCTCACTTCCAGTCTCTCTCCTTGTTTGTACTTTCGCATGTAGTTTTTTTAAATAATTGTCGAAGTAGCAGAAGACAAAGATGGCGGCCGGAACTTGCCAACCCCACCATTAGCCGACGAGCCGGAGCCGGAAACCTACGTGCATCCGCTGCTTGATTTGTCGTACGTTACATGCTACAATTCTTCATATGGATATATATTTGTCTAATAGGCCGATTTTAATGCCGGTCACATGAAGGAGACAATAATAAGAGCCACAAAACTAAATATTCGCATATCTCGACTTATGTAAGTTGCTATAATTTGTTACTACAGATTTATATAATTTTTTCCCCTCATCTTACGATCTTGGAAATTGAGGCAGAACGTCTTTTTATCAAACGTTTAATATTGTTTCCACTCTTTATCGTTATTTTTCCTCTCATTAGTGATCATTTTTGACACTTTAGCAGAACAAATATTATTGCTCATGAGGTCAAAAATAAAGATCATGGGCGGATAGTTTTTTTTACGTGTTATTGTGATACTTACTGTGAGCGATATTTTACAAACTCTGGTATAAACATAATCAACTGGATTTCGATTTAACATGTTAACCTCTAGACAGATTAGTAGTCACCTAAATTAATAATATATTCACTTAATACTTACATAGGCAACAGATAAGCTGTCACAGGTTTCCGTATTAAATAAAATATTGTATAGGTCGAATAAAGGACTTTAGGAATTTGAATAAAATCGCAACGAGTTAATAGTGATTCCAACAGTTTATTGCATCGATCAATCGTGAATAGTTTTCTGAGGAAAGCAGGTCTAAGGGAGCCAGGTCTAAGGGAATCATGTCTAAGGAAATCGTTTTCGTAATCCTGAGCGCTCTGCTCCTGCTACAGGTAATTCACCTCATATTACAAAGTATATATTTTAATGGACCCATGATTTTTGATTTACTTGCAGGGCTGTTGCGGTAAACCCCTCAGTGATACCGATCCAAAGTCAACAGATTCGTCAGAGGAAAATCGAGATATCCACCCCAAGGCCAAAGCTCTTGTATCGTCCGTATTCAAGGAGCTTGAAAATTTTATCGATTATACCATTAAAGAAGGCGAGAAACTTCTGAAGGATGTTGTGGCTGATATTTCGGAAACGGAAGACAAGGACAATGAGGAGATAAATCTCAGAATTAAAAATATTTCAAATGTTGTGGATAAAATGGAGAAATTGAAGAAACTCTCATCGGACGAAACTTGCGATGAGAAATGGGATATTGCATCGGATATGTTTGATATTTTTGAGCAATACAATATGACGATCAACGAGGACCCGACGGCTGAGGACAAAATTATTGAAACATATTTCGAGAAGCACGGCATCGACGCGTTCAAACAAAATGGTCGAAACAAGATGATTGATGGGTTAAATAACTTAGGAGAGAAATATGAAAGCTTCTGGAATGAATTGAGTCTTGAGGAACGAAATGAATTTCCAAAATTCCATGCATGGCATATGAAATTCAAGGAGGAGATTAATTATGAGGAAAAGCTGGATATGATTGTCACCTTCTTTTTGCGTAACATTGAATCAACTGATTAAAATAAGAACTAAGTTTAATACAAAACGTATATTAACTTATTACCTGGATAACTAATTTAAAATATAATCTATCTGAGTCCTATTAGAAGCATGAATAATTTAATATTTCCTTTTATAGAGATTTAAATGGAACTCATAAAGATTACACAGTTTTGTTACATTTTCTTATACAGCTTAATGGTCTCTGTTAATCATTCTTCATACATACTATACAGAGATATTATATGGAAATATGTTCAAGTATATCAATAAAAAGAGTACATTGGTTCTCTCTTGACCTAGTCTATTGGTCTGCTTTTTTTAAATAATTAGAACATCTATAATTCCTAATCTCTCCCTTCGCCATACACGATGTCAGCAAATTTCAGAGCATGCGGTTCATAGTTTATTATATTGAATAGTTGATAATCTGTATGCAGATTTGCAAAATTCAAAAATATACACAAGTCCATCTAATAGTAACGATTATGTTACTTACAAGCTGAACACCACATAAATTTTCTGATTTCGCCCATTTTGACTAAAATCGCAACGTTTCACTCTCGATTCCATAGTTTTCTTTCATCGATCCATGGTGAATATCAAACAAGGAATCATGTTTAAGAAAACGGTTTTCGTTTTAAGTTCTTTTCTCCTGTTCCAGGTGAGTGCTCCAAACTATTGGATGAACCCTTGATTGTCCAATCATTTTCAGGACTGCTGCGGTACGGACTCAAAGTCCTCAGAATCGTCAGAGGAAAGCAACAACAATCGTTTGGTTCACGAAGAACTCTCTACTTTCTTCAACTACACTCTGATAAAAAGCGAGAAATTTTTCAAAAATATTTTTGCAGACATCTCTACCACGGCGGATAAAAACAAAAAGTTCATAAATGAAATTACTAAGAGAATTGCAGATATTTTAGATAAAATAGATGAATCAAAGAAATTCTCATCGAATGGGAGATTGGAAACTGTTTCTACATCTTCGATAATTATTAGAGTACTTCGATAAAAATCGAACAATGGACGTGACGGACGGACGTGAATAAACAACCCGAATATAATGTAATCTACGAAAGATATTTCGAAAATCATGGTATCGTGTCCTATGATAAAGATCTTGCCGATAAATTCAGAGAGTTTTCCATAAAAACCAAAGGAAAATTTGAAAGCTTCTGGAATGGTTTGAGTCAAGAGGAGCAGAAGTTATATCAAAAGTTCTACGACCTGTATCAGGAATTTTAAGCGAGACACAATTCTACTAAAGGTGTAATTAATAGCGTATTTTTTAATCATTCGATTCTAATATTTTAATGTTATGGCAATTACCAAGTAATTGGAACAACAATAAACTCTGCTAGACCTCTGAAATGGTATTTTTCTATTTCCATTCACCGCATACTTTTCTTCCTTTCCCTTCTAAATAACACTCGGAATATTTTGTCTCCTTTGTTGTTTATGTTTTTAATGACTTTAATGCTTAATATTAACGTTTAAAGCAATAATTACAAACATCATGGTTTTGGTTTTCTTCTTATTATTTAAGTTGTGGGTGTTGGTGCAGAAGTGATTTAAACTTTTTGCCTAGGTTTTAAAGCGCCTCCACTGTAGTTATACATAAAAAGAAATTTCAACTTGATTACTTAAATTGCTTCTAAGATCTTTGCATCCACACAAAGACTTCTTAGTTCTTCCACTTCTTATTCTCGTAGTCCCACTGAGAGCTCACACCAGTGACTGGATTGATTTCCAAATCCACCATACGCTTAAGCTGAGCCTTCTGGTGTTCCTCATCGAAGGTAACTGGCAAATCATCGTAGACTACAATGAAAACAATAAAAAATTAAAACATATATTCCAACAAACACCAGAATTGTATGGTCAATTACCGAACAAGTTCATCAACATGCAAATCCAGATGGCAGCCGAGGTGAAGATCAAACCCAAGCCCAAGTGCATCTTCCACTCGCCAGTGCCGGCCTTCATTTCGGAGAAAGTCTGACAGAAGCTGGCACGATACAGAGCCTTCTTCTCCTCCATGCTCATCTTTTTCCAGTCGAGCTTCTCCTTCTCACGCAGAACGTTGATCTCATTGTTGGGCTCCATGAAGCGGACAGCGGGCATGGGATAATCAGTACGATCGGCATAGCTAGCAGTACCGTTCCAGCCGTAGCCGACAATTTCGCGTTTGCCGATCTTCTCCATGGTGTGGACGGAGGCGATGCTGCCGCCGGTCTGGACCGACTTGGGCATCTGTTGGGCCAGCTGCTTGCGCATAGCCATGCCGAGGAGACGAAGAGCCATGGTTAATACAGGAATTTAGAACTGAAAAGGAAGAAACAATTATTAATATTGGTTCTCAAGAATTGATAATGATGGTGGTTGTGTTAGTGTTAGAAGCGGCGGCAGGGGGAGGGAAAATGACGAAGAGGTTATGTAATGAGGCTGACGACAGAGGTAAATTCTTATGACCAAGTTCTGACTAAATTTCTGTCAAAATTTCTACACACTGATATTGTTTGTTTTCAAATATAGTTTGTGTGGATCAATATTTGATTTATGCAAGAGATTTCTTCGCACGCTGCTAAAATGTCAAATTTTTCCTCCGAAGGTTACACAATCAGAGCCACCAAAAGGCCGTTGAAAAAGCCGCAATTCTCACAAATCAAACACTATCATAATACAGCTTAAATGACTTTCATATGGTATTGTAATTTTATTCATATTGATATGAAAGTTTTGCCTTTGCAAAAATTTACAAAATATTTTTTTATTTCGAGAAAATTACGTCCAACTCACTTTTCACTCGCTGCGATGTTGAAGAAAACTGCAGGAATGAAACGAGTATGAAAGCAACGAGTGCCACCGTTCTGGTAACGAGTGGAAAGAAACGAGTGTGAACTGCTATAAAAGCAAATGTCAAAAGCATCTGATGTCGGGTGCGTTCAATAAAATGGTACCATGGTGAGTGTGTTCAGTGGTAGAATAATATAGCATTTCAAATATTTTAAATACTTTGTTAATCTTTTCTATTTAAGTTTTTATTAATGTTCATTCAAATATGTTCATTGTAATTTTGAACTTAATAAAGTTAAATAATAATCTTAAGTAAAGTCAAATTTTATATAAATGAAATAATAATAATAATAATAATAATAATAATAATAATAATAATAATAATAATAATAATAATAATAATAATAATAATAATAATAATAATAATAATAAAGTGGAAATTTGAATTATATAATTGCAGTGAAAAATGATCACGATCTCCGATTAGCAGCTCAAAATTTGTCATAAAAATCGCGCATAGCAAAAGGAAGAGAAAAAAAAGAATTTCAAAAGATTTACGAGCATGATAAACAAATATTGGAAAGAAAGAGATGGCATATCGATAGATAACATCTACACAAACCCCCTCTCCCATGGTCATACATATATATACAATATATATGTATGTATGTGATCACGACTTGTTCTTCTTCCCTGCAAATTCATTGCCTTCGAGAGATCGACTTAACACGATTAAGGCAAGCGATTTATTGCAACCGTTGATGCCGCCGATCTCGATCGTCAGACCATGGATCGGGTGTGGACCGCACAAGGCACATGTGGTCGCTTCGTCCGTCTCCTCTCTCCCTCCTCTCCTTCGACTGACCTGACGGCAGGAAGCCAGATCAGGTTTCTGCTACATATGTTGGTCACCATCGATAACAAAGTGTGAAGTGTGAAAAAAAACGATTTTAAAGATTTGCGAGCATGAGGTATGAAAGCTAATCTGTATACATAAATAAAATGCATTTATTCGATCTTGCTAGATCTGCTCAGCTGATCTCTGCTTCAGCTCTCAAGTTCAAGAACTTGGCTGAAGGACAACTTTTGGGTGGAATCGATAAATAAAATTGAAAACATAAAGATGAGAAAGAAACCATAAAGATGAGAAGGAAATATCATAAAGATGAGAAAGCAAACAAAAAGATGAGAAAGAAACCATAAAGATGAAAAAGAACTGGATTTGGAGTCCGTGTCCAACTTTGTAATCTGGGTCATGAGGGCATCGCCAATTATCTCCACCAATGCAATATACGACGTTGAAACCGATATATTTCCTTCCGCTAGAAATCTTTCTTCTGCTAGAAATCATACAATTACGAGTACTTTTCTTCTAATGCCGATGATCTGTAATTTTCACCTCTTCCATCGTTTATCATCATCATTGCCATCCGCCTGGATCGTGGTCTGATCTGATTCTTTCTTTCGTCTAGTCTTAGCCACTTGAAATTTTTCAAGCCTCCCATGAAGCCGTTAATGCGAATCGTCATTTATCATGAGTTCCGCATCGAGGATTATGGATTATAAACTTCGATGATGAGGTCGGCGTGATCACGATCAAATGCTGGTCATGATTTGCACCAAGAACTTGCAGGAGAGTTGAAGGAATTGGTGGAAAATTCACAGAGAGAAAAATTTAATGATTTTTATCATCATAACTATATCCTATCCCTAATTTTACACTGTAAAGAAAAAACCCTTTGAGTTATTTTTTATTTTGAAAGTTTAGTTCACTTTATTTTATTTGTATTTATTTTAGCATGTCTCAATATATCTTTAGTTTTGATTTTACATTGCATTATTTTCCATTTCACATCATGTGATAGTTTTTCATAATTTACGTTAATAATATTAATAATAATATTAATAATAATCGTAATAATAATATTAATAATCATAATAATAAATTGTTTATTACATACATATTTAAAATATATAACTATTTATTTGATTGGTTTTTGAAAAAGCTGCTGTTTTATTATTAAAAACAAACAAAAGATTTAAATAAATAAAATTTTATCCATATGTTTTTTTATTTCTGTTTGTTTCTTAATAAATAATCAAAATAACATATAGTTGTATGTGTGTGTGTGTATATGTAGTTGAAGCACATTTTGTTATTGTTGCTGTTTGTCTTGTTGTTGTTTTTGTATAAATACTATTTATACTCCATACAATTGGGTTTCATTACGTATTTCATTCCAGCTTCCCATATGTTATTTTTTTTAGTGTTTCAATTTAGTTTTTTTATCTCTTTTAATTGTTCTCTTAATTTGGCGAAAAGGAAAATCATGTTATCTCTCATATAGATAAATATATATATATTGTATGTATGTATAGTTTTTCACTCGAGGACAATTGTATGTGAAAATTAGTAGCAAAAGTCACACACATTTTCATATCGATATTTTTAAGCATATTTCCATTTATTCACTATAGAAATATTAATAATATATATCAACGCGTATAAAAAAGTGTCAGTTGGCTGATACTTAAACGATTAGGGGTAGCTTTTTAATTTCTATTTTTAGTGTATAAATTTAAAAAACAATTCATTCATATTTACAAAACAATCAAATCATTGTTTAATTGTCATTATTATTTGTTGGTTTTAATTACAATAGATTTTACGAAGGGATATTCGTGAAATTTTTAATTAATTTAATTTTTTCGTAATATTTACGTTAGTTACATTTTACATAGTTTACATTTAATGTTACTTAGTTAGTAGAGTTTGATGTGAGTATAAATTTATTTGCTTATTCATGTTCGGGGTTTTTTTTAGCGTAATTTTTGTATTTATGATTTTCTGCGATAGAAGCGATCGAAGCGTTGGCGTTAAAAGCAATTCTGTTACTTTAAAGGGTTCTAAAATGGGCCCAAGGACTTTTATATTTTAGTAAAATAAAATAAATAAAACTATGACTTTTAATAGAATAAAATAAAAATTCCAATGGATTTTAAAAAATCCTAAAAATGGACAAGAGAACAATTAAAAACAATTAAATAAAAATTTAAAAAAAGAAAAATTTATTTAAATAATTTTAAAAATTATTAAAAACATTTACCAATAAAAAAGTTTTGAATTTTCAGTCTATGTAGATTTGTAGGTGTATTTGTGTTAAATTTGCAATTTTAACGAGTGCGCTAAAGAGTGCAATTTCCAATTTCTCTCAGTGTATGTTATAAAAAAGTTAGTGTGAGTGTCGCAAATATAAATCTCTTAAAACTGCTTTTGTTTAAATTTTCACATTTTGTTTCTTTTTTTCAATTGGTTTTGTTTTCTGTGAAATTTTTTTTCTGTGAAATTATTTTGAAAAAGTAGTGCAAGAAATTTTATTTGTGCAGTGTTGCCAGATCGCTGTGTTAGTGTGTCAAGTGTTGCCATCTTCAAACGATACTTCAAAGAACATAATCATTGCTTTTAATTCTCTCACTCAAATATCGCCATTTTACACGACTTATCGTCATTATGATTATTTCATAATCATTTATATCATGTTCATAATCATAATCATTATGATAATCATCATCATCATAATGATCATCACAACTGACGATGACAATTAATTTAAATAGATTCCCTAAACAGAAGTCACAACAATGAAATCGATTAGTAAAATTTACAAATAAATTCATACGTAAAAAATATTACAATAACTTTGGGGAAAGCTGTGTAGTTGTAGTATGTATGTGTTTATATATGTATATGTCGCTCTGCTGTATATGTATTTTTTATATATGTATATTCATATTCATATATTCATCATAACGATACAAGCGATTCATTTGATTCGTTTCATTCAGTTGAATTAATTTGAAACAGTTTTTCAGCATTTGATCCTCATTCGTATTGATCTGATCAATCGATTGAATGGTGGCTGGTGAACGATGGATAGATGGTGGAACGATGAAGGGTTGAACTATAGATGGATTCAACGATGAAGGGTTGAACTATGACTGGTGGAACGATGAATGGTGGAACGTTGGTTTGTGAATGATCACTACTCGATCGCCATCTATTCAGCTCCAGCCGAGCTGTCTGGCGTGATGTTCGAATCGAGACTTGCGCAATCCGATTCCTGTTCCTGATTCTCAGAATAGTTGGCGGCCTCCTGAAGACGCATCAACATATTCAACTAATATGAAGAGAGAGAGAATACACCATTAATTTCGATTCTAAATGACCAAAATTAATCTCTGTTACTCACCAATGGATCCTGATTCTCGCCATTGGTCGATGTGATGCCCTCGAGACCGACATCCTCGGCGTTCACTTGTCGCAGCGGCGGCACCGAATCCGGCCCATATGGCCACGGGTATGAGTTGCGAATGAACGCCGACGGATCGTTCCAGGCGCCACCACGTCGCCCATACAATTGGACACCCTCACGAACGGCCTCGACCAGATATGGCGACAGATGATAGTTCCAGATGTCGGTGAACCACACTTGGGAATCCTTCAAATCCAGCGGGCAGGTGAGGAAAAGTCTTGGGCCAATCGTCACATCGCTGGAGCTGTGAATCTCCAGGAAACGATTGATGTGTTGCCACACAGTCGGCAGCCAGGCCAAAACGGCCGACAGCTCGGGCTGTGAATGTTGCGTCTGCAGTTCGAGTTGGAAGAGGCGACGACGCAGGAAGCGTCCGAGGAAACCCTTCACCGGCTCCATGTGGTTGGCAGTGAGAACCTGTCGAAGAGGAAGGAGGAGGAGAAAGATTTTGTTATAGAACGAACAAAAAGATTTTTATGAAGAGGAAAGGAAGAGATGATGAAGAAGAAATAAGATGAAGATAAAAACAAATCAAAGATTGATGAAGAGAAAAAGAAACCAAAGGTTGTTATAAAGAGAAAGATGATGAATAGAAAAAGAAGATTTAGAGTAAAGGAAAATTAAGAGAAAAGTAAGATGAAGAGAAGAGAAAACGAAACCGAAGATTGATAACGATAAAATGAAGCTGAAGCTTCGGTACCCACCCATCGGAAGTTGTGATGAAGCTGTAGGTTGGTCGTGTTGCAGGTCGCTTGCGACATCGTGCCAATGATGCACGGCAACTTGGCCGCCGGCCCGGAACTCAACAGCGATGAGAAGACATCGCCCAACGCGGAGGCATGATGCAGATTATCGAGAATGATCACAGATGGCAGCTCAGAGGCGCCGTTAGCGATGGCCGCCTGCTCGGCGATATGGCTCAAATACTGGCGCAACTCCTTCGATGACTTGTGGTCAACACTAGAGAGAGAAAGAAAGAAAATGATGATTTAATAAAATCGTTCTTAATATCGAAATATCATCAAATCAACTCACTTGAAAGTGGCGATCGCCTCAGAGGGGTTTCCACGACCCGATCTGGCCACAAGAAACTCGGCCAGACGACGAGCCAAATACGATTTTCCCGTCCCACTCGGCCCGCACAGGATCAACCGACGATGTTCGGTCAACAGGCTGATGTAACGATGAACGATGCTGCGCGGTATCAGGCTGTCGAAGGCCAAACTCCCAACACCCTGTAGGCAATGTACAGGGTGCGCACGGCGCCGACGATATAACCGCATGGCAACAACTCGGGGAAGCCCATCTCGGGCCCCCGCTTCGCCTCGCCCAAATGATACGACGTGATCGAGTCGGTGTTCAGGCCAAGATTCGTCCCGGGATCGATGCGTGAAACATAATCCTTGAAGGTCTTGCGAACGATATAGTCGAGATTTTGCCATGTTGTCTTGCCCGAGATGTAAGTGTAGGCGATGACGAACTCATTCAGATTCGCCGGCTGACGATCATCGAGCGGTCCAACATTGTTGACTCCATCAGTTGCTTCAACTCCACCATCGCGTCCCGAGGCACTCAAAGCATCGCCCCGTTCGCATAGAACTCATCGGCCTCGAGCATCTCCTCGCAGTATTTACCGAAGGATTCCGGTTGGCCGAGATAGCAGCGATCGCGATCTTCTTGCCGTCGGTCACATCGGGCAGCTCTTCGACGGCGCTCGGCAGGTGGGTCGCACCAGGGCCGAGGCCTTGACCGAGTCCTGACCGATCGGTTCGATGGCGGGTGGGGCGGCGTCAGATCGATGTGAGTCGACGGACTCAGTGGCGGCGGAGGCGGTGGGCGGCTCCGGAGCTGGCGCCGGTGGCACGTTTCTCCTCCTCGGTCTCCTCATCCAAGCGCTGTGGCAGCTCCATCGGTGGCCGCGAGCTTCCATCGGCCAAAGAATAGCGGCGCGATGATCCGGAGTTATCGCCACCGATCGAGCCATTCGGGCTGATCGGATGGCCGGTGCCGAGGGAGGCCTCGGATCCGGCCAACGATCGCTGGTGACCATCTTCTGCAGCCGCTCGTTGTTCTGCTTCAGCGACATCATCTCGGCGCGCATCTTGTTCACCGTCTCCTTGAGACTCTCCAGCTGCGAGGCCGAACTCAACGCCTCCAGACGGATGTCGGTCAGGACGAGATCCTTCTCGCGCAATTGTTTCTTCAACTCTTCGACCACTTGATGCTCATGATCATTGTGATTGTGATGATCGATGGCATCGATCGGTTTGGCATTCTCGATCAGGGTGACCGTTTTGGCAGGGCTGCCGTTGGCGTTTTTCGCCGGCGCCGACAAGGCGGCCGGTTGTGTCGCCAGGGCAGCGAGGCCGGCGGGACCATCGGAGCCGTGACCATTGAGTTTGGCATGAGTCGATCCACCCGATCGATCCTGGTCGCCATGGTGACCGTGATGGCCGCCGTGGGCGGAGGCGGTGGAGGCGTGTCGGCTGGTCTTCGAAATCTTGGCATTGCGGGAGAAGGCTTTGGTGAAGGAGCTCCTCAGCCAGCCCTTCTTCTTGTTGTTCTTCTTGTCCTGGGCGGAGCAGCCGGAGCTGATCGAATTCAGCGAGCACATCGAGTCCGAGCTATGATGACGTTGCATCGTGCCGCCCACCGAGGGCGTGGCATTGCCATTGGGCCCCACTGCGGATTGTTGTTGCTGCTGCTGTTGTTGCTGTTGGGCCAAACGACTCCGCGAGGGCGGCAGGTGTGGCATTTGCTTCCCTAGGATATCATTCTGATTCTGCGATTGCGTCTGGACGCCCATGCTTTGCATATGAGCCGTTGTTAGGCCGGCCTGAATCGATTGTTTGCGCAGCAATTCGATCGTTTGACGCATGTCGGTCAGCTCGCCGTCCTTGCGTTCGGCCGTCGCCGTCAGTTGTTGCAGCCGTGACGTCATGTTCGACAACGATTGCTCGAAGGCGGCCACCACAT